>VCCN01001112.1:5368470-5397550 GCA_006491835.1 Architeuthis dux
GTGGGGTGGAGATCCCATGTCCCCGTGCCTAGAGACCTGAGACGGGAGAATGCCACAGGACCCCTGAAGGGCCGTGTTTCTCCGAACTTCGAGGCCATGGCAGTCTCGAAACACAGATAATCCACTTTGATCTTAGCGCGTTATCAGCCGCAGCCAAGACATCCTGCGCAACTTCTCCCAGGACGATACCCGAGCATGCCACAGGACCCCATATGGGCCGTGTTTCTCTGAACTTCAAGGCCATGGCAGTTTCGAAGAACAGACACTACACTTTGATCTTAGCCAAAAGGCCAGTAAAAGGCGAGAGCAGTAACTTATTCATTGATCACCCCTTTTTCCATAATTTCCCTTGGAATGCTAGTTCCTTTCTAAGATTTTGAGATCAATGTTTGATATTCAATGATTTCTCTTTTAACTATCCTCATCTGAAGTGTTTTTCCTTCATAACATTTTGACCAGTTCATCCTCTGGCCTTCTTTAGGTGAAATTTTGTCTTCAGCGAAGTCTGTTGTTGATCCATTAACAAGAGAACTCTGCACAAGACAACATTTTACTTGAAGAAGACAGGAGAATGAACCAGCTGAAACATGGAGGAAAAACAACATAGACAAAGATAGTTTTAAAAAATCATTACGTGTCACCATTCCATCGTCAAAAAAGGACTGTCCTTGTTGATTTCAAATTGCAAATTCAAATGGATTCTTTAGTAGTTGGTTCTAAATTAACATTTAAGGATACATTTGAGCTATGAAAAAATGTAATGGTCAAGCAAAGACAAATATTGTTACACCTTCTCCTACTAAACTATTTAATCTATGCTCATCATAAATAGATGAGGAGCTGGGAAACACTTGGTGGAAATCTAAGTTGGTCTAATTACTGCATGGTATCTACCGACCGATATAAGGTATATTAGAACAAATTCTTTTTATATGGACCTGGTTGAATTTCAAATTTTTAATCTCATCATGCAATTTGTTATTGTTATCAAAAAAGGCTGGCCGTGTGATGGGTGTAGCCAGCCTTTTTTGGCAGTTTTGGAGAAGCAAAAGCTCTCCATTTTTAGCGGGGACGAATGCACTTTTTGAACGACTTGAGCAAAATTATGAGACCACTTACAAAACCTAGGCAAATGTCTGAGGAATCTTTGTGTGAAGTGATATTTTCCCTGGGCCTCTCCTTCATTCCCGAATGACATCATAACTCACAGGTACGGTCAGACACGCTAAGAATTTTGTACCCAGAGGGTACAGACCACAGTTTTTGAGCCAGAGACTTCATTTTTGGAATGTAGACCCTCTCTGTTAGTGTGCAGTGGCAGTTTTTTGGATTTTTGAAAATTTTGATTTTTAATATCCAACATGTCCGCTCAGTCACATGAATACAGTAAAAAAATTGTCCAACAAATTTGTCCAATGGCTGCAGTCCACAATTTATGGCCAAGACATACTAAATTTGGAATGTAGTTGCTCAATGGCAATATTTCTTAATTTTTGAAAATTTTGATTTTGAGACCCAAAATGTGCATGCAATAAAACCCATATTAATCAACCGAAATTCACAATTTTTGGTATTTCTATGTAATTTGGGATGAAGAATTGATCTAGAAATATTTCAGCTGAGATTTTGTGATTTAGAGAGTCAAAGTGCTAAAAATGCTCTTGCGCAGTTCACTTAAATCCAAAACTTAATGAATTGACCATTACTCAACCGAAACTCACTATTCTTGGCATTCATAATTAGAGGAATCTATCTAGAACCATTTGTATCAAAATTTTCTGGGTGACCACAGTTCAAGAATTACATTTTTAGAAGAAATAATTCTTCTCTCTATCTTTTTTTCTATGGTAATCATAAAACACATCGTTAATTTTTTCGATTGTACCTTTTCTCTTGATACTTAAATATACAACTTATATAAGGCCAATATAAAATTATTTGTCACTGCTACGTAGTTGAACTTATTAGACAACAATTTATTACACCAGCCAGACATGGCAGTACAGAGTAATTTAAATAGCCACATATTTTCGTCCAAATAATTTTCAGATGGTTGAGAAAAAAAGGTAATCTCGCTAACAGTCAAAAGCGAGTAAAACTTTTTCTTTTAGGGGTCTAAAGTGAGGGTAAACATTTCCACCCCTTTCAGGGGTAAAAAAAGAGGGGAACCTTTTTTTCTGTTTAGGGGTCAAAATTGGAGAGGGGGAATTTTTTTTCCTTTTAGATGTCAAAATTGGGTTTGCGATCTGTTTTTCATTTTTAGTCAAAATTGGGTGAGGGAATTTTTTTCCGGTGGGGGCATAAACCTTTTTTCCTTTTAGGGGTAAAAATCAGGGGAACTTTTCCCTTTTTGTAGGGGTCAAAATAGGGAAGGGTACTCTTTTTTGCGGGGGGGGGCATAAACTTTTTTCACGTTTTAGGTGTCAAAATCAGGGGAACCTTTCCCTTATAAGGATCAAAATTGAGTGGGGGGGTAGCTTCTTAGGGGATCGAATTCTGGGGGAATTATTTCCACTTTTTAGGGTCAAACCTGCATACCTGCCAAGGTTTAGAAATTTTCAGTGGGGAGATTTCCTAAAAAATGTGAAGGGTGAAGAAAATTTTCCTCTAAAACATCTATTTCAGTGTATTGAAAACCTATCTTAACATAATTTTAAACCAAGATAATCAACAAAATATGAGAGACTTGGTAGGTGTCTGCAAATAGGAGGGACAAATCTTTTACAGGCATATTTTTTTTCAATGTGTGAGATTCGTAGAAATTCATTACAGGGGGGGGGCAGCATTTGGCTTCAAAATGCAGAAATCAAAATGGTGGGTCTGAATTCGTGGGGGGGGGGAATTCCTTTTAAGGGTCAAAATTCGTGTTAAAGTTTTTTTTTCCTTTTAGGTGTCAAAATCGAGGTGGAATTTTATTTTTCCCTTTTATGGAATCTCTATAAAATATCATTTTGTTTTTCCTATGTTTTTTTTTTAATATTTGAAGTTATTTTTCACCGGGGCAACGCCGGGGTAACCCTGCTAGTCAATAAATATCGCAGACGGTTTGGTTTAATAACTGAATTTTTATCTCGTCCTAATTTAATTTTAGTCAACGCAAAAGACAATGAACATTACCAAAGTAAATAAATTATGCCAGGGAGAAAAAGCACAAAGAAGAAGCACTTCAAGTCGTGAAGAGGCCGGAAGAAAGGGAGATAACGTTATATGGAAGCTACATAATTAATCCTAACAGCCAATCACACTTCCCTGAACGGTATCCAGATGGTTTTCTTATTCTATTGTCAACATGAACATCCATAACAAAATGATGAAAAGCATTCAAGAAATTCAGGAGAATAGGAGTGCACTCTAATTAACAGGTAGTTGCTTTCATGTATAATAGCTCAATATTATTTAGATCGATAGAATGTGAGAAACCAATAATTGCTTTTAATAAGAAGATCCGTTATACCCGTCGTCTCGTTTTCTAACAAAACCGCTTCTTCGTTTCCGTATTTTTAACCGTTTGTTAAAAGTATTAATAACGAGCTAACATCTTTTATACATAGTCAGAAATTAAAGACAAATAATGTGGATTTTTAAGTTAGAGAAGCCCCCTTTTTAGTGTTTTTAATTACTATGGTATAGTTAGTTCATTTTCGAACCATGGTGTTATTGGTGTTTCTTCTACACCTCCATGCTTCAATTCTCTTATAATTCATTAGTTACTTTAGCTTAAACTAAAACAACTTAGACAAATAAACATTCAATGAGTACTAAACCGCTTCCTTTCGTTAGATTACATTCCTTTATTTTTAAATTACTGGTTTGATTCAGATATATATGTAAATTGAATAAAATAATTCGTGACCAAGATGTGCATATTTTATTTTACCTGCTCGTTTTTTACTTACTCGATTTTTTTTGTTGTACAGCTCTACCTTTAATAAGTTTTATAAGAATGTAAAAATACATTCAAATGTCTTTTCACTGATGGAAGAAGGTCGAAAAAAAACTTTTATCTTTGTTGTTGAAGAAGCAAACTCCCCCTCCCTCTCAACAAAACATTTTTTCAAGTTTTGATTTATTTCCTGTCTGTAAAACATTAAAAAAACCAATTGGCTTATATTACTTGCAACAATGATTTTTTTTTAACAAATAGTTTCTAAAGTAATAATCAAGACGACAAAGAAAATAGATAAAAACTTTTATTTTAATCTTTAAATCCCAATTTAACGTTTGCTTTTGAAATTCCCTTGAGTTCAACAAGGAAGCTTTTTAAGATGTTTTTTCGTGTTTACACCGGTTTTAAAACAAAAACCGGCTGCTTGGAGGATCAAAAATGAAATTGAAAGCAGTTTAAACATTTATTTTAGTGTGGAAAAAAGTATCCAAATTACAAGCAAACATCATAACAATCATATTTACATTGTATGGCCTTATTTGCGGAGGTGGAATAAACCTCATAATACTTTTAAAAATCATTTAAATTTCTTGTATAGCTTCAATAAAAAATTGTATTCGATGTTATGGAAATTGTTTCTTCAACATACAACATTACAAAAAGATTTTTAAAATCGTTACAGATTTGAGAAACTCCAATATAAACATGTTTTTTGGGGGTTTTTTTTAAACTAACTGTAAAATATTATTTTTTTTTTTATTTTTTCATTGAGCGTGGGAGCAAAATGTCATCGATCGATATAACAACAAACTTTTTCAAAATAATTTTCTTTATGACGCGATATGAGCAAGTTTGTCTCCCGGATGAATTCGGAATTTTAATTTTGTTTTACTTCATTCATTGAGAAATCGTTTTTCCAAAACAACTAGAAAATCTATCTGAACAGAATTAAAAATGACAAATTTTCCGAAAATCTTTTCTTTTTCAACGGGAATAAACGAACCGAAATATTTAAAAGCCGTAGTTTCGTACGACTGACGGAAAGTAAGAGTCCAGCCCAGCATTATAGTTACTAGGTTAATTCATTTCGGTTAATATTCACTTTAGCTAGCCTTTTTTTTTTTCCGGCAATAATTTTTGGTGCTTTTAATCCATTGGTCTAAATGGATTATAAGCACCAAAAAGGAATTTGTTAGTTTTAAAAAAAAGATTTTTTTTTTAGGTTTTACGATGCATTCTATTTACAATGTAACTGTGATGGTAAAGTCAATCTTAACCAAAATTTCTTACCTGGAAGCCAAATTTTCTCTCAGACCAAATTGAAAAAGGTTAAACATCCACAGAGAGAGGGGGGAGACGAGAGAAAGAGAGACACTTTCTTTCAGACCAAATTAAAAAAGGTTAGAAGCTGCTTGTGAAGACAGGTTAGGTATTTTAATGAGAGAGTGGGGAAAAGAAAGAAGCTGCATGCGGAGCAAGGAGGAAAGTCGCCAGGTCTATGAGAGCCAAATTCACTTTCTTTCAGACCAAATTGAAAAAGGTCGAAAGCATCTATATTTTCGTCTTTTGATAACAATTATCAGCATTTGGCGACATTTGTTTCTGTAATAAAACTATTTGTTTCTGTAATTTCTGTCAAACTCTCAAATTCTATAATTTTGTTGAAATTGCAATGAAATTTTTTTTTTTTTATGAAATATGAAAAATTTAATGAAATTCTGTAATTTTGTCAATGTCTGAAACAAATGTAAAAAATTATGTAAACAATGTTGCAGGTTTTGAACAGTCTGTTTTTTTTTTTTGTTTTTTCTTTTAATACGATTTTCAGCTTTTTCCACTTATCCAAGTCTTAACCAAAAAGACTTATAACTGATACCAATTTCTTTTGGATACATGATTACTAATTTGTATGGTTATAATCAAATTTTGAAAAATAATCATCTGGCCAAGCTTTAAACACTGTGCACCCTGAATTTTCATAGCCAGCATTTTAATCGCGTGCCTCTTCATAGCTAAAATAGCTATTTCCAAGCCACTTTTTAAAGCTGAAACGAAACGATAAAACTCCCGGTCCATCTGGTGTCACTGATTAGAAGAAAAAATGAAGAAAAATCTTTCTTTTTTTTAAAAAAAATATTGAGTGGGAAAAAGAAAAAAACCTTTTTTCACATATAAAACTGAACATTTGCTGAAAAAAATCCCAAAGTAAGTTCCCTTCCAGGTTTGCCTGGATATTCTAAAAAAGGTATATCTCGAAGGATATATCTGTATAATGTGTAAAAAAAAAAATCAACGAAAGCAGGATTATTAATAAAAGGTGGGGGTAGGTATCATATGAAAAAATTCTGCGAAATTTGGAATGGAAAATTTTTTTTTTTAAATTCGTCCTTTAATAAATATGTATCAAACATTTTATTAAAATCGAATAATATGCTGAGTTTTGCCAGATATTTAAATTTCCCATGTGTCGATTTCACACAGAAATGTTAATGTTAGCAACATCAGGTGAATATTATTTCATTGACAAACGTCTTTACTTTGCTTAAACAGTGACAACAGATTAAGCTGACTTTATCGTTTCGTTTCATTTTGGCTATAAAAAGTGGCTATGAAAATGCTGAATACCCTTTCTGTGAAAGTAAAATGTTAACTTGTTCAGGTCTATTCTCAGAGATTTAAACCCGACCGGGGCCTTCAACTTGACAATCAGGTGGAATCTCAAATGAATTATGTGCCAAATAAACCCAAGTATTAATTGTATGATATTGAGGTGGTTGTTGTTGTTGTTGTTGTTTGTTTTTGTTTTTTTTTTCCTTTCCTAATTTCACTAATCAACTAAAAGTAATTTTATATATTTTTTTAATATTGACTATTATAACATTATGTATTGAGATGCCCAGGAAGGCATTAACTGTAAATAAATAAAGTGACACATTTAATGGAGCTGAACATTTTGATGACTAAAAAGTAAAAACAATAATATCACTTTGAAAATAGATTTATTTTTCTACTGCAATATGTGCTTACAAACAATACAAAATCATTATTTGTGAATTCAACTCACACGCAACCTTATTTGAAGGGACAACCATTTTCTGGTGTATTTGCACATATTCCTCAGCGTAAATGCAAAGTTGCACTTCATTTGTGTTAGATTTGTTAAAGAGTGCTATGTTTCAAAATAAACATGCACTTTTGAAAAATCTTCAGCACCCTATTTTAAAAAAATAATTAAAATTCAAAAGATTTTTCTTATTTTGCTTGAAAGAAAAAAGCCCAAATTTTTGTCTAAAAAAAAAACAAACACATTTTCATTCATTATATTGTAGAATTGAAATGTTTTAAAGTTAATATTTACTTTTAACAGCAAAATATCAATTATTAAGCCATATTTGATGACAAAAAGTTTTTACAATAGATTTTTAATTATAGAGTTTAACTCTATAATTAAAAATCTATGAAAATTAAAGTAATCGTGAGATGGAGATGAAAATAGTTTTATCATTACTCAACTGAACTGTACCAAAAAATCTCCATGTTTTTGCTTACGGAAACAATGAAAAATATAGCTTCAGTTCAAAAGTCAAAGTGAGGTTGCGCGCTTGTTGATTTATTGTTTTAATTAATCGCAGCTGCTGATAGGTGTTGACAATCTAGGCCAAGAGGTTTAAGTGGTTTTGCCGACAACCATAAAATATAGCGGTTAAAAAGGCTATAATTTCGAGCTGTATGAAACGGAGTTATTTTTCCAAAACAGCACAATCCTATCAAATTTTTATACCATCAAAAAGAGTAAAGCCGTATTTGTGTTTATTGTGCACCCACACCAGTCGGGCCTGCACACACTCCAAAGCAGACCTGTGCAGGCCCCTGAGAACCCTAGGGTCGACCTGCATAACCCCTTAAAAATTAATTTTTCTCAAAACTGAGAATTCATGTACTCACTTTTGGTGTTGGTAGATTGCACATCAAAGGAGACTATCAGATTTAAATAGTGCCCATGTTTTGTTGTTGGGTTAGGATCAGATTCCTTAAAACAAAATACTGCCAAACTGGCCTAAGCACTGAGTGAAAGAGAAAATCACATTCGCGGTTTCCTACGACGAACGGAAAGTAAGGGTGCAGTTTAGCATTATCAATCATTACATTGTAAATAGAACCCCTCCTCTAAATCATTTTATTTTTTTTCTCTAAACTGACATATTTCCAGAAGGTTTAAAAGTCTAATAGATTGAAAGCACATAAGATTGAAAGGAAGAAAACATTTTTTAATTTTCTCAGTCAGAGTTTGAACTCGGTGCACCAAGTTCCATTTCCCCTGCTTTTAACCACTTGACATTGGCACTTTTTTTTTTTTTTTTTTAGAAAATGATAAATCTTTAACTAGAAGCTCACAAATTAGGGTGGAAAAGTCGTTTTGACCTGTAGGGACCTTGGAGATGAGTGTCACCTATCTCAATATAGGATAAGATCTCTGGTTTCATCCTGGTACTGTGCATTGTAGAGTATTATTATTATTATTCAGGAGGCTCACAAATCTAATCATTTTAAGGCTTTCAGCTTGTCATTAGTTTTAAATGTTTTTAACATTCACAATAAGAATGATTACTATAAAATTCTTTTGCCATGCTACATACAGGGTGTCCCAAGAATAACAGCCAATTTGTCCCAAAATTATGTCAGTTCTATTTAAGGGAAGCAACTCAGTACGCCTAAAATTACAAGTAAAATTGAATATTCTTGATAATTAATCAGATGAGTTGCTTCCCTTAGAACTGGCATATTTTGGGACACCTATATATAGGTGTGCCAAAAGTAACTCCCTATATAAGTGAAGAGGAACTTTGCTATGATCTTTTTTTTTTTTTTATTGAAGGTTTCTCATCCCCCCATATTTACCAATCAATTTTCATCATAAACTTGTTTAAAGTCACATAATTTTTGTAAAAAATCAGATGAAATAAATGCAATTTATTGGAAACAAAGAAATACATGTAGTTGCCAATTATGTCTTGCAAGATTTATACTGTTTACTCAATAAAACAGTAAAGATCTACATCCGTTAAACAAGTCAAAACAAATTTTTTTTTGTGCTTTTAATCCGTTAGACCCTAACAATCTTCCTAGAAGTTGTTAGTTTTTAGAAAAAATGTTTTTAAGGTTTTATAAGGGGGGGGGGTTCTATTTACAATGTAACTGTATGGTAAACTGGACTGTTACTTTCAGTCCAGCCAGGCCAGGCTTCGAAGCATGTTGTTAACTAGGTTTCTTTCGTCATTAAAATATCAAAGCCTCACAAGTGAAGTAACCAAACACTTTGAAACTTCACTTCTATACAACAGACGGAAAGTAACAGTCCCTTTTACCACACAGTTGATAGGTGTTGACAATCCAGGCCAAGAGGTTTAAGTGTTTTTGCTGACAACCATAAAATATAGCGGTTAAAAAGGCTATAATTTCGAGCTGTATGTCACTGAATCAATTTTCCAAAATAGCACAATCCTATCAAATTTTTATAATGTCAAAAAGAGTAAAGCCATATTTGTGTTTATTGTGCACCGACGCCAGTCGGGCCTGCACACGCCCACAGGCAGATGTAGATCTTTAACAAAAATTGTTTCTATTTTTTTTTTCAACATGGTTAACATGTAGATTTTTACCAAAAATTGTTTCTATTTTTTTTCGACATGGTTAACGGATGTAGATCTTTACCAATAAAACATTAGGTTTTAAAAAGAAAACTATCTGTTCATTGTACATTGTTTCTTTATGGGCTTATTAATGGATGTATAACACACTTCTCAACTTTGGTAACTTTTGTAATTTGATAAAGTTACTATAACTAGCATTCCAAGAGAAATTATGAATCACAGCCAATCATATATGCTGAGTTGGGTGTGATCAATGAATAAGTCTCTCGCCTTTTGTTGGGCTGTGATCACTAAAAAAAGTCTGAATTCTCAAAAAAACAAGCGGACACAAACTAGTGACCAAGCATAAACTTACATTGCATATTGAACCCCTCTCTAAAAACCTATTTGGGAGGGGTGGGGGATTTTCAAAAAACAAAAACATTTTCCCTACTCATTGAAAGGAGTGTGTATGCAAAATTTCAAGTTTGTACTATAAACGGTTAGGGATGGGCAAAGTCCGGATATATAGATACATACTAGATTTGACTACAGTATGAGGAAATGGTGGCTTCTAAACACTGTTTTTTGTTTTTTTTTCCTTCTAATGAAATTTATTAATGGTAGGCCATACACACTTTGTAATTCATTCTTAGTATGTACTGGCTGAAACTCAGCCTA
This sequence comes from Architeuthis dux, assembly GCA_006491835.1. Taxonomy (NCBI): domain Eukaryota; kingdom Metazoa; phylum Mollusca; class Cephalopoda; order Oegopsida; family Architeuthidae; genus Architeuthis; species Architeuthis dux. The sequence goes on from VCCN01001112.1 coordinate 5,378,668, forward strand.
TCGGACAGTTTCAAGCTAGTATGTATATGTGTTGTATAGGCTCTTCGTCTGCGGGAGGAAAATCCGGAACTTGGAGAAAAAGGAAGACTCTAAACTTGTTTATAAAAATATCCGGATATATTTTTATTTCGTAAGATACATTGTGTCAGCGGCGGAGGATGAAAAATGGGAGAGAGAGACAATGGGAGCCGAGAGATCATTCCCAACAGGGGACCGGCACCGTGCCTTCCAGGCTCGGCTGCTGCCTGCCTCTTTGCTTGTCTCTGCTCTGTCTGTCTGTCTTGCTTTTATGGGGTTTCGAACGCCCATGCTGATGTGTTATTTCTGGTTTTCGCACACCCACGCATAAGCATCTCCCCTGAGGTCACCGGGTTCACTTTCACTTCCGCCCAGGTGTTAGCCCAAAAATGACCTCCAGTGGCACTATATCACAACATGTATACTAGCTGAAAATCTGCCCTAGCTAGTTTGTGCAGAAGGTCCTGTAACGTTGTCTGTTTTAGCTGTGTGTTCAAAACGCATTTGGTTTCACTGTATTTAACGTGTTAAGAAAAGAAGCTGAGAGGCAAAACAGGACACGTGTTGGCAGGGCTACTTGCCTGACCAGAGAGACCTTCCTATCCCCCAGTTCTGGTCTCCCGTTTTTCGTGACCAGAAACGGGGGCTGTTGGGCAAATTGTCGGCGTGTTTATTTATTTCTAAAAAAGTACATATATAAGCATAGATACATACATATAAACATTACAGGTCTCACCCTCCCCCTCCAGGGAGGGTAGCTACAGCCATTGGCTGGATAGTATTTGTACATCTCCCCAACCTCCATTGAAAAAAAAGTAGGTCATTTAAAACACTGGATTGCTGCTGACTGTTGGTAATTGGCTGTCAGCTGGCTAAATTTCAGACCCCAAAAACGCCCCAAAACATGAAAAAATCTATTAAAATTTATTTTTTAATTTTTTAAATTGACCTAAAAATATGTGCAGAACATTGGGATGTGCTGATTACAATTATAGTTTTATTTGTTGTCTATGAAGCGTAGTTCTCGTGGAAAAAGAGTACATACCCACAATCATACCGACTTTATATAGAGAGATTGAACAGAAAGTAATGGTTTGGTTTAGCATTATAGTTACAATGTAAAAACCCTTCAAAAACACTTTACTTTAAAAAATTCCCCTAGGTCCATTGAATATGCATTCCAAATTTGGTTGAGCTGCACCAATGTTGAATGCTTTTTGTGTTGTGTTTAATGAGTCACCAAATTGGTCAGGAAGGACTATTATATAGGAATTTTTTTTCCTTTGAAAACCTTTTTGCATTTATGCCCGGTTTTGGTTTCCATATTTTTGGTTCTCTATATTCAATAAAAAAAAAATATAAGTTATGCATTTTAAAAAAAGGAATGACATTACAAAAATTATTCAAAATGTTTGATTGTTAGATTTGCTCTGTGTTTTTAATTGGCAATATTTTTCAAGAAAAATTTAACAGGGCTGTGCAGTCGGAGTCGGAGGAATTTTGGGTTACTGGAGTCAGTAAAAATATACAGACTCCAACTCTGAGTAAATGTAAATTGTAACATTACTACTTGAAAACCTGCCTAATAGGTTGGTTTTCGAGCTACTTCGTGTGGAAGGCCTGCCTGAATGTAAATAAACCCTTTGCAAAACCTTAAAAAATTAACTTTTCAAAACTGACAAATTTCCTGGGGAAAACTTATGGACTGAAAGCACAAAAAATTAAACACAGTATTAAAGGTTTAAGAAAGTATATTTTTTATTAAAAGATATAATTAAGTAACATATTCATCGTTAAAACAATGAAATTAAAAACCCTGTAAAAGAATTCTCTAAAAAAAAGGAGGAGAAAGCAAAATATTTGACCATTTTTTTTTTTAAATTTTTTTTTTAAGCCAGAAAATGGCCAAAATGTTGAAAAATTTAGCCATTTTAAAGCCAAAGAAGTCGGACATAGAGAAGTTGGGCACAAAGCATCTGACTCCGACTCTTCTGGCTTTAAAATGGCTAAAATTGGCTAGATCTTTCAACATTTTGGACATTTTCTGGCTAAAAAAAATGTTCAAATGTTTTGCTTTCTCACATTCTTTACAATTAATATTAGAGAACAAAAAGAGTCAGTCGGATGTTTTGTGCCCGACTCCACAGCACCAAGATTTCATTTTTGTTAGTTTTCAGTGTTTGAAATCAGTTTGACCAATGTGTTTTGTTTGAAATTGCTGTCATTTTAATCATTTTTTTTTTTTTTCCTTTTTTCTTTCCAGAAATTTCCCGTGAATTCCTTTTTATTAAAACAATGGATGATAATACAAAAGTGATGCTCAAGCTAGCAACCCTTCTAGCTCAACAGAGTAATGCTAGAGCGAATAACACTACTGGACAAAACCCTCTTACTGAATTAGCAACTCAGTTACTAATGAACAGTGCTACTGAAACATTAGCAATACCTACTTCAATGCAGTGCAATCCCGCAAAGCAGCAGCAGCAGCAGGATAACCATAATTCTAACACATACAATACACAAGTTATGACAAATTCTCAAAGTATGGACACTTCTAATCATATAGGAGATGCATATAATACTTCCCACAATCAAAGACTTAATGAAGTTAATATAAAATCAGTCACCAACAGAACAACTGAAATAAATAACTCGGTTGCAAAAGACATAATTACATTGACACCCCCTATAAATAGAGATTCCTATGGAATTGTATCTTCTGCTATTGGGAACAGAGACAGTTTTTCTCCCGTAAATAGGGAGAATTTCTCTGTCCATTCACCTGTCCTCAAGGATAGTTTCAATGGCACAGTTGCAAATTCTTTGCTAAATACTCCAACCATGAATAGAGATATGTTTACTTCTTCAGGCTGCAGAGACTCGTACACTACTGGTTCTACAGCAAATAGAGTAAATGCCTTCCCTGTCACATCTTCGTCAAACAGGGATACGTACAATGCTTCTTCGGTTGTGAATAATGCACAGCAACCCTTAATACCAACAGTAAATAGGGACTCCTTTACATCTTCTATAAGTAGAGAAAATTATTGTAATTCTGTTCTCAACAGAGATAATTTTAATTTAAGCAGAGATACCAATAATACAATGGGTCCTGTTGCTCATGACTCCTTCTCGACAAATTGTTCTGTCACAAGAGATTCTTTTACTGACAATTCACCAATCATTCGAGACTCTTTTGCTATAACTTCCCCTATAAATAGAGAAACCTATACAGGTAACTCTATGATAAGCCGAGAAAATTATCCTACTACTCCTGTGAACAGAGCTTCTTTCAGTTCAGTTGGTACCGAAGATCAAGAATCTTTTACTATGAATTCTCCTAATAGAGTTCAAGAAGAAAGCCCGATTAACACTGTGAATATGATGAGAAATGATATATCCAATAATTCCTCAATAAACAGAGTTCACGAAGAAATGGGTATAAATCGTGTTGATGATGTTGTGGTGGGTAGTGTCAGCAATATTAACACACCAATGTGTGGCATGTCTTCTTTAAACGCCCCTCCAAATGAAATGCCAGTGAATTCAAACGCTTATTATAAGCGACCTATACAAGGAGAGAAAGGACGTTCGTATCCTCAACCAGTAATGTTAAGATCTCGCCCTCGCCCAGCAAAAGAAAGATCTAAGAGAGGTCCCAAAGAGAAGGATTATTTCAGGACCGCTTTCTTTTGTTTGCCAAGTGTAACAGCCCGACTTCCAAGATTCACTTCTGCAGATCCAAGAGAACAAGAACTTGTCTACGAATACCAAAAGAAAGGATACGGTAAGACATTTTCTTAGAATCTTGTTGAAAATAATTTCTTAGATTCTTGTTCTTTTTTTGTATTTTTAAAATGTAGAAATTAATTATTTTAATAAAATCATTATTGAAGATATACAATTTATATACAATACATTTATTAGAACGAAAAAAGTCTACAATATGTATATACAGGCACACATCATGTACAAATCTAGTTTACAACAATTTTAAACCCGTAACCATTTGTGGTGTTATAACTATCATAATTCTTCTTAAAATTTTTTCCAGATCTGATGAGAGAGCCACACACTCTGGTAAACTATTCCACCAACCTACAACTCTATTGCTAAAAAAGAATTCCCTGATATTTAATCTACATCTGTTTTACTTCTAGTAAAGAACACATTAAGATCAACTGATTCAAAACCATGCATGATTTTAAACATTTCTATTGAGTCACCCCAGTCTCTCCTATTTTGTTAAACCTACCTGTTTTAACCTGCCCTCATACGCTGTAATTCAGATACAATCTTGGTTGCCCATCTCTGAACCATTTCTAACAGATTTTTATCCCTTCCCAAGTACAATAACCAAGCTGTATACAATAATCAAGATGCAGACATACAATTCTAGGAGAGAATCCGTGTCAATATATGAAAATGCTTGTTTAATAGTTCTTAATACACTGTTGGTTTTAGCAACATACTTGGAAAGTGATAATTTATCAGTGATTAATACACCAAGATCTTTTTCATTATTTACAATATTTAGTACCTTTCCATTCATACGGTAGTCATAACATGGATTTCTATTCTCTACATGTAGCACCTTACATTTATCTTCATTAAAACTAGTGATGTACCGGAATGTCAGTCCAGTCGGATATCCAGCTCCAGATTCATATGGTGGCAGTGATAATTTATTTGTGAATCCAGCACCGGATATCTGACTGCATTGATATTCCAGTACATAACTAATTAAAACCTAATAAACATTCATTTGATCATAACATTAATTTATTTCCAGGTCTTCCTATACTTTACATGGCCAACCTGTAATGATAAAAGCTTAGAAAAATAACTTCCCTTTGCTCTTGCCTATTGTTGTTTGCTAAGCTTAGCTTAGTGCAACACAAAGCTATAAGTGTGAGACAACCAGTGAAGATTATGCCTATTTAGATTATAGGCTCATTTTGATACATAATACCAGCCTCATTTTATGTACCTTTTATCATTTCTGACCCAAAGCAAATAATGTGTGATCCCTAAGGAGGGAGGGCACATAATAATACTCTTCCATGAAAAGATTGGGTTGAGATTCACATCCGTTAACCAAGTCTAAAAAAGACTTTGTCAGAAATGTTTTGTGCTTTTAATAGACCCTAGAACCTTCCTGCCCCCACTCCAAATAAACTTTAATGAAAACAAAAAAAATTGTCATCAAAATATCAAAGTCTAGATAACAACCTTCACAAAGGAAGTAGCAACATATTTTGAAGCCTCACTTCCATACAATGGACTGAAAGTAACGGTCCAGTTTACACTTTACAGTTACATTGTAAAACTTTAAAAAAAGTTTTTTTTTTGTTTTAAATAAATTCACTGAAGATTGTTAGGGTCCAATGGATTAAAAGCACAAAAAATTACTGTCAAAAATTTTTTTTTTCTTTTTTTCTTTCAATTTGGTTATTGGATGTGAATCTTAACCAAAGATTGTTTTATATTATATATCTAATGTTTGTTTTGCTGAAAAAATTCTTCCTGCCCACTGTTTCAAACTATGCACTATTCCCGGTAAACAAATTCAGTATTTTTTTCTATATGAAATGTGATTTGTTTTTGGTTTGCTGTCCATAACACTTGACTCTCTCACCCGGGGTAAAAATTTTGCTGATAAAAGTACCTCCTTCCCATCATTTGAAACTATGGACTCTTCAACTGAAATAAATTTGCTATTATTTTTTCTTAGAAAATTGTTTCAGAGAAATCCGAATATATCCGTGAATTTTTTCACGGGTATTAACTAGTATATTTATATTTTCAAATCTACAGGAAGAAAGCTTACCTAGCAGGATTCATATGAATATGTATGATAATTCAAACTTTCCAAATATAAATAACATCTGAATTGATATAATTAAATTTTTCAAATTTTTGCAGTTTATTCTCAATTTCAGCTTTTTGAAGTAATTATTTTTCTTTGTCTAAACGTTAAACATTTGTAAATAGCTGTTATGCTCCTCAGGGTAAATCCTTGATTTTTATTCAGTAGTTTGTGATTTTGTCACATAAATTACATTTGTTGTTTTATCATCAATTGATATATTTTGGTAAGTGTTGTCTTGCTTTAAGTAATTATCTACAGTTGAGCTACATCAGTTAGATAAATAAAATGTTTGTATGTCTAATTTTTGCATAGAATTTTGTTTGTTTTCTTGTTATTTGAATTTTGAAATGTTTAATAGTTATTCTCATTGATTAGCTTTTTAAACTGAACAAACTATAATTATGAATTCTGCAATGCAGCCACATTCAAAATATTGTGGAAGTTCATTAGTGCAAACGAAAAGCTGTTTGTTATCAGCTGAATCTTAGATCATGTTCAGGCGCAGTTGATGCTTTGACTTTAGTGTCGTTAATTGTGTATCAAGGGAGGTAATCTACATGTTTTTTGTCGGATATTAAATTTAAATTAATTTAAACTATGGCAGTGCACGTTCCAAAGGTGCATGCTTGGAAGGGTCCGGACTTTATGGTGCGTGGAGAAGCCTGCCATAATTTTCCGTCCGTCGTACGAAACTACGGCTTCGAATTATTTTGGTTACTTCTTTTATTGTTGCCAATTCAGATATTTTAGATCTAAATTTACATTTATAGTTTTAGATAAAAGATCAATAATCTGTAGTTGTTTATTTATTTTTATTAGATTTCTTGAACCGCTGATCAAACAACTTTAAACTCGAAACTCAATGCCTTGTGTGCTAATATATCTGGTGAATGTCAACTTTGTGAAATGGCCAGTTGTCAAGTAATCACAGTGTGCACACACACACACACACACAGATTTCTTCAACTATAGTTTAATTATCCATACGCTTCACCCAGGCATTTATATTTAGCTCCTTTTTGGTGCATTTAGCTACTATAAATCTGCATCTATCTCTTAGCCCCTAATCTAGCTCTTTTTCAATTTATCAAACCTTTTTTAGCATATTTTTATTTTTTATTTATGAAATAATTAATGAATATTAGGTAAATCAGTCTTTACTCTGTTCATGTTGACTAAAAATAAGCTTTTATATAATTTCCATTACGTTCTGAAATATGAAACTGTATTTAGAACAAATGTAAAGAAATCTTCTCACCAAGTTATAACTAGCTAGCTTCTAAATTAAGCTCACACGATGTATAATAATCTTTTTAAGAAACAAGGCTAAAATTAAGATTACCAAGGGAGGTAATCTTCAATTTTAGAGTCCAGAGTCATTTCCAATTTACTAAAGTCAAAGTGAATCACACTTGCTACTGCTAAAGAAATCTAACTACAATCGAGTGGCAAAGTGTAATGTCATCAGTGTAGACCTGGTTCTAAACAGAAGTATTTTTACCATAATGAAAATCATGTTTGTTTCTTTCTTCATTTTTCTTTTCATTATTTCAAATGCAATTTCACAATTTGTCGATATAGGGCAGCCAGTATATACTGAATAAGAAGATTTTTTAAAGTTTTAGTCATTCTATCTATTTTTCATTCATTTTTTTGGTTGCAAACTTTGAGCAGCTATGGTTGAGATAGTTTTTTTTTAAAAAATAAACTTAATATTAGAACATAGATTTTTTACTTGTAAAGTAAATAAATTTTGTTCATTTGCTATACAGCCAAATGATACAACAAATACATTTCAGTAAAAGTATATTTCTTTTTTGTTTCGATCTTTGTGCAGCAGCCATCACATTACTCTGTTTGTTTTTTTGTTGTTTTAGTGTAAACAAGTTTTCAAACACAAATATCTCTGAGTTTATTTAATTATATGACATTCTGATAAATTAAAATATTAATTAATGCATGAGTGCTTAAATCAAGTCATACTCAGCATATAGGCCTATAAATTAGTGAAATTCTATGATATTTGATATTGTTTGAAAGGAAATCTTATATAACAGTAAGAAATCCTTTGAAATGTATATGGCAGATAAGTTTATTTGGACAAATAAAATCATGAAATTGATTTGATTTTCAAATTACATTGGATTTTTACTGTATTTTCTTCTAAAAATATCAAATTTTTACTTTTTCTAATTCAAAATCTTTTAAAATTGTCATTAATTACCATTTATTTATTCTTTTTGTAGATGTTGGAAATGTTCTGGTGTACATTATATAATTTAATGAAATCTTCAGATGGGATATATTGGTACATATGTGGAAAAGAAGCAATAACATATTTTTCTACTTACAAAAGTTAAACTAAATTTCAAAATTCTGAAAATAGAATTGAATTTTTCAAAGCAGTTCATTCATTTATACCACTGTTTAAAAATTGCACCAAAAAATAATAAATTATAGTTATTAATTCAGTTAAAAGCAATTTTAAAAACAGTTTCTTTTTAAAATGCATGAAACCCTGCTATGTAATCAACCATTATGATTTTAGTCATTAGTGATCAGTTTTGTGTAGTCAACACAAAGAAGTTGTTAATATCATTTTTTACAATATTTCATTATCATGAATTTAGCATATAATGAGGTACTTTAAAAGCTCTTATTCATTTTTATTACTTTTCTAGAAGACTTGTTTCCTGATTTAAATGCACTCTTCTAATAGTTAAATTAAATATTTTTTAAATTTAGTGACAAATATTTAGCATCTTCAAATCAACAAAAAAATAATTTGAAAAAATATAAAAATTTTATGAGTCCTCTTTAAAATATTTCTGCACCATGAATAACTATAATAACAAACCATACTGAAAACATTTTAAAATCAGTTTTTCTACATAAAAAAATAAAGGTTTTGACAATTTTTGAAAAATATTCTTAAATTTTGAAAATAGTTTAATATCATTTCCATTCTACTTTTTGTAAAAATATATTTTCTAATGTATAGTTTATTTATTCTGATTACAAACAGCATTAAATGAAAGGTTATTTGGTTATAGTATTTAACTTTTAGGTTAAACTCAAATAGTGATTATAATTATGTTTTTACTTATGAACACTTATTTTATTAATTATAAAAAATCATTTGGCAAAGTCAGACGACTTAACTGTCAAAAATGGATCGCATCATAAGGACTGATTTGACTGATCACTGCTAAAGAAGCTAACTTTTTTTTTACTTTCATACTAAGCTGGCACAACAATGACTGTTTGAGTTTTAGTAAAAAACGATTATTTTATTTTATTTATTTTTTATTAAATCGAGTATTGTAAACCATTTTTATTAATTTTTGACTACTATTTACATTCATCCTAATTTTTAGTTTGTTTAATCACTTTCAGTAAGGCCGGCATGGCAGTGTTATTGTTTTCGTTTATTTTACACATTGTGATTTTAAAAAAAAAAAATACTAAAAATTAAGATGAGGGTAAATAGCAATCAAAAATTAATCAAAATGGTTTACAATACTTGATGGTTAAGTCATCCTACTTTGCCAATCATTTTTTATTATCTCACTACACTTTATCAGTTAAACATTAAGTTGAACAAAAAATGTAATATTTGATGCCTTTATTGTTTAGTTATCAAGAAATTTAAAGAAGCATCAGAAATATTTGATATGATTTTCCCTGATTTTGTAAATTGCTCTGAATTTGTAAAATTTACTTGTTTCAAAAATGTTGATTTCTGTATTTATGGTTTACCAGTTTTGTTTCATTTTTTTTTTTTTTTTTTTTTTTTTTTTTTTTTTTTTTCTGTTTGCTTTTATTGTTAAATAACAAAGATTGATTCTACCTTCTTCGAAACTGCCATTCATACGCTTTGATTTGAATTGTAGGATTCCCTGCAAAAGATTTCTTTGAAGGAAAACCGCAGAAAACCTATATTCGCCTCAGCCATCACGAGGAAAGTTTCCGCTGTTTCCTTTTGAGCATCTATCCTAAACTGGAAGGAAAGTATTATGAACTTTATAGAATCGATCGACAGAGAAACTTGGTGCGCATTGAAGCAAAAACACCACGAGGAATTAAAAATGCAAAATATCAAGGAACTATCATTATATTACCATATGTAAGTATATTTAAATAAAAATGTGCTCTGTTTTTTTTCTTTTCTTTTTTACAGATATATTTGGCAAATCGTTTATTCTCATTAAATATTTGATATATATGATATTAGAAACTGTCAACATAGGTTTCTTCAGTTTTTAAGTTGGTCTTTTAAATTAATAAAACTAAAAATTAGGATGAATGTAAATAGTAGTCAAAAATTAATAAAAATGATTTACACTATATGAATAATAATAAAAAATAAAATAAAACAATCATTTTTTTACTAAAACTCAAACAGTCATTATTGTTCCAGCTTAGTATATAAGTAAAATTTAAATAAACTTAGAAGTCTGGAATTTTCAACAATTCCTCTTTATTATGGCTAGAAAAAACTATTATTTTTAAATACCCCCCCACCGCTCAGGTTTTAAGCTGGGGATTCAATTTGCAATGTAAGTTCATGCTAAATTGATCCCTTAGTTTGTGTCTTTTGTTTTTTTTTTCTTTAAATTCAGACTTTTTTTTAGTGATCACTGGCCAACAAAAGGCGAGAGAAATAACTTATTCATTGATTACCCCCTTTTCCAATTTTCTAATTGATCGCCCCCAACACAATTGCTGCCAAAAGATGTTGGTCACGTGACGGTTTCTATTGAGTGACTTATCATTATTTATTAGAAAATTAAATTGAATACTGTCTTGAAATATTCTCAACTGTTTAATTTTCTTCGGCAGATTTGTGATAAGAATTGTCAGAAAAATGCACGTTTTTGCTATGATTATAAGATATTTAGAAAACAGAATACTTGAACTTAGTGCTTTAAAAACAAAATTAATGTTAAAAGCTATTAAAACTCAAAAATTACTTTTAAAAATTCAATTCATTAAATTGAAAAAAAAATATATGTAAGCAATACAATATAAAGCATATCCAAACTAATTTAATAATTAGTAAATTTTTAAATTCTAAAATGAGCAATGCAAATGGAGTTAGAAAATGTCTTTATAGCTAAACAGGCATTAGAAAAAAGATCCCTCCTTATTATTAATTTTTGATGATCCAATCTTGTGGTAACCATTTTGGATCCTGCCTAACCATGAAAGCCTCTGTAGCCGACATGGTTCAAGCCTCCAAGGAATGCAACTCTTCTCATTTGATTGTGAGATCTATTTGTTAACTACTGTACCAAATATTCATTAATCATTTCATGACCAAGAAAATATCCCTCCAAAACGGGGTGATAACTTGAAAATTGGAAAAAAATCGACCTAAAAAATGCAGATGAAATAGTACAAATTTGGACATAGTACAAATTTCCCAGGGAGGTAACTTTAATTTTAGCATCGAACGGTTGCCTCCCTTGTTAAAAAAACTTACAGACGCCCAAAGAAAACGTTAACTTTCAATCAGATTTTTGATACAATTTTTTTTTAATGTAGTATATCTTCCATTTATCGTGATGATTTTATTAATTTCTAGGTTATTTTCCTGCTTTAAATAAAACTAGAGAAATTTAAGGAATTTCTAAAGCAATAAACATACATTTAAATAAGACAAGTATAAGAATTCTTTTTTTTTATTAAACTGACATTTATTTCCTTTCTTCAGTTAGTCAGTTATCATTAAGGAAAAATTCCTGGAAAAATGACTGAATAGCTGCAATCTTTAAAAACTAAGAGTTTTTCATTAAAAATGTACCATTCTATATATTTTTGAACTATCATCTTCATCTGTGGAATAATTAAAATACTTTTTCTTATGAAACTAGTTAGTATCACTAATGCTATATTAAATTTTACTGCTACTATTAAAAAATCTTCAGCAGATGTAATGCTTAATACAGAATTAAATATCAAAAGACATATTTATAATTGTTAATAATAAGGACATTACTGATACTATTGTTCGGACTGAGATCCTCATCTTGGTTGTCGTTTCCACAACGTTTCGGCCGATGTACCCTCCGGCCTTCTTCAGGTGTCAAGTTTTGTCGGTCACTTACCGGAACTATTGAACTGAACCCTTTATTTGATCCACGGGGGTATACTGTCCTCATTCCACTATCCATGTTCTAGAAATTATTTAGGACATGGATAGTGGAATGAGGACAGTATACCCCCGTGGATCAAATAAAGGGTTCAGTTCAATAGTTCCGGTAAGTGACCGACAAAACTTGAGGCCGGAGGGTACATCAGCCGAAACGTTGTGGAAATGACAACCAAGATGAGGATCTCAGTCCGAACAATAGTATCAGTAATACTAACACCTCATCTCAGAAATACTGAAATAAGGACATTGTTATACAAAAAAGCTTTTTTTCCAAAATATCATAACTAATATTTTTGTTTCAGCCTGAAGCATCTAATCCTCCTTCAGCTGTGGTTCATAATCCAAGTAGCTTGGGGGAATTTCCGAATCGACTTATTGATGAAAGTATTGAAGACATTGAAGATATTGAAGAAGAAGAAAGCATAGTCCAATCACCAAGTATCAGTGGTTCTACACCCCAACAGTCACCTGCTGTATTGCAGACCAGTGAACTTGGAACATATAATCATGGGGTGAGTGTTTTATAAAATATTCAAGAATTTAAAAAAGTTTTATTCGTATTTTTTGTGGATTATTCATCACTGTAAATAAGGAACTTGTTTGCACATACATGCAAACAATCTAGCTGTTGCTCATAGGTAAAGTGTCCCGTCTCTTAAGAGACAACTCCCAATGGGGTATGGAGCCCAGTGATGAAGACCCGGTTTCTGTTGCATGCATCAGCTTAGTGGTCAAGACCAGGACTTTATTCCTACAAGTTTTTTATGACCACCCCTTGGCAGGATGCAAGTCCACCAAAGGGATACCTCCACTCTGATCACACAGCTTAGAGTGTACTCAATTAGCTGCTGAGTGTACAGGGAAATTTGTCCTAATGAAGAGTTTTCCACACTCTTCACTCAATCCGGGAATCGAACCTGGGACCTTCTGCATGTGAGGCAGACGTGCTAACCATTACACTATCCAAGTGGACTTTCCATGCTTATACTACTTATAAAAAATTCAATTTAAGGTTGAATTATTCAATGGTTAATATTATGGACTTGTATACTCCATCTTATTGTTTTTTTCCCAATGTTTTAGAGGCCAGCATATTCTCACATATGGTTATTTGCAGGGAATTTTGAATAAAAGTTGATATTTTGCATTTTGTCATCCTTCCTAGGCTTTCTGCCAATCTATTCCTCTTATGGCACCACACTGCTTCTACACCGCCTATGTTGGATAGTGGGGTGAATGTCCTGGGGGGTGAATGTCCTGGACTTGGATAGAAACGAAGGACTCGAAGGTTGTTTGTAAAAATATGTGACATATTTTTATTTCTTAAGATACATTTTGTCAGCCAGAGAATGAATAGTGGGAGAGAGATAAGGTGTGCCCGAGAGACCGTTCCCAACAGGGGAACTTGGTCTGATGTCTTTTCCGGTTTCCACATCCTGTTTTTTTGGATACCCACACCTATACATATTTACTAAGGTCCCTGGGTCACTTTCATTTCCACCCAGGTGTTTGTCCGGAAATGATCTTTCATGACAGTATATCATAACACCTATTTCAGGGATTGAACTCGCAACTCCAGGAAGGAGACAAACTCCTGCTTCAGAAAGTTGCACCTTGGTCCATCATGTTATTGTTTTGTATAACAATTTAGGAATTGAATTTGGAATCTTTAAGACTTGTGTCCTCCCGTGTTTTCTTCAAATCTCTGGAGGAGCAGGATGGTAAAGGATAGATTGGTAAAAAGAAATAGTCATGACTTCAAATCTCTAGTATGGATACTGAAAATAACAAAAAGCAATGGATGTGAGCTATACCATTCTCTGGATGGACTAAAGGGATGTATTCAAAACTTAACAGATGCAGCAACAAAGAAGGCTGAAACATTGTCATAAAAACAACAAAGTCTTACAGAAATTGTCAGATTAAGTTATTAATCACTGCTACCCACAGCACTGGTTTATTGCTGGGTTTAAGTTATTTGTGTGTTCTGACATTTATATGTATCTATCTGGACTTTGCCCAGCTCTAACCAGTAGGGAAAATGTTTTTTTGTTTTTTGAAAATCCCCCCTCCCCCAAATAGGTTTTTAGAGAAGGATTCAATATGCAATGTAAGTTTATGCTAAATTGGTCACTAGCTTGTACCTTTTTTAGTGATCACAGCTCAACAAAAGGCAAGAGAAGTAACTTATTCATTGATCACCCCTTTTTTCAACTTTTTAATTGATCACCCCCAACACAGCATATGTGGGTGGCTGTGATTCATAATTTCCCTTGGAATGCTAATTATTATATGATAACCTCATAAACATTTCAATTATGTTGACTAATCTCTTTTTTTACATATTTTATGTTTTAAATGTTGCTGTAATAAACACATGATCACGTTGTAACATTTACTTTTTAATTTTCTTTCTTTTTTTTTTTTCTTTTTTTTTCTTTTTTTTTTTTTAAGGAAAATTGTCAGAATTCTCCACCATCTCCTGAACGAGATATCAAGCCATTTCAAAGATTTGAATCAGGTAAATGTTTTCATTTTCTTGTAAGGGAAAAATATTAAGGTGACTTTCTTTTTATTACTATTTTGAATTCATTCATTTTTTTTATTTTAAAAGTGATTCAATGCCAGAGAGTTTGGTCATAAATAATACCTGATGATATCTGTTTTGATTGTGTAATGTTCTACTAGAAATAATAAAATCCTGCTATGTTTGGTTTAGAAGAAAAGTAACTTTCTATTAAAAAGTGGTAGGGGTGTACTTATTTATGGGCATTACTGTATATGGTAGGATTGGAAGGGGGAGTCTACTATAAGCTCCTTCCAGAAAATCTAACAGTTGATTCTACCAAGTACGGCTCCCAATTAGACCAATTGAAGGCAGTAATTGATGAAAAGTATCCAGAATTAGTTAAGAGAAAGGGCTTAATATTCCATCAGGATAATGTTACACTACATGTTTCTTTGGTGAACAAGTAGAATTGGTTATGGCTTGGCTGGGAAGTTTTCACTCATCCGCCATATTCAGCAGATTTGTACCTTCAGATTACCATTTACTTTACAAAGGTTTCTTAATGAAAAACAAAAATCACTTTCCTGGAAGACTGCAAAAGGCACCTCGGGTAGTTCTTTCCTGACAAAGATAAAAAAAAATGTTTGGGGAGGATGCAGTTATGAAGTTGCTTAAAAGATGTCAGAAAATAGTGAAACAAAATGGTAAATATGTTGTTCAATATAAATGTCAAAAATAAAATAAAATTGTCTTTTATTTTTACTTTACAAACAAACCTTTTGGCCAACCTAATAACATGGAGTTATTCTGAGATGACTTTCTGGTTACAATCTTTAAATGTGGACATTTTTTTACATTTAAAGACCATGAATGTACAATTAAGAAGAGTACTTTTATTTGAATTAAAAGGAAAGAAATTTGGCAAATTAGGATGATGTAACCGTCAAAAATGCATCGCATCATAAGGACTGATTTGACTGATCACTGCTAAAGAAGCTAATATTTTTTTAAATTCTCGTACTAAGCTGGGACAGCAATGACTGTTTGAGTTACAGTGTGACACAACCTTTTAAGTGCATGCGTCTTTTGCCTTGTGTTGTCAGTCGTAGCAACAGCAAGAACATGAAAACTAAAAAAACTTAAATGGATACTTGAGTGTGTGTGTGTGTGTGTGTGTGTGTGCTCGCTTTTCACAAAATTTAATTATTGATTTATTATTAATAAATATCACATCTTACCATAAAAACTGCCCATTTTATTAAACTCTAATTCTGCATATTTCTCATTTTACATAATTCAACTTGTGTTGTTCAAATATTTTACAATTATTTTGCTTTGTTTTTATGAAAAAAAGCAAAACAAATGTCATCTGTAATATAACAAATTCAAAAGTAAACTCTAGTAATCTGTGACATTGATTATTATAAAGTAAATTATGAAAAGTGTACTGAATATATTTCTGCTCAAACTTTATTCATGTTATTTCATTTTGTATTTTCAGAACATTCAGAGTTCTTTCAAAGGATTTCTCTTATCAAACAAACACTTTCCGAAACAAGGAACTTGAAAATGGACAAACGTTCCATTGTCGGCAATCTCTTGGAACTGTATCGTTGTGAACAAACTATTTGTAACTACGATATTCGAGTAACATTCAATAACGACCCCAATTTAAGTTCATCAAATGATCCTGCATTTCAAACCCGACACATGTTCTGTATTTTTTGGAAGAAAATATTTGATAAAAATTTTGTTGGTAACGTGGAATTTTACCCAGTCATCAATCCCGAAGCAGATGAGGATATGTTTGAAGTTCTTGGTCGCATTTTAGCCCACGGACTAATTTTATGCAATTATTGGCCAATCCAGTTTGCCTTGGCTTCGGCCACATTCACACTGAATCACGAGTGCTCAAGTGAATTGACTTTGAAATCCTTTATCAACTGTCTCAGCGGATTTGAACAAAGAGTTGTGCAATGCGCTATACAAGAATCTCAATCCCAAGCTACAGAACCCTATTTTTCTCTTGATCTCAAAAAAGATTTATCTGCTTTCTTGCGGATGCATGGCTGTGAGATGGACACTTCCAGACAATTTCCAGATATTCTCCTCTGCATTGCAAGA
Organism: Architeuthis dux; assembly: GCA_006491835.1. Taxonomy (NCBI): domain Eukaryota; kingdom Metazoa; phylum Mollusca; class Cephalopoda; order Oegopsida; family Architeuthidae; genus Architeuthis; species Architeuthis dux. Next base: position 5,395,348 of record VCCN01001112.1, read on the forward strand.
AGTTTGCTGATCTATCAGCCCTATTGGGCTCTTGTGAAACTCAAAGAAGGAATGGACCACTGCTGTAGTAGAATCTTTATGGGATGTTCTGAAAGTGATGTTCAATCGTTGTATCAAGCTTTAACACCCGAAGCATCACGGATATGTAAATTGATAAAGTACGAATACGGTCTTGACGATAACAATAAAGAAATCGAAAAGTTATTACAAACCTATCTGGAGAAATTACTCTGGGAATTCTCCTCGACCGAACTTTCAAATCTGCTGCAGCAGTGGACTGGCGTAAACTGCATGTCACAACAGACTTTATTTGTGAAATTTGTCAGCAGTTTAGAAGATATGCAGTTTGAGAATTACAAGTGCCTATTACGCATTCCACGAAAATCCATAACATTTGAAGAGTTTACAAAACTTATCAAATTACTTCTTGATGATACATAATAAAAAGGCTAATTTTTCAGTCTTTGAAATTCAAGATTATTTAGTGCTGTTTTTCTTTTAATGCACTCCACACACACACACACCCCACTCCATTCTGACTGATAATGAAGAATTAATTCTTAACTCAAAGGGTATTTATGACATGAGATAAAAAAAATCTAAAAAACATTCAAAATGGATTGCATCATAAGGACTGAATTGACCGATCACCGCTAAAGAAACTAATATTTTTTTTTACTTTCATACTAAGCTGTCATGGTAATGATTGTTTAAGTTTTAGTAAAAAAAAAGATTATTTTATTTTTTTATTAAATCAAATATTGTAAACCATTTTTATTAATTTTTGACTTCTATTTACCCTCATCTTAATTTTTAGTAGTTTTTTTTTTAGTTTTTTTAAATCACTGTGTAATGGTTTACAATAAACGAATACAACAATAACACTGCCGTGTCAGCCTTTCTGAAATTGTGATTAAACCAACTAATGGTTAAAAATATCATTCATATGGCGAATATCTGGATGTTTTTCTTTGTATAATCATTTTTCTGTAATAACTTTAGAAAGCTGAAACCTACCATGGTTTATGGTATCAGCAATAGTTATCTCCCCTTTAACATCTGAGCGGTGAAAATTGTTTTTGAGCTTTAAGTAGATCAAGTAGCAGTATAATTTTGAGGTTTGATCTGAAAGTAACCCAAGAAAATCAAGTATTGAAAATGATTTTTATTAATTTTTGACTATTTACATTCATCCTAATTTTTAGTTTGTTTAATCACAATTTCAGTAAGGCTAACACAGCAGTGTTGTTGTTTTGGTTTTAGTAAAAAAAGCAATCGATTATTTTATTACTTAATTTTTATTTAGACAAAGTATTATTTACCTTCATCTTAACTTTTAGTTTTTTTAATTACCTTTCAACTTGGTTTTAGAAGAAAAAAAAAGCTATTATTATTCATTTATTGTAAACCATTTTACACATTGTGATTTTTAAAAAAACAAAAAAAAACTACTAACAATTAAGATGATGGTAAATAGCAGTCAAAAATTAATAAAAATGGTTTACAATACTTGATTTAATACAAGGGTTTTTTAAAATAATCGTTTTTACTAAAACACAAACAGTCATTGCCATGCCAGCTTAGTATGAAAGTCAAAAATGTTAGCTTATTTAGCAGTGATCAGTCAAATCAGTCCTTATGATGCAATCCATTTTTGACAGTTAAGTCTTCCTACTTTTTTGTATATTAATGCAAGGTGAAATTCAACTCATTTTAGTATTTATTTTCAGTTTAAGCTAAAGTTAGATTGTTGAGTAACACAAATTTTACAGGATCATAATCAACTATAAAGAGCATGCATAAAATAATAAGAATGATTGTAACTAGCTGAAACACTGCCCTATCTTACTATAGTAAATGTATATAGCAGGATAACCGTAATCGTGAGACAATTGACTGAAAAATAAATAAATCCTCTATTTCTCTTCCCTCCACATACAAGTAGTTCGCGTCTCTCTCTCGTCCCACCCCCTTATTAAATTACCAAAACTTTGACTTAGTAAATCATTTTGTTTCACACAAGCAGCCGACCAAAAAAAATCTTTCTTTTCTGCCTCTTATTAAACTGTTCTTTTTTCTGCTTCTCTCTTTCCCACCCCCTTGTTAAATTACCTTCAGTTTCACACAAGCAGCCGACAAAAAATCTACCCTTCTTCTCTGCCCTAGTCCGGTTGCCAGCAGGGGCTACCGTGCACCCCCCCCC
>VCCN01001112.1:5400174-5427927 GCA_006491835.1 Architeuthis dux
GTTAGAATTTCCCTGTAAAACGCTAAATACCTAGCAGCACGAGATACAAATTGGGAACATACTGCTGAAAAGCTGATAGAATTCCCTAAGGATATATGTATATACCCACATCAGAAATAGATTCCACAATCCATAGATTTGGACTGTGTACTTGTTTTCCCACAAAATGCTGAATACTTAGCTTCACATTTTGGGCTGTAACGTTTAAGCCCAACAGATACAAATTGGGAACATACACCGTTGGGAAGCTGATGAAATTTCCTTTCGGACGATATATACATATACTTTCATCAATAATTAATTCTACGATCCATAGACTTTGGACTGTGTACTTGAAGTTTTCTTCATAAAATGTTGAATACTTAGCCCAATAGCTACAAATTGACAACACACACTGTTGGAAAGCTGAGGAAGTTCTCTTTCCAACGATATATATATATGTATATATCTCCTTCATTAACTATATCCACAATTTTGTCTATAAAGTATGCAGACACATCCTTGTAAAATCCTGAAATACCTATAAAATTTTAGGGTAAAATAAAGTGGATTTTTGAATTCCTCATGTCTTAAACCCATGATATAGCCTTTTAAAGTACTCAGATATGTCAACTGGGAGACGAGATATGAAATTCTGTTTTGTTGGTGTATGCTGGCGACCATTTTGTTTTATGCAAATGAGGTAGTTCTTCCCAACTTTTTTCTTGGTAACATCTTTTTTCTGAAAGAGAACATCCTAAGGAACATTTTTGTACCCTAAAAGTAGAATCGGGGGTGGGGTGTGCACGGTTGCACCTGCTGGCCTCTGGACTACCTCTTATTAAACTGTTCTGCTTCTCTTACCCTTTTCTCTCTTGACGCGTTCAGTTTCGTCAAGGCGAAATGTTGCTTGTAGATATACTCGACGAAACAGTTCGAGAAGTTAAGGTGGTGAACGAGTGTGGTTAAGGGCGTTGGTGTCTGCAGTGTCTTCTCTCTTTACAAGAGTATGCAGGTGGTCTCAGCACGAGTTGCTGAACACTGGGCTGCCATTGTCACACGAAGGGGAAGACCACGTCTCAAATCTCTGCCACCTCTTCTCCTGAATCTATCGTATATACACTGTTTTTCCTAAGCCGACGTTTTGATGGGCTATTGTATTGCCGAGGTCACTCACCTCGTAAATTGCCTTTCGCATTCTTTGTGCTTTAGTTCTATTGTTTTTGCTTTCGGCAGCTGTTGTTATTCTTTCGGATCTTGTTTTGATTCCTTTGTACTTAAACAAACATTCTTCATACAAGCGTTTACTATATTTTAATTTCGGTCAATTGTCATCTTTCATATCACAACAACTCCTGACAAATGCAATAAACATAAGGCATTGATATAATAAATGGAAATAAAAACTAATCACTCATTTTGTCGGCCCACCACTACTCCATTGTGTAAAAAGGGACGCGAGTTCAAGTCTCACTGCTCTAGACCAATGGCCTGAGGTAAGTTGTGATGAAGGAAAATGTCAAAAATTAATAATGATAGTTCAGTAGTATTGGATATATCCGTGAATTTTTTCATGGGAATAAACTAGTACTTAATAATAAAAATAATAGTTGGTTATGCTTGATAAAAAAAATTCAAGATTCAGAAAATCTGTTATGAAGAATTGTTTTTAGCTAAAATCTAAGTAAAAAAGATTTTGGCAGCTTTTTTTTTTTTTTTAAAAACAAAATTTAGATCCTTTACAAAATGAAAACAAATGTTGGAAGAAGAAAAGAAAATATTCACACAATTCTTTCTTTCTCAATCTTAACTCAGCAAGCTTTCACTAATATTCCATTCTTAACTGATAAATGATTGGTGGTTAAAATTAGAAAATATAGCCATTTACTTTCAATAAGCAGGAGTAAAAACTGATAAATTTCCTAATGATACTATCAGAAGGAATTGGTGTAACCAATAGATTGTCCAGTAAAGATAATTCTTTAACTAATCATCTCAGGTTGAGACATCAGTTTTTATCAACAAATAAAATAAAGTTACAACTTTTTTTTTTTTTCATAAAAATTTCAAATGAAGAATGTATGTAGACATTTTTTCATAAAAGATTTAATTTTTAATTAACAGTCAGTTGAATTACATCTGAATATTAGTGATATGAGAACTCAATAGGAAAAAAATCTACATAATTCATGAAATCAGATGCACAAACAATTGTCAGTCTGTGTATAATAATAACATAGGTTACACCAAAATTGCCTAATTAGTGAATAAAACTATATATTTACTTATTTTTTAAAGTTTGATTACTTAAACTTGATTGTAAAAAAAAAGAATTTTTTCCTGTTTTGATTTAAATAAACTTTTGATCAAATTAAAACTATATATTTATTAATTTTTGTAAAAAAATAAATAAACAGTTTGTGAAGTCCAAATTTTTTTACAAAAAATAAGTAAATACCTAGTTTTATTCACTAATTAAGCAATTTCACCATAACATATATATATAAGTTTATACAACTAATTTGAAATCAGCAGTAGTGCCTCCAGCAATATCTTACAAGATCACCAGACTTTGTTGTTTGTCCATCACTATGTGTGAATGCCAGCTCCATATAACGTCTGTCCAATCTTGGAGCCTCTCAATACATGTTCTCCTTTCCAATGCAGATATTCTAAGTTGAACCGGGTCTGCTGAAGTTGGGTTCATGATAAAAACCTTGACAGACCACTTGACCAGAAATATATCCATTATCCAGCCATGTTCCCCGCTTTCTTTTCACAGATCAGTCAACATTTTTCTCAAAAGGAACTGTTAACTGTTTTTTTCAGATCTGTCCAACACATCTCTATAAGACGCTTTTCGGTCGGTTGGTTCTGTTTATGTAAACAACAGAAAGAGGAAGTAAGGAGGTATTTACCAGCTGCTATAATTTCGAGAGAATCTGACGTCATTAAAAGGACATTCATTTTGATCAATAGACAATGTATCAAGTGTTTGTTTTTTATAGTGTTGCCAAGTATCGCTTATTATTAATAGCTAAAAGTCTTCAAAATTGGCTAAACTTTTCAATTTCCAGCTAACTTTATAGCTAAAAATGTTATATATACTCATTTAAATTCCACAAATAAAATAACCATACACTAAGACTCCAGAACAAATTATTGATAAAAATTGTACACTTTAATAGCCAGATTTTCAGGTGAACCATCATCTTTCCTACTACTACCACAACTAGTAATGCTACTACTACTTTGTTTAGAATCCCTTTGAAATCAGAAATCAGATATGGACGTAAGGATGGTGGACGCATTGTTGCTTATGGTTCTTGTTTATTAACCAACCAGATCAGAATGTCATCTGAAATGGAAGAAATGTTCTAAATCTACAACTTTCCATTTTTTTAGAATCAGCAAACAATGAGGATTTGTACATTTCACTAAAAGTGGAATTCTTGGAATATTTTTCTCCCTTCTAAAATCTATTTTTACTGGTGGGACAATCAAAATCTTTTTGCAACCCTGTTAAGGACATCCAACACATCACTGCATCTCCAAGATGCACTGAATTGATCAGATCTTTCACATCTGCACAATATCTGAATGAGCTCATTTGCTATAGTCGTATGCTTATTTATCTTTTTTATATAGTCTGTTAGATATAAAAGAAAGCAATCGGATCTGAATGTTGCTTAGTTATTGAAGAGATTATAGATGCGTTATGTTATGTTTATTTCTCAGAAATATAAGCAATGCAGGGGATCATAAAAATTGAATGTCCGGTTTTTTTTCTTTATCAATCACTAAGTTAATTATTTTGGTACTAAGGCATTTGCCTCCTGGACAACCACGTCTCGGTCAAATGTGTCCTGGTCATTTTCGTCATGTTTAAAATATCATTCATATGGCGAATATCTGGATGTTTTTCTTTGAATAATCATTTTTCTGTAATAACTTTAGAAAGCTGAAACCTACCATGGTTTATGGTATCAGCAATAGTTATCTCCCCTTTAACGCCTGAGCAGTGAAAATTGTTTTTGAACTGTAAGTAGATCAAGTAGCAGTATAATTTTGAGGTTTGATCTGAAAGTAACCCAAGAAAATCAAGTATTTTAAACCATTTTTATTAATTTTTGACTATTTACATTTATCCTAATTTTTAGTTTGTTTATCCCAATTTCATTAACGCTGGTACGGCAAGTGTTATTGTTTTATTCATTTATTGTAACCCATTTTACACATTGTGATTAAAAATTTTTTTTTTAAAAACTACTAAAAATTTAGATGAAGTCAAATTACTAAAAATGGTTTACAATACTTGATTTAATAAAAAACAAAAAACAAAATCATTTTTTACTAAAACTCAAAGTCATTGCCGTGCCAGCTTAGTACGAACATAACAAAAAAAAGTGTTAGCTTTAGCGGTGATCGGTCAAATCAGTCCTTATGATGTAATCCATTTGACAGTTAAGTCGTCCTACTTTGCCCTAATTTTTTTAAAATTTAAGTTTAATATATTCAAGTTTTCAAAGCTTTTACACTGCAGCTGGCTTAAGATATAAAGAAAATCAAAATTACATAAAATAATTACTAACAGGTTAATTGCATCCTGGTCATTGGCATCCCTGGATATTTGTGTCCCACTATATATAACTATTACTGAGTAACAAACCCCATGTTATAATTGTAGGCAAATGAGGGGTACTTATAAACAAACCCTCCTCTCTGACAGGATTGCAACGCATAAATATCTTCTGCTTTTAAGGCCTTGCTTTTTGGCATTCTTTCAGCATAGAAATTATTCATATATATTCAAATTAAAACTATGCATTTATTTTTTGTAAAGAAATTTTTTTTTAAATGTTTTAATTTGATCAAAACAAGGATAAAAACAACTATTTTTTACAATCAAAAGGTTAGGTAATCAAAATGAAATCAAATGTTTCTTACAAAAAATGAGTAAATACATTTTTTTTTGTGAAATAGGCAACTTCGATTCGGCATAACATATTTAAAGCAAACAAGAACAAAACAATATTTCCATAAAAAAATTCTGTTTTGCCGTTAGCGTGTTGTCATTTTTTTTCTTTCTTCGATTTATACATTTAAACAAACAATATTTTGTGTTTTGTGGTTTTATTTTTGATTTAAACAAACAATATTTTATAAATGTATTAAAAATTGACAAAGCAAACAATAACTTATTATTTAAAACTTTTATTTACTTTTTTTAGTCTTCATCTTAATTTTATTAGTTGCTTTTTATCGCAACTTTTGCTTAAGGCTTATCCTTTATTTTCTGATCAACGCTATTTAATCACTGCCAGAGGGTAATCGGCCTGAGCAAAAGTTGCGATAAAAAGCAACTAATAAAAATGAATGTTAAAGTATGATTACTGCAATCAACAGAATTATCATGGATCCAAAAATCAAATGACAAAATATCTACCCTAGTTATGATTTGTTCTTGTGTATACCTTTCCAGACGGTACTAGGGCATTTGTGTCCCTGGACAATGTCAACGTTTAAAACATCATTCATATGGTAATATCTGGATGTTTTTCTTTGAATAATAATTTTTCTGTAATAATTTTAGAAAGCTGAAACCTACCATGGTTTATGGTATCAGCAATAGTTATCTCCCCTTTAACGCCTGAGCAGTCTATTGCGTCCCACTATATGTAACTATTACTGAGTAACAAACCCCATGTTATAATTGTAGACGGGGGTGGGGGCGTTTGCGACTAAGCTACTTATAACCCCCCCGCCCCCATCTCTCTGGGAAGGTGGTATGTGAAAAAATAAATAAAAGGGTGGTTATAATTTAAATAATAATAAATGAATAAAAAGCCGTTATAATTTAATCAAAACAAGATTGCATTTCTTGATTAAATTATAACTACCTTTTTATTTATTTTTGTAACAAAAAACGAAAATAAAAATTTTAAATAATAAGTTATTGTTTGCTTTGTAGATTTTTAATAAATTTATTGTAAATATTGTTTGTTTACATCAAAAATAAAATAACACGCTGTTTGTAAAATATTGTTTGTTTAAAAGTATAAATTGAAAAAAAAAAAATTACAACACACTAACAGCAAAGCAGAATTGTTTTATGGAATTATTGTTTTGTTCGCTTTAAATATATATGTTAAGCTGAATCGAAGTTGCCTATTTTTGGTGTAAGTCCAGTCCCGGATTCTTACAAAGACCCAAATATCTTTTCTCCAAAGAAACCAGTTTCTAAAGCAGAAGGTGTTTATGCTAATGGTTTAAAATGCTGAAAATGGCCAATAACTTTGTAAATAACTAAATGAAAACTTTTTATTTTCGTTTTTTATTAAGGTTAAGTCATCCTAATTTGCCAGAAAATTTAAGGAAATAAAGAAATTCACTGAGTAGGTTTACTTGCATATTTTTACCAATATTCTTATAGTATTTGCTAAAAATGAAACAGTGCAGATATGATTTCACATGTTATTCTTTCAATGGGTATGAATATAAGAAAATAACTATCATTCCTCTATTTTGAAACAATTGTAAATGTTTACCTTTAAATGTAACTTGTCTGTCTTCCCATTTCATTCTTTCCTGTGATGAGGTCATTAAAAAAAATATTATGCCTATCAGCCGTGGTATTTTGATATTAATTGTAAAATACATTAATATCAAGAACATTTTTCTTTTGATAAGATACTTAGATTTTTTTGGACATCATTTACTTAAGCCATTTATTCAAAAACATCCAGAAATATCTAGTATCTAAGGAAATTTAGCATCCCAAATTAAATATCTAAAAACATCTAGAATCTAGGGGAGGGAACTTTAGCGACCGAAATACTGCGACACAAGATTTTAATACTACAATTGTTTACTCACCTTAGTTGAGGTCATTTCTGAATTTAAAGCTTTTTAATGGAAATTTTTTTTTTTTTTTAAACTCACCTTTATTGTGGCCATTTCTGAACTTAAAAGGTTTTTAATTTAAATTTACGAAAGACTAAATGGCACTACAGAATAAACGAAACAAATTTTGATTTTTAAATGTTCATTTTATTTCTAAATTGACGTTAGGGTTAAATGTTAAATTTGATATTATTCGGTGATAGTAGTTAAAAACACACAGAACAGGATGTAAAAATATCTGGATTCTGGTTGTTTTTGAAAACATGGTTTAAGTAAATAATGTCCGATTTTTCAATTAAATTTGAGCTTTAAAATTGCTCAATTTTTAAGCATTTTACTGAAAATTAATTAGTACAAGAATCTGAACATGATTTAACTTCTACAATAGTCATGTACTAGTCCAAATTGGTTCAATTAGAATAAGAAATTTTCACATTTTCTGGGGGTATAAACAAAAAACTACAAAAAAACTCAATGTAATGTTCTGTACAATTTATTTTCACAATTTCTGCATATTGAAACCACACAAATACAAAAATAAAATACTCACACCTTAAATGCCAACCCCTATTACATCTCTTAGAGATATATCTCCAGTTACTAGTCTTATGATAACTTTATAAATTATTCTAAAAGTTACATTATTTTACGTAATTTTAAGTGTAATATAAACTTGTTTAAATGTGCCATGTCTACACGACAAGAAGACAGATTCCCCAGTTAATGTTTATTATTGATTGACAACCAGTTTAAAGAAACAGATTGCGTCAGTTTTGAAAGTATTCGTCAGTTGTGTGAACAAAAAAGTTGTGGTTGTCCACCCTCTCTTAGAAATGTCTCATTAATTTCTTGAATTGATCATTTCAACAGACTCACAAAAGATATACACCTTTTTATTGGATGCGTAAATCGTTTAAACGATAAAAGCCAATTCATTTTTAAATGTAAACACATCCTTTGAAATGTACAGTCAATCCTAAAACCTATTACGTGTTTTCTTTTCACTGGTTCCCCAATAAGTTCAATGAGGTCAGCAGGAAATCATTTTTGCAATTTGTGTCTATAAACAGTTCAAATTCAATTAAGAAATCCACCAATTTCTATGATGAAATACAGTGAAGAAAAACAAAATTCACCCAAATTAAAAAAAAACAACTTTTTTTTATTGTTTTGGTTTAAACTAGGTATTTATTAAATTACATCGATTTGGGGAAAAAAACATTTCTTAAAGCGTATGTAGTTGTTATTAGAACAAAATCTATAAATAAGTAATGTATATTGTTATCGTTTTGTTTTAAACTATGCATTTATTTTTTAAAAGTAAGTCATTTATATTGTTATTAATATAAAGTAATTTATTGTTATTATAAGTAATTTATATTGTTAAAGTAATTTAAAGTTAAATTACTTTATATTAATAACAATATACATTATTTTAACTATACATTATAATAACAATTACTTTACTTTATATTAATAATATTGTTATTATAATAAATTTATATTGTTATTAATGTAAAGTAATTTATATTGTTGTTAATTAATTAATTAATACAAAGTAATTTATATTGTTATTAATATAAAGTAAAGTAAGTAATTTGTTTTGGAGAAAGCCCGAACCGCCCGAGGAAAGTTTAAAGCTAAATACCCACGCCCGAGCCCCCGGGGGGTGCTCAATTTGTGGGAATTGAGAATCGTCCGGGACTCGGGCGTAGAAATCTAACGTTGAATTTTCCCCGGGCGGTTCGGACAGGTTTTTGCACACTACCCGTATTTAACGACGTTTCGTGCCACCAAACCCGGAAGAGGTTCGCGAACCTGAACTTGACCCCATACCACCAAATGATGAGGCTCCACCCCCTCCTCCAAAACCAGAATTAATAGGAGAGCCAAACCAGTTTCTTTGTCTTTGATAGTCATGACCGTAGTAAGGACTGTTGTAATCAGATCTGTTGTTGCCAAATAAGTAGCCCAACAATCCACCTGCAAGCATACCAGAAAAGAAGCCAGGTTGGCCATTATTAGCACTATTTTGTTGCTGTTGTCCACCTGTTGGGTATTGTTTTTGTTGTTGGTACTCAGGACGAAATCCGTAAGGAGGTGGAGGACCCTGGGGGTGACCATAGTTTCCATCAGCCGTCTCGCTGTAGGGAGGCGGAGGGGCACTAGGTGTGTTAGGGTAACTGGTGTTATCACCAGCAAAAAAGGTGCGGTACACAAAGAATATTATCATTATGACGCAAATAAATCCGAAAACAGAACCAAAACCAGTTTGATTATCGTCATAATAAGATTTGGAGTTTGAGTAAGGGTTATATCCGGAAGAACCTCCTTTGGTGTTAGATACAGAATCAATTGTATATTCTAGTCCACAAGATCCGGCCAGTACATAAGGGTCGTCAGCATAATCATGGCCTTCGCAAGAGACATCAATTTTACCAAAACGATACTGATTATCCATGTCAGTCTTGCATTCCCATTGAACATCATATCCATCAGAACCTCGATTGTAACATTGTACATGTTGTGGGATGAAGGCATAACAGCCCGCACTGCCTCCCATACATTTTAATTGGGGAACAGGCGAACTTCTTCGGCTTGTAGTCATTTCTCCATGTCTCAAAGTCAATGTATTAAGATTTGCAAGTAGAATCTTTTTTGATTCAACACAATGTAATAGAATTGTTGTTGTGACACAAAGAACTAACAATTGTGCAACGTATGCCATCTTTTCTTTTCTTGTTCAACTGATGCGAAGATAATAAATAAAAACAGTGACGAGTGTGTTCGTGTGTAGAAAGTCAAAACTTGTTTAGAACAAACTTTCCACTCGAAATGTTTACAGGTAAATGTTAAGTGAAGCTTTTAGTTATCCACAAGGCCCCAAATGGGGAGTGTCCAGGAAGAATCGAAATCCACAGCAGAACTCGCTTTAAATAAACACAACTCTGAGATTTCAACCAAAATTATGATGAAACATTTTCATTTCATCCGGAAGTCGGGAAATGCGCATGCGTAGGCGGTAAATACCTTAACAACACGTAAAAATAAAATTAATAATTTTTGTCGGTTAAATTTTAATTACTTACAACAATTGTTTTTTTAAATTTGTTTTACGGGCGTCTTTACTTGAAATTCGGAGAAAAATTAAAATTTGGAAAATAAAGTAAAATATTGCTCTTAGTCAACTGATGTTTATTATTACAGCACAGCAAAAAGGTTTAACGCTCTAGCAGTGTTGCCGTTTCAGCGCAGTGTAAAAGGTGCTAAATTAGCGCCTAAAACATTTTGGGTCATTTTCTGGTTATTTTTGACCACTTTTAGTGTCTTTTTCGGTCATTTAAAAACGATTTAGCGCTGTTTAGCAGTCAAACTAGCGCGAAAATATTTTTTTAGTTAACAATCATACACAATATCTAACGCAGTGTTGCTATGATGTGTGCTTATACAAATTGTATACTTTTTTCACACAAATGAAATGTTAAAAATGTTCTAAGTTTAATATATCCAAAATTCGGAGAAAAATTAAAATTTGGAAAATAAAATATTGACAACAAAAAATGTCGTTTAAATTAGATCGGGTGTGTAAACGCTGTTTTGCAGTGTAAACAAAACTTTAAACATTAATATCTCCTGTTTTATACAATTTATTCACATAATGTTTGTCTTATTTATTTTCGCCATTCTGTTTTCTCTCTGACACAAATACGATAACATCTATATATTAAAAGTTTTGTGCGTTTATTAAGATGTCGGCTTGTTGTCAAAAAGAGCGTGGTACCCCCTAATTGTGTATGGTCAGCGTTGCCAATTCAAAAAATATTTTCGCTCAGTTTGACTGCCAAAAAGGGCTAAATTTTTTTAAATGACCAAAAACGGCCAAAATGTTTTAGGCGAAAACGCGCTAATTTAGCGCTTTTTGCACTGCCAAAACAAGAAACGCGCTAAATCGGCAACACTGTGTATGGTTGTTATGACTTGCTTTATACACATTTTATTTTTGTGTGAAAAAAAGTATACAATGTTGAAAAAATGTTCTAAGATTAATATATCCAAAATTTCCATATCAGATGATTTTCAATAAATAGAAGCCGAAATTTTGGTTCTGCGATACCTTAGGTTTTTTTTTTTTTTTTTTACACACAAACTTACAGCCACATTTTACCGCAAACTTAATTAAGTTTTGTTAACATTTTATTTTAGTGTATATACAAGCACACATAACAACAATCATATTTACACAATATCTAGGTCCTTAAACCTTTGAGGTGGTGTAATAAACATCATAATTCTTCTTAAAATCATTTACATCTGTTGATAGCACTACATATTCTGGTAATCTATTACAAAGTCCTACCACTCTATTGCTAAGAAAGAATTTTCTGATATTCAATCTACTTCTATTTGTTTCTACTGTATATGTGTGGCTATGGAGGTTGTTTTGCCAGGATCTATTGATGAGAATCTGGCTTTCTTGTGAGGAAGGTTTTGTGGACGCTGGGTTGATGCATTAGATTTCTCCAGAGTGCAGGTTTTCAAAGGTGGGTTAAAATGGACTCCTTTTAAATACGATTAATGGTAGAGAAGGAAAACAGCAACAAGAGACAAACGAAAGAGGCAATCTTTGAAAGAGACGAACAATTCTTTATTCAAACAAGCATTTAAATTTAGTTAAATGTTTGTGTGTGTATTTGTGTTAGTGTAGGTTTGTAACCGTGTACGTAAAAGGGTTTGGTGTCATAATGATATTAAAACGTGTATGTAAAATTAAGGGAATTGGCTTACTTTGTTCTGGGTTGTTTTTATACACTGGCCTGTCTGTAGTACGTTTGAAGACCACATGTCTTGGACAGGCCAAAATCATGAAGGGGGCTGTTACGCATGTCTGGTCAGGAAGGCAGACTGGCTGGAAAAACAGCAAGATGCCAGTTCTTTCCAGCTTTTTACCATACCACAGGAAAAGGAGACGACCAAGAATTGTTCTTGCCATGCACGCTAAGTCTATTCTTTCTCTCCTACCCATTGACTGCTGCTAGAAAACATACCCACATACTAAAGGGCCCTAAGGGGGATTTTTCACTTAACAACTACTCCTTCGCTTAAACTTTTCAAAACAGTTTACAAGTGATTAGTTTAGGTATTTAACGGAGTCTAATCATATTACTTAACCTAATTAACCTGAACTAATTATCCCATAACAAGTTTACTGTTTTATCTGAAAGGGAGTTCCAGTATAAAAGGGATCTTGATGTTATAAATCTGCCTCTAATACCAGTGTAATGACTTGGGCTTCGAAGGAAGTCACAAAGTCAAAAAAGATATATAAAAGACAACCTACCTTTTATTCTATGTGGAAAGAAAGTGATCAGTCCGTTCTTTCAGTTCGTCTGTTTCTTCTTAAGCATTAGCATTATTTAGTGGCTTTAGTACTGGTTAGTAGTTGAGACAATAGGGAGGAAAAATAAAATAGAGTGTGGTTAGCATTTAGAAGATTTAGCTGATCTTTAGATATGGCACTGATTTAGGAGACGCCAAATAGGTGCAACCAGTCTTGTCCAAGTGTTGACTGACTAGTGATTTTTACCTAAAAGTGCAGCAAATTCGAGAGACTGAGGTTGATGCCAAGGTCAACTGTCTATACAAGCAGGAAGTGCTTCTAAAAATAGCACGCCAACTCCTGTCGTCCAGAGGTTATGACATACTGTATGAATCTCATTTTTGGAGGGAAGGGGCAATTTATATGTACCAAACTAACAAATATAAACTGCTTTATCATCAAAGTACCTCTACATAACCTGATGATGATTTAAGATTAGAATTGTTGGCACTTTATTAAGGATCCTCCAAAATAGGCTCGAAAAGAATTGCGCCAACGAAGTAGAAAAAGGCACGAGTTTCAACCAACCAAATAATTCAAATAGACTCAACAGCAGCAGCTCTCAACAATTATTTTGGATATCAACTATTTTTCGACCAATGAAAATGCATCTAAAATCCAATGCTGGTGTGAGCCGGTCTATTCCGCATATATTGAAACGACAGACAGATTTCACCAGTCATGGCTTAGAATTCAACTACATTATTATAACTGCATGTTATATTGATTGATTTGTTTAGTGGCATATCAACCCTTGATGGGTCATTTAATGCTGAAATCAGTTTAAAATCCCCAAAATAGTATCTTGCGACTTTGGTAAACAGTTATTTCTTTTTAATTAGAGTCTTGCGACTTTGGTAAACGGTTATTTTTTTTTTTTATCAGAGTCTTGTGAATTTGGTGAACAGTTATTTTTTATAAAATAGAGTCTTGCGACTTTGGTGGTGCCTGTTTGGGGGGTCTTACCCTTCTGCAGGGGATACAGTTAGCGTATTCTAGGCCCCAGCCAACAGTGCCGTAACTGCATGTTACATGGATCTTTTTCAAAAGTAAATTTAGATGCACACAAAATGTTTGATAAACACTTTTAAATATTACAAACTTTCTTTTCGAAGAATAAGTTATTTAACTCCTAAATAATTTGAAAATCCTTTTATATGACCAAAGAAGTTATGTCATAAAAAGGTTTACACAAATATAAATATCAAATAGCCACCCAGCATGCAGAGAAATGATACAGAATATTTTTAACAATCTCCCAAAATCTTTACAAAACTAATTTTCAAAACAGCCTTTTGGAAACATCTTTTATCATTGAGAAAAAAGAATTATCTATTTATTTCTCTAAAAAAGTATAAGTTTGCTGCTTCATAGATTCCTGCAGTTTTTTTCAAAACTGTTTCTTACAATTTTAAAGTCGAGCAAAGCTTTTATATGTAAACATTTGAACAACAAAAATTGAATTTCAATAATTTATTTAGATATTTTTCCAAAAAGTCTTAATGTATATACATTCTTTACAAATTGATATTTAATCAAAAAAGTCATCAATGTCAATACCAGGCTCCAATAAATGTTCTTTGAAACATGATAAGTCCATTTGGTTGAGTATTAAATTCTCGAATGTCTCCTCCAAGTCCGTCTCTCCAATAAGAATGGCTCCTTGTAATCTGTTATTACTCAGTACAACTTTCACAAATTCATCTGATAATAAAGAAAAAAGAAAACAGAAAACTGAGTACGGAAAGAACAAACTGAAATGTAATCATAAATATGAATTATTTCAGTTACAATCCTATTTATTTTACAGAGTACTTAAAGAGGAAGATAGTAGCTATTTATAAAAAAAGAGTTACTCCAGCAAAGTAGGACAACTTGACCGTCAAAAATGGATTGCATCATAAGAACTGATTTGACCGATCACCATTAAAAAAGCTAACATTTTTTTTTACTTTCGTACTAAGCTGGCATGGCAATGACTGAGTTTTAGTAAAAAACAATTATTTTATTTTATTTTTTATTAGCATTGTAAACCATTTTTATTAATTTTTGATTTTTGCTATTTACCCTCATCTTAATTTTTAGTAGTTTTTTTTAAAAATCACAATGTGTAAAATGGTTTACAATAAACGAATAAAACAATAACACTGCCGTGTCTGCCTTACTGAACTTGTGATTAAACAAACTAAAAATTAGGATGAATGTAAATAGTAGTCAAAAGTTAATAAAAATGGTTTACAATACTTGATTTAATAAAAAAATAAAATAAAATAATTGTTTTTTTACTAAAACTCAAAGAGTCATTGCTGTGGCAACTTAGTATGAAAGCAAAAAAATGTTAGCTTCTTTAGCGGTCAAATCAGTGCTTATGATGCGATCCATTTTTAACAGTTAAGTTGTTCTACTTTGCCGTTAATCCTAAAAGATAAAGTAAAGTGTGAAAAGGGATCTACATAAATGGATTGGGTGGCAAAGAAAAGTACAAAGAAAATAGCCAAAGTAAGAACAAATTGAAACGAAAACAAGAGTTATCTGCCTATTCTTAATATTACACAATTTCTCAGTTTTTAATTTCTCTTGAATTTCCTGCCTTAAAACGTGACGTCAGAAATTGAATTAGTAAGTTTTCCGCAAAAAGATTATAAATGAGCTGAAAAACGGTCTTTCTCTCTTCTATTTATTTTTTGTCACTGCTTTTCGAGCGAGCACTCATCAGATGAGACTGAAATCATCTTAACCCTTTATGGGGCAAGTGACTATATATGATCATCTGAGGACTTGTCAGCCACATGCAACAAAGAGAACATAATCCGCACCATTGTAGTCTGCAGGCTTTGCAAAGTTCCCCTGTACTTGAACAAAGACAGAAACTGTTTTGTGGCATACCACACCCCATTAAATTACACAATAGAATTTTAAAATCAACTCAGTGTTATTCTTTTTGTCAATATCAATTTTAAAAATCTATTTATTTTATTGAAAGTTATTCTTTAATCCTGTGTTTTATTTAACTTTCTACTTTTTGGCCGAGGCACCATATATGATCACTTCATCAGAGGGGTTTTGCCTCCATAAACCAAAATATTTCAGAAAACTTGGAACTGAAAATATCTTGTAATTAGGTCGAGTTTAACATATACATTTTGATATCTAAAATAGTTTTAGGGCTGCCCTAAAAACGGTTAATCCGACCCTTTTTCTAAATCCTTGCATTTTTAATTTTAAATGTGAAACTTGCATTCCATAATGACTTTTAAAAATTTAATTAGTGTAAGGATGTACACACTGAAATCAATTTCTGCAACAGTAAAGATATTTATTATAAGAATAGACTTTTTACATTTAATTTGGGTACCTTCTATACAAGATAGTTTTCCCTATTGAAAATGCATGTTTGAATAACCTTTCTTTTCAGGTAATTATAATTATGAGCAATACTTTTTTATCTATAAATTATCATTGATAAAAAAGTATGGCTCATAATTATTTGAACAAGCACAAAATTTGTTGAGATTGCAGGGGCCATTATGGATTTTGAACAGGGTGGGGGGATCAAAATTAACTTACTAGTTTGGTAACTCTTCCATATAGCAATGTGAGTTCACTTTTTTAATCTCCTTGAAAAATTCTGAACAAGATTTTAGAAGGATAATGAATCACAAATTAACAAACTACAAGGTTCAAAATGTTACTGCTCAGTTAGTTTTGAAACATAGGAAATGCGAGTCAATTAAGACCTGCATTATCGGCCTACATTGGCTTAAGATGGAAGAAAGAGTTGTGTTCAAAATATTAATATTAATTACAATATTCAAATGTCTGCATGATATGTGCCCTTATGAACTCTGTGCTCTTATTAACATCTGATATTTAGATGGCTTGATTTTAGAACTTGTCTTTATGAATATGACTCATGAGTTTCAGCTATATAGCACCCAGACTTTGGAATCAATTACTGCTAATGTATGTATGTTCCGGATATCATACATACATTAGCAGGCTTTAAATCAAAAAACTTTGTTTTGAGACTTTCATAATTATATGAACTCAGTAAATAAATACATTTTGTAACTGTAGCTCCTGCCCCGTGTTTTGTAAAAATCTTTATTGACAAGTTGCACTTTTTTCTTACTCTTCTTTAATAGGCCTTATATTTTTTTACTGCAATTGATTGCACATGTTTTCAAGCGCTTTTGTCCAGTGGGGACATAAGTATTGAGGTTCCCAAGAATGGGCGCGTTCTATAAATGCATTTATTATTATTAATATATCAACTATACTGATTTTTTATATGTTTCCAACACATCTCTATTAGACGCTTTTCGGTCTGTTCCGTTTATGTAAACAACAGAAAGTGGAAGGAAGGTAGGTAATATATAATATAATGTCAAGAGGAGAATGTGTGACATCATTAAAAGAACATCCATTTTGATCAATAGATGACGTATCAAGCTTCTTTTTTTACAGTGTTGCCAAGTATCATTTGTTATTAATAGTTAAAACTGTCTTCAAAAATGGCTAAAATTGGCTAAACTATTCAATTTCCAGCTAACTTTATAGCTAAAATTTTTATATATACTCATTTAAAGCCCACTTATCAAATAACCATACATTAAGACTCCAGAACAAATTATTGCTAAAAATTGTGACGTCATTTTTTCATTTTACCTATTTTTTTCTATTTATTAGATGGTATTTTGAAATAAAAAACCAACAAATAAAAATTTTAAATGATTTTAAATCTAATTAAGCAGTTATTAGGATTTTCGGTTTTACATTGAATAAAATGAAAAAAAATCATAAAATATTTGAAACACAAGAATTATATTCTTTTTTAAAAAAGATAAATTCCCCAAAATAGCTTTACCGTCTTCTACTCTTAGCAGCAATTCATAATCATCACCAAGTCCTTGTGCATTGTATTTTCCAATAAGAACAACCTGTAAAAATATTTATTTTGAACATTAATACAACTCTAAAACAATTTGCTAAACATTACTATGTAATTTTAGGTTAAAAATAATCTGAGAAGTATTATTTGAAAGTTAATCATTTTTTGTATACAACTTAACAGGAAATTCTGATTCAATTACACAGTAGCTAGTAAAAAAGAGATATAATATTAAATTACCAAAACAGAAACAATTTCATGAGAAAATTAGTTTCTGACATAGTGTTTAATACAGCTTATCCCATGTAAATCTAAACAAAAATTAGTTTATAGCATGCTTCTGTAGAATCAGAGAAAATTATTTCTTTGTTTTGAGTCCATTACATTTCTTTTAATTCCAAAATTAATGTTCATAGTATTGCCTCAAAACAGCAACACAATTGTGTACGAAGTGTATTATGCTATTCTCAATGCCTACCATTGAGAATAGCATAATACATGTTTGAAAATATGGTTATATGAATTGAATTATGGTCCACATTTTTTTACAGAACAATTGCATTTACTGGTACTTTTTGATACAAAGTGGCAAAGTTGGATGAGGACTGATTTGACCGATCACCGCTAAAGAAGCTAACATTTCTTTTACTTTTGTACTAAGCTGGCACAGCAATGTCTGTTTGAGTTTTTGTAAAAAAAACGATTATTTTATTATTTTTTTAAAAATCAAGTATTGTAAACCATTTTTATTAATTTTTGACTGCTATTTACACTCATCTTAATTTTTAGTAGTTTTTAAAAAAAAAATCACAATGTGTAAAAGGGTTTAACAAATAATAATAGCTTTTTTAATAAAACCAAGTGGAATTATAATTTTAAAAAAACAACTAAAAGTTAAGATGAAGGTAAATAGTAGTTAAAAATTAATAAAAATGGTTTACAATACTTTGTCTAAATAAAAATTAAATAATAAAATAATTGCTTCTTTTTTTTTTACTAAAAACAAAACAATAACACTGCCGGCCTTACAGAAGTTAGGATGAATGTAAATAGCAGTCAAAAATTAATGAAAATGTTTTACAATACTTCATTTACTAAAATAAATAAAATAAAATAATCGTTTTTTTACTAAAACTCAAACAGCCATTGCTGTGCCAATTTAGTATGAAAGTAAAAAAAATGTTAGCTTCTTTAGTGGTAATCGGTCAAATCAGATCTTATGATGCGATCCATTTTTAATGGTTAAGTTGTCCTACTTTGCCAATTTATCTTATTCACAAGAGAGAAACTAAATTACAGCAAATTTAATAGTAGATTGATTGATCGATTGATTTGTTTAGCGGCATATCAACCCTTCATGGGTCATTTAATGCCAAAATCAGTTTAAAATCCCCAAAATAGTGTCTTGCGACTTTGGTCAAAGGTTGTATTTTTTTTTTTTTATAAATTTTTTTTTTAATTAGAGTCTTGCGACTTTGTTGTAAGGTTATTTTTCCTTAACTAGAGTCTTGTGACTTTGATGAACGGTTATTTTTAAAAAAATAGAGTCTTGCGACTTTGGTGCAATACCAGGTGCTGCCTGTTTGGGGGAAGGTCTTAGCCATCTGCAGGGGATGCAGTCAGCATATTCTAGGCCCCAGCCGACAGGGCCAAATCAAAGTAAAGAAATCTTAAATTTTAAGTCAGACTTTTTATAGATTCTTTTCCTCATACAACTCAGTTGGTAAATAATAAATCTATATTTTCAATTATATATAGAATTTTAATACATACAACCATAATTTTCAAAATGGTAAGTTGTGAGCTTCAAAATCCTACTCATCTATCAGGTATACTGTAGATAAGATCTGTTGGAAATAATTGTAGTTCATTCGCTATGTTTAAATTAAAAATAGTGTGAGAATAAATAAAAAATTACTTTATAATTGAAGAATCTGGTGACATGGGCAAACAATTCAAAGCAGAAGTCCATAGATATTTCCATATCTTCCTCAACAACCATACACTTTGCTGCATAAGCGCCCATTTGCCGGGCTTGAGTCCAAAGTCGCATCTAAATAAACAGATCATTTATTAATAGATTAATACATAAAACATGTTTTTCTTTATTGTTTGCTTCAGTTACTTTCTTAAATAAAACAATTCTTTAAATAATTTTCATGTTACTTGTTTTCCATTCATTAAGCAGACCAGTTCTAATGGATTCTATAAGATGACTGAATTGACTAAATTTCAATTGAAATAAATCAGTAAAAAAGGAAGAATCAATGATATAATAATGTATAATAATTCTTTATCTCAGAAATTCAGACAGAAATTATCATATCGTTCCAGACAATGATAGAGATGATTAGAAAAGCTCCACCAAAACCAGGCATGAATGTCAAACCATCTAACATTTCTCTACATATGAAAAGATCTGATACTGATTCCCCTGTTTAAATATTAAAACATCCATCAATTGCAGAAGAATATTATTGCAGAAAGAACAGGGAATGTCCTTGCAGTGGTGTAGCAAGGGTTCTCAGTGCCCAGGGGCGTCTGCCCCCTTTCACTACGCCTCTGTGCCCTTATTAGGGAGAGAATCTATCATAACTGATGGATGAAATAGTAATTATAGGATGAATTCTTCAACCGGATAAAATCCTTCCTAGACCAAATAACACTGGACATAAATAAAAATAGAATTCCAAAAAGGTGTGGACAAGTCATACCATCAAGAATTTGAAAGGGTTTTAAGCAGACCAAATACAGAAACTACAGAGGTTTAAAGGTTGCAATATGAGATATGACAAGGTTCAGCATCAAAACCTGTGAAAAACACCAGTTAAGGGCCTCAAAGGAAACCACAGTGCTAAACAAAGGTCTCAACCTTCCATCAACCATATACATTCCATATTTTGACATGATAACCCAAATTGAGGATACAGCCATGAAAATCCCTAAAGCACAAGCAGCACTTATTTGTCAACCATTTATTTGTCTCCACTTGTCGCTCCTTTATTTGTCCCCATTCTATTTGTCCCGACTTATTTATGTCACCCATTTTTACTCCCCACTTATTTGTCACTCCTTTATTTATCACTCATTTTTTTTATCAACCATTTTTCCCCACTTATTTCTCACCCATTTATTGGTGAATGGGGACAAATAAAAGGGTGACTAAATAAAAGGGTGACTAAATAAGTGGGGACAAATAAATGGATGAGAAATAAGTGGGGACAAATGAATGTTTGACAAATAAATAAGTGGGAATAAGTAAGTGGGGACAAATAGAAGGGGGGCTGATATTTAGGTGACAAATAAATTCATCACCCATTTTTTTTTATCAACCATTTGTCCCCATATTTTAGTCGTCACCAATTTGTCACTATTTGTCCCCAATTTCTCACACTTATTTGTTGACATTTACTTATTTTCCCCCATTTGTCAACCATTTATTTGTCCCACTTCTATTTGTCACCCACTTATTCGCCCCCCATTCATTTGTCACTCCTTATGTCATAAGGGAATGACAGGTAAGTGAGGACAAATAAATGGGGGAGTGATATTTAGGTGACAAATAAATGGGTGACATATTTGTCCCCACTTATTTATCATTCATTTATCACCCATTTTTTTATCAACCATTTGTCCCCTTTTATTTGTCCACACTTGTGACTCCCTTATTTTTTCCCCATTTGTCAACCATTTATTTGTCTCCATTTGTCAATTATTTGTCCCCATTCATTTGTCACTCCTCTATTTGTCTCTATTTGTCACCCATTTTTAGTCGTCACCAATGTGTCACACTTTTATTTGTCAAACATAACAAAATAAGGGAGTGACAAGTGTGGACAAATGACCCCCTTATTTGTCACCCATTTATTAGTTGTCACCAATTTGTCATTCCTTTATTTGTCACCATTCTTTTTGTCCCCTATTTGTCACTCTTTTACTTGTCAAACATGTAAGTGGCCCCATTTGTCACTCCTTTATTGCCCCCTTTATTTATCACCATTTGTCCCCACTTAATTGTCACTCCTCTATTTGTCTCTCTATTTGTCACCCATTTAGTCGTCACCAGTTTGTCACTCCTTTTTTGTCCCAATTTGTCACACTTTTACTTGTCACTCCCTTATTTCCCCCATTTATCACTCCCCATTTTTTGTTTCCGAGTAGCCGTCACTCATTTGTCCACTAGTTATTTGTCACTCCTTTATTTGTCGTCACCTATTTATTTGTCACTCCTCTATTTGTCACCCATTTTTAGTTGTCACCAATTTGTCACACATTTATTTGTCCACACTTACTTGTCACTCCCTTATTTTCCCCATTTGTCAACCATTTATTTGTCCCACTTATTTGTCACTCTTATTTTTGGCACCCTTCCATTTGTCCCCACTTATTCGTTACTCCCTTATTTTTCCCCATTTATTTGTCTATTTGTCACCAATTTATTAGTTGTCACAAATTTGTCACTCCTTTATTTGTCACCCTTCTTTTTGTCCCCAATTTGTCACTTTTACTTGTCAAACATTTGTCCCCATTTATTTGTCATTCCTTTATTTGTCACACATTTTTTGTCTCCGAGTACCCGTCTCTCTTATTTGTCCCATTTATTTGTCACCCTTTTTGTCACTCCTTTATTTGTCCCCATTTGTCACCCATTTATTTGTTGCTTCTTTATTTGTCCCCACTTTATTTTTCAAACATTTATGTCACTCTTTTATTTGTCCCCACTTATTTATCACCTTTGTGTTCCTCCATTTATTTGTCACCCATTTGTCTGTTCTTATTTGCTTAGAAAGTCAAGATTCAAATTTACCTGAAACCATTGTTCAGCAATCTCCCATGATGCAGTGCAAACATCTCCAGCAGAAAACACATTTGGAATATTGGTCTGCATTTTAGAATTTACTTTGATTCCACCATCTTGAGCAAGATCAAACTAAGTAAATCAAGAAGAAGAATGCATTTTGGTTAAGTTCAAAACATATCAACTTTACAAAAATTGTGTCGGCAGATAAAAAATTCAAAACCTTAGTTAAGCTAATAATCCTCTTGCTCTCGTTCACAAATATATAGATACATATATATGAATGACTTGGCGCCGCAGACGTCTTGGTAGGGCCTGAATGTGAATAGTCCTAAATCTGCGCAATGGAGTTTTAAGGTGAAGTGCAACGTGCGCACGGTTGACCCCACCCTTTAAACCATGGGTTTGCACGCTATGGTCCAATGTAGTGGTGTGGATAGCAGCACTGTCCTTAGGTCGTAAGGTTTGACAGAAGTTTACTTTGTAAATTAAGTAAATCAATACTTTATAAATCTACATTGTATATGAAAGCTGCATGAGAGAAGCTATATATCTTCTTGGTCATACCAGACGTGCAGAATGATTAAAAAGATCATCATAAAAAAACCATTAATAAATAAATAAAACTTCAAGTACACAGTCCAAAGACTATGGATCAAATTATTTTTTATTAATATATATATATATATATCTCGTTAGAAAGAGAATTCTATCAGCTTCCCAACATGTTCCCAGTTTGTATCTGTTGAGTTAAAAAAGTTACAGCCCAAAACGCGAAGCTAAGTATTCAGCATTTTACGAGAAAACCTCAAATCCACAGTCCAAAGTCTAGGGATCGTAGAATTAATTTTTGATGGGGG
Source organism: Architeuthis dux (assembly GCA_006491835.1). Lineage (NCBI taxonomy): Eukaryota > Metazoa > Mollusca > Cephalopoda > Oegopsida > Architeuthidae > Architeuthis > Architeuthis dux. The sequence continues at coordinate 5,422,983 of VCCN01001112.1, forward strand.
TATATACATGTATATCATCATAGAAAAAAACCATTAATAAATGCTGATTTCATATAAAGCAAGAGAACAAATTTCAATATCCTCATATAATACTAAGAATGTTAAAATATTCAAAGATAAGAAACACTTTCTTTGTTTAGGATGTTTTTTAAAGAATTAATAAGGGAATGCATAAAATTAGTGATGATCAATACAGAAGATTGAGAAATGATCTGATACAGATCTACAAATGGACGCGGATACACACTGTAAGATGTGCATACAGAGCAAACTCATGCTACAAAGGTCACGGCCACAAATGCCAAATCCACCACCACCCTGGTATTAGAGAGAGATTTTTGACATCAAGATCCCTTTCATACTGGAACTCCCTTTCAGACGAAACAGTAAACTGTTTCTGTTAATATGTTCAAAAACAACCTAACAAAAGAAACTAGCTTACCACACAAATACAAACATTTCTAAAATACTCACACCTTAAATGCCAATCCCTATTACATCTGTTAGATGTATCTTCAGTTGGTACTGTTTATGATGAAAAAGATTGGCAATGACTTAACCGTCAAAAATTGATTGCATCATAAGGACTGATTTGACCGATCATCTCTAAAGAAGCTAACATTTTTTTAACTTTCATACTAAGCTGGCACAGCAATGACTGTTTGAGTTTTAGTAAAAACAATTATTTTATTTTTTTTTTTTTTTTATTAAATCAAGTATTTTTATTAATTTTTGACTAATTACGTTCATCCTAATGCCGGCATGGCAATGTTATTGTTTTGGTTTTAGTAAAAAAAGTGATCGATTATTTTATTATTTAATTTTTATTCAGACAAAGTATTGTACACCATTTTTATTAATTTTTAACTACTATTTACCTTCATCTTAACTTTTAGTTGTTTTTCTAATTACAATTCATCTTGGTTTTAGTAAAAAAAGCTATTATTATTTGTTTATTGTAAACCATTTTACAGATTGTGATTTTTTTTAAAACTACTAAAAATTAAGATGAGGGTAAATAGCAGTCAAAAATTAATTAAAATGATTTACAATACTTGATTTAATAACAAAAAATAAAATAATCGTTTTTTAGTAAAAACTCAGTCATTGCTGTGCCCGCTTAACTCTAAAGTAGAAAAAATGTTAGCTTCTTAAGCAGTGATCGGTCAAATCAGTCCTTATGATACAATGCATTTTTGATGGTTAAGTCGTCTTATGTTGCCAAAAGAATTTTACCGTAATTTACATACACATTTAATGCAGATGTTATAAACTAGAATTCAGTCAAAAACCTATAATGAGCATTCATATAAAGAAGAAAATTAAATAGACTTACAGAATTTCCATGTAATACAACATCAGTGTTGGGCACAACACCAGTGGCACTAACTAGAAAATCACAGCCATAGATTTTTCCATTTGTTAATCGAACATATATAGGCCAATTATCTAAAAATAAATAAAAAATCATTAAATTCAGTTAGACTATACATGATATTTTTATTAAGTGCTGTTCCAAAGGTGCATGTTTGGAAGGGACCAGACTTTATGGTGTGTGGAGCAGCCTACCATAATCGTCATGTAAAATAGATTTCTGTCTGTCATATGAAACTACAGCTTTGAAGTATTTCAGTTACTTCTCTTCAGTGTTGCCAAATATTTTATATCTAAATGTAGATCTATAATTTTATAATCTGTAATTTTTAATTTATTCTTTTATTAGATTTCTCGAGAACCACTGATCCAAACAACTTCAATCTCAACTCGGCAATGCCTGGTGTGCTGACTAATATATATAACGAATATCAACTTCGTACAATGGCCAGTTGTCGAGTTGTCTCGGTATATACACACACCCACAGAGATTTCTTCAATTATAGTTAGATGACATAAACATTGAAAACCATATTTTTATGTTTGACTGCGATCACCTCCAAATTTGTGGCAGCTTATCACAGGAAAGCCTCAAATGAAATCCTCAAATAGCAGGTACAGGTATTGCAGAATATACTGTTTTATTAATCACTGCTACCAAAGGTTTAGTTATTTATGTGTTCACACATTTATATGTATCTATGTATCCAGATTTCGCTCAGCCCTAACCATTCATAGTAAAAACTTGAAATTTTGTACACACACTCCCCTCAATGAGTAGGGAAAATGCTTTTTTTTTGTTTTTTGAAAATTCCCCTTCAAAATAGGGTTTTAGTGGGGGGACCAATTTAGCATAAGCTTACATTGGACATTGATGGTCAATGTAAGCTTATGCTAAATTGGTCACTAGTTTGTGCCTGCTTGCTTTTTGAAAATTCAGACATTTTTTAGTGATCACAGCCCAACTTTTTAATTGATCATCCCCAACACAGCATATATGGGTGGCAGTGATTCATAATTTCATTAGTTCTATTTGTTCCTTTTAGGTTTGACTAAAAACAAATTCTGCATTACGAGGCACAACATTACTTCATCACACCCTGGTGGTTGGGCATGGAGAATCCTGTGTTACGAGGCACACAATCATTTTATCACACCCTGAGGGTGGGGCATGGAAAATCCTGTGTTACGGGGCACACAATCACTTTATCACACCCTGGGGTTGGGGCATGGAGAATTCTGTGTTACAAGGCTCAAAATCATTTCATCACACCCTGGTCCAGAGTATAACTTTAAATACAAGGTAAAAGAATTTCACACACACAATATAGGTTGTTAACTATTTATGAGTTAATAGGAGTTGTGTCCCACTTCGTGATTGGCTGTTTAGAGTATATCAAGGTAGATGGCTTTTGAATGGCAATGATTTACATAGTGCTGGGTTATTAACCAATCAGGGCTGGGCTTGGGGTGTCACCATTGGTATATTAGCTTCCCACTTTGAGGGAAGCTTACACTTTCTTATTTTTAGCTGAAGGAGTGAAGTACCAGAAAATTGCAGTGTTGATAATTTCAATTGGAGACTTATTAAAAAAGTGTAAAAAGAATGGTGCTTTACATTCACTGTTAGATTCTTCTTCTTCCAGAGGAGACACTGATGGCTGCAGACAATCTGCTTTTAGTTCCTCATCTGTCAAAATTCTCTCAACTTCCACCTTGTATTCCACATGGACTTTTTTAGCAACCTAACAAAAGAGAAATGATGCTATAACAGCAGATTCATAACAAAAAAGATTTATTTACCTTTACTGAAAATACATTTTAAGAATTACAGAAGAAATAGCAAGAATTGTAGTAAGTACTAAAAAGTCCTGTGACCCATTGGGTCACCATTGAGAGAAAATTAGTGCAATCTGATGTGACCAGAATGAACCTGGATTTTTACACATTTGCAAATAAACGAATAAGGGAGACTACTCTATAATTAGCATTTATTAGTCAACTCTCTTGACAAATCGGTCATTATAATATAGATAAGGGCTGGCCCAAAGAGAGACACACACTATAGTTATTAAGTTGCAAATCAACCAGATTTAGGGGGCATTCTTCAAATTAGTGTCTTTTAGGGGTACCTTACTTCAATACCACTGGCTATAATGCACCATTTCGGCTACTTAGAGGTCACAAACAGAATCAGCCTTTCAGCATTATATAGATAGGTAAATAGATAGAAATCATTGGGGTGAATGTGAATGCAGACTCCACACTATTATTATTCAGTTGTAAATCACCCAGATCTTTTTTGCATTTGCAAGTTAGAGCATTTCAGGATGTTCCGTAATTCAATACCTCTGACTACAATGCACCCTTTTCGCTACCTAGAGGGCACAAACAGATAATGGAATCAGACTTTTAGTATTATAGAGATGATGGAAAATATGAATGAAAAAAAGAGAAAATTATGCTTAAAATTTATCAATGAATATTTTCGTTATTGATATCAAAACTTTTGTGAGTTTATTAAATTAATGTATCATCTGTATTTTATTCTCATATTATCATCAGGTAACATGAAGCTAACTAAATATATCAGTTCACCAATATGCTTCGTTCAGTGCTCTGAGACAGTCTCTACCATCTCTTATTTTTACAAGAACTTGTAACTGTCACCAGGGTACAGCGAGTAGGGGGGGCCATCCATTAAGTCTGGGGCACGCGAGTAGAAGTGCTCAGCGTTGCTAAAAAAATGCTAAATTCATTTGATGAATATCCAAAACACACCAAAAAATGGCTAATTTAGCACTTTTTCACTCTGCCAAAACAAAAAATGGCCGAGTGTATGATGAAAGAAGGTGAAGCAGTTTCAAGCGTTGGAGATGTGTCGTAAAAATGGTTTATGTTGTAAAAATTAGCACACTAAAATTAATTCACACTTCTGGCTGCTCAGTAATATTCTAATATTAAATTGTTAGCTTAAATGAAATTTTCTTATGTTCTGAATTTGTTTTGGCAGTTATGTTAGCAAATGCTAATTTTGATGATTTTGTTAAATATGTGGTGAACCACTTGATGAGTTGATATACAAATACAGGCATAAACAATGAAAGAAAATATTTAAGAATTAAAAAAGCTTTTTTAAAAAAAAAATACAAGTGATATAATGAAACAGTGAAATAGAAATTAATTTATTTCTGTAGATTCTTTGAATGTGAAGAAAAATACTCTACCTGTTTTGCTACCTTATTCATAATCTACATAGGAATTTAATAACATTAGTGAAAATAGGCAATAAATTTCAGCAAACATTGTTTATTATAAACAAAGTTCATTTTTGGCCAAATTTCAAGTGACACCAGAGTATATTATTTTGGAAAACTATTATGATCTATTTCATTGATTTGCGATATAAATTCTACTAATACTAATTTGTTTTTAGTCAATTACCCGTAAAATCATGAAACCATAAATCATGTACCTGTGGACACAATTGGATACAATTTCAGAGGTACGCCAGACATGACAACTTAACTGATCCAGAACCCAACTAAAAAGATATACAAGACTGTCTTTT
>VCCN01001112.1:5430610-5451508 GCA_006491835.1 Architeuthis dux
AAAAGTATAAAGGTCCCCGGCAGAAAATGGTTGAAATAGAGTAAGAGAGAGTGGCAATTAGTTATTTACTAGGACCGTTAACTCCGAGTTACCCAATTTTTTTTTTATTCAAACCATAACATTTTTAAAAGCATTATATATTTTCAGTAATTAGGTGAACAAGAACCTGTATAACAATTTTCATTCTAATCGGTTCAACAGTTCCAAAGTTCAACATTTTTTGCATGTTGACATGGTTATTTACATATAAAATGTAAACAAACAATCAGATCAAGTGTTATTCACCATTTTTCAATTCCTGGGGTTTTGTCAACATTATAGCCAAATTTAAGCAAAATCAGTCAAGACTTAAGAAATTTTACCAATTGTAAACAAAAACAATGCTTTTGCTTATAAAATGTAAACAAACAATTGGTTCGACCATAACTCACCACCCACCAGGTAGAATCTCTCCACAAGCCTACGTACACAATTTCATTGAAATATATTAAGGAATAACAAAGTTATCCAACTGAGAAAAAAAGACAACAATGACTACGACAACAGATACCCAAAGCGAATGATAGTCCCCGGCTTTTTTTGCGTTTGGGGACAAAAAAGAATGATTCTTACACAAGTTCCGTAGCAATACCACCATTTCCAACAACCATTATCTGCCTGGCAGTGCCCAATCTATTCTGAAATGCCTGAAGAAAGAGAATAAATACAGCAACCATAGCTACCAACAAATCATTTCATAACAGAGTTATGTATTATCCTATAAGAAAAAATAAAAATTATTTCTGATTTTGGGGGGAAAAAGAATACAAAATCAGCCGTTTTCAGATTAAATTGAGTTTTTACACAAACTGATGACTTTAATTTAATAACTTTTGTAAAACTCAACCAATTTTAATAAAATTTATGTCATCTTGTGGAGACCTTTATTGTGAGTAACTTTTTTTTTAATTACACCGAGTCATGAAAATTGCTCTGAAAATGCTAGATGCAAAGTTTTAGGGAAATTTTACTTCAAATTTGATATAACGCAATACACACCTAAGCTGCCAAGGTGAATTATACAAAAATTTTCAGACACATTTAACCTGACCCTGCAAAGGTTTTATGCTAAAAAAACCCAAGGATTCTCCAATTTGTAAACATATAACAAAGGTTTTAGTGTGGGAAATGAAAAAAATCTTTAAAGTCAGATACATGTGATATATAATCAGAAATATATCAGCTATCAATATATATGTCTTTGTGGCACAGTGGGTTAGGATATCCATCTAGTAATCAAGAGATTGGTGGTTCATATCCACCCGGGAGTGATTTTTTTAAATAGTACTTATAGTTGAGGATAAATTTTCTGGTAGTCATGTGTACATATTAATATGGGGAACTTTTTTTTTTTAAGATAGTGCCTCACACCAGTGATCCATGTACACGTCATGTGAGGCAGGTGATTCAATTAATTTTATGTTTATGCAATAATCAGCAAAGAGATCACTATGATGAAATTAAAATAATCTAATTGTCTACCTAGAAGTTATAAATGACATCTTTAAAAAAAAAATCAGAAAACCTTAAAGAAAACAGGACCAGTAAGAAAAAAGTGTGCCTGTGCAACGAGTTAATATAATTGTAAAAACTTAAAAAACAAGAATATTTTAACATAATAGACGAAAAAATATTAATGCAGTGGCAAAATTGAATAATCTTATTTTATAAAGTTTAGCTATTTTTTGCCACTGTATTAATATTTTTCATCTATTTTCAGAATATTTTAACATAAAATAGACAAAAAAAAAAATCTTTGCTACCAGAAATTTGGCATTTCATCGCTATTCAACATTCCATAATCAATTCCACAAAACGTGATATCCGCCATATTTCTCTGTATTATACTAATCCCTTTCGTTCCAAACTGCGATAAGCACCATTTCTCACAGACCACGATATCTCCACTTGACCAATCACAGTGCGCCATTCCTGAGATGTAAACAGTAATGGCGGCACCCTGTGAAATATCAACAGTGTGGATGTATAGCAGCTGAATTTAACCGTTGTTCACTCTTTTAACCTTTTTGTATCAACTAAAATTAGGACTTTAGGTAACTTCCATTATGTTTTGAAACACAAAATTCACACTGTGTTTAGAACAAATGGACAGAAGTGTCATCAGAAAATTACAACTTGATAGCTTTAAAAATAAGCACCTACAAAGAAAAATAATATTAAAGTTTTAGTAAAAAATTATTTTATTTTATTTTTTTAATAAATCAAGTATTGTAAATCATTTTTATTAATTTTTTACCGATATTTATTCATTACTCATCTTAATTTATAGTAGTTTTAAAAAAAAAAAAATCACAATGTGTAAAATGGTTTGCAATAAACGAATAAAACAATAACACTGCCAGTGTTTAATTGTAATTAAAAAACAACTAAAAGTTAAGATGAAGGAAAATATTAGTTAAAAATTAATAAAAATGGTTTACAATACTTTGTCTAAATAAAAATTAAATAATCGATCACTTTTTTTTTTACTAAAACCAAAACAATAACACTGCTGTACTGAAATTGTGGTTGATTTAATAAAAAAATAAAATAATCATTTTTACTAAAACTCAAACAGTTATTGCCGTGCCATCCATTTTTGCCGATCCTACTTTTCTTCAAGTTAAAGAAAATGGATTTATAGCATTTTGGAACCATACTCTTCATATATAGATGTTCAACAACAACTTAACTATATATTTCCCCATTTGCAAAGACTCTTAACTACAATGAAATTGAGCAAAATATTAATGTTCTTTCATTTACCTGCACACTCTCAGTATCTCGAATTCCTAGCACATAAGGATTATTCATGATCAACTGGAAAAAAACAAACACTATCTCAGTAAAAGAAACATTTTGGAGTTAAAAATACAACTACATATTTAGGAGCAGTTTATAGAAATATCAATAATGCTTACATATGTGAGGTGGCTCCTATCAGGCTTAGGACGACAAATTTACAATTGTATTTTGAAATCAGAATCTAATTGATTATTCGTTCTAATTTATATCCAATGCTTTTAGAGAAAAAAAACAACAAAAAAAACAAGGTAAATGCAGGTGAATGAAATGACTTTTCTAGGTTAAGCAGAATGAAAGTTATACTCACTAGCTGAAAACCCATCCTACGGGCGAGACTTTTAGCTAGTTCCTGCACAGGGCCTGTGGCCCCAATAAGAGATCATGGAATTGAACTCATACTTCATTTAAAAATCATCACCATCATAAACTCTTGGATCACATTTAATTTAAATATCTGGGGGGATTTGACAAAAGATAGGTGAATTATAGTTTGATAGATGGAAAGCAGATTGTTATTACTTTTTAAAAATATTTTTAAAAAACTAACTTGCTAATAACAGAGGGTGGTTTTAGCACTTGTGTGTATAGAAAACCAGCACACATTGGGTTATATCTGAATTTTAGTTCAAACTATCCCTACTGTATTAAAAAAGGGATAGTTTGTTGCCTTCAACATAAGGCAAAGGTCTTCAGTAGTGATCTGGAGGATCCGAAGGCAGAGTTAAAGCATATAAGCAGTACCCTACAAAGGAACAATTTTCCATCCCATATAACTTCTGGAACAAGAAATAGGAGGATGAACCTAGGAGACACCAACTATGTAACTACAGTAAACCAATCCTATGTAAGAGAATATGAACGAATCCAAAATATTTGTGAGCATTACAACATCAGGGTGGTTTTCAATGGCATAACCACTCTTTGCAAAAGATAGTCCTTTGTGAGAGGAGTGGATGACTAAAAAGTGCATCTATAACATCCCATGCAAATGTGGAAAAGAATATAAGAAATAAACCAGCCAATCCTTGAAAGGCTGACTTACTGGAGAGGATCTCCATCATGCCCAGCCAGTGGGGTTCTCTGGTTTTACTGATGTTGCCCTCAACAAGCAAGTGGCAGACAGCAGAAGAAAAAGAAAAGAGAAGAGGAATAGGGAATGGGGGGGGGGGGTATAATTTATTGTTGAAGGATGAGAAAAATGAAAGAGGCTGTGTCTATTGACCTTACTGAACAAATGTATAAGTCAGACCAGCATGGATTTCTTTGCTTTGTAAAAAAAAAGGGATTGGAGAGTGACTCTTTCTGTGTGGATTGTAGATTGAAGAAGGGCATCCAGAAAGTGAGTTATAGTGAACGGTATAAAAGGAGTTCACGTGATCCAGCAGTATTTGATAGTTATACTGGTGGGGCTATAATATGAAGGTGTCAATTACATATCTGCCAAGCAACCATCACATCTGAAAACATGAATTCCTTCAAGAGTAACCTAGAGAAAGATATTGGTCACAAGAAGTTTAATTATCCTTTCTCGCACCAAAAGTAATTCGTAAACACAACTGAGTTTAACAAAAAGGAAATGTACAAAAAATCCTCAGGAAGGAAACACAATCCGCAGACAGTCATGAATACTCCTTTCTCGAGTATCTACTTATGTGTATTGTGGTGTGTATATCCAAACCAGATGTTTGGTCCAATTTATACTATTCTTAAAGCCATTTTTTCAAAGTATTTTGTATATAGATATTTGCAACTAATTACAACTGGTGATCCCACCGCTATGTCCTCCTCCTGTTGATATATATCAAATTTAATTATTACTGTGTTGTCTGCACTCAGAATAATCATATCTTCATTAGGTTATCTACCAAGATACAGGAGCATTTCTTCAGCATTCCTCAATTGAATGACCAATAGAGCTTTGTCTGCTGAAACTTTGGTGAACAGACAACATATATGTCCAGCATTTGTGAGGAATAGATGGGTACTACCTTGAACTACCTCTATGAAGCTAAATCCTTTATAGATAGTGGACAGATTATATCAAGAACCAACATAATGGGTGGTATATTGTTTCAAGAACTAACAATGGCTGTAGTGGAATACCTTCTTTATGATTATTTGAGAAACTGTATGTGCAATATTTTACAGATGCTTGGTTAGCTGCCAGTACTGTTACTACTAAAGTGATCTCTATTATTACAGCTTCTTTTCAATTTCAGCTTGCAATACCTACCATCTTCAATTAGGCCTACAAACTTATTTGAATACACCATCTAATCCATTATGAATGTAGCATAATAAAGGAGTAGACTGCGCAAAGCATGAAAGTCATGACTCAGAAAGCCAAAATAAAATAGATCCTAGAGCATCCTAATGTTAGTTCTTGCTATCACATAAATCTCTAGACAAGACAATTTGGAAGTATATCAGTTCACTGGTACACGAGTTAAGGGACCATGAGAAAACAGATTACTTTGTGTACAAATCAATGTGGCCCTATAAAAGAAGCTGTTAAGCAAAACATTGTCCGAAGAGAAGTTGTGACTTCAATCCCTAGGAAGAATGTTGGATGTGATAAAACAATGTAGCCCTTTGAAATATGAGTAATTCAACCTGCAAGTGAGTATAATAAAATCAGGAATTCCAACTAATAAAACAGTTGAAAAAATACTTCTGCACATATTATTTTATTTAAAAACTTTAATCACAAAAAAGTTTTTTTTTAAAAATACTACAGATAAAATAGTATTGAGAATGATCAATGAAATGCATCGTAATTAAATAATTTTAGATCAGGTTAAAAAGTTATCTTAACTCTTAAATTCATACAAATAAGACAGAATGTCAATTTCAAGGGAAATAACTTCTGATTGAAATTATCTCCCTTTGACCATTTGGTGAATTTTATTATTTTCTTTTTTATTCAATTCACAGAAGAGTTCCACTCTTTTTTATGCTATTCATTGAAGGGTTTCAAGCGGTTTATGAATTTAAGAGTTAATGTGTTAGTAATACAAAAGAAAAGGGAGAGTACTCACCTTAGGCTTTGCCCCAATGCACAAACTAACCTTCTCATAATGAATTAAACTCCCATCAAGAGATGTAACAATCTGGGGGGAAAAAAATTACAGAAATATTCAAGCTCATCTGTCAAAAGAAAATTAAGATGAATCACTACAACTAAAATTTTATCTACTCTAATAATGAACAGTGTGATTTTCTTGGTTCGCTGTCCGTAACACTGGACTCTTCTACTCAAAGGTAAGACTTTTGCTGATAAAAATACCTTCTAACCACCATTTGAAACTATGGACTCTTCAAGGTAAACAAATTCAGTATTTTTTTTTTCTAAAAAAGACATCTTATAGAAATCCAATACATCAGTGAATGTTTTTCACTGGGATTAACGAGTAGATCGAATGAAAAAATGTACCAGGACACATGTTGTATAGCAATGATCAGCAAGCTAATCTTGCTGGCTGTTGATAGTTGGTTTCAATCCTCATTGGATCTCCCACAATTGATGGTCTGATAACAAACTATGTTAAGTTAATAAATCATATGAAGAAAAAAAAAAAAAAAAAAAAAATGGATCAGGACACAAGTTGTATAGCAATGATCACCAAGCTAATCTTGGTGGCCGTTGTTTGTGAGTTCGATCCTCATCAGATCTCCCAGTATAGATGGTCCGATACCAACTCAACTGTAAATTAATATACTTATATAATGAACAGTGTGATTTTCTTGGTTCGCTGTCTGTAACACTGGACTCTTCCACTCAAAGGTAAGAATTTTGCTGATAAAAATACCTTCTAATCACCATTTGAAACTATGGACCCTTCCACCAAAACAAATCTACTATTTTTTTAAAATTTAATCATTTCATAGAAATTCAAATATATCCATGAATGTTTTTATGGGGATTAACTAGTATATACAATATTTTATTAAAAAAATTCTTTTTCTAATTATGATATTCACAATAATTCAAAAAACAAAAGCACAGATTAAGACAATGGACATAATGGTGAGGATGCAAACATTGATTTCTTTTAAGAAACACAAATCCTTCCAAGTAATTAAAATGATGCAGAAAAAGTACTCACTGATTCATTTGCACATTTGTAAAGATTTTTCTAACTTTGATATCAAATCAAAACAAGAATATAGAGAGCAAGCATAGAAATATATGCTCCCTAGATACTTATTTTGATTGCAACAAAAATAATTATATAATTTTTCTTCAAATTATAACCTTTCAACTTTTATCAGGCAAAACTGATGACAGATTAGCTAAAAACTTTTGCTTCATTGATAAGATTTTGTAAATATTTGAGGCAAAACATACTTCTTTAAAAGAAATACAGTATTCAAAGAAGGCTGGAGAGGGCATTGGCTGAAATGTTGTGATCAAAAATAAAAGATGAGGATGCTAGTCTGTGAACCATAGCGAAGAGGTGCATAAATGAAAATAGATAGATAGATAAACGAAAAGAAAATATCGGAAGTTCAAAATATACAGATTGAAACTAACTAAAACAATCGACTGGACACTTTTGATAAACAAGAGTGGTGCTATGGATAACATCAAAGGGTGACTTTTAAAGTTATGTCAAAACATCGGCAGAAAATATCTAAAAATAGCATCCTGTTTAATAAACAAGCAATGGGTGAATTCAAGATAGCCAAAGTTCAAAATATATAGACTAAACAAGGTGAATGAATTTAATCCTTAGAAACCATAAACAACAACAGTATAAGTAGGACTGACAGAGCGAAGACAAAAGAGAGTGTCCCCCAAATACAGACAAAGTTGCCCCGACAGTTGCTCTCTCTCAGCCCTATGGGAATGTCTGCATTGGACAAGAACTTCTGTAAAAGTACGAATAAACAGTATATTCTTTAACCAGAGAAATCGTCTCCGTCTCGATCCTTCGTTTGTTTCCAGACCAATTCTTTCCAGAGACCAACCTCAGTCTTCCCGAAGTCCGGACACATCATGCGCCCTGACATCATCTACAACAAGGAGTGATAAATCCAACTGTCGTTGAACGTTTGTCACCAGAAACATCCAAGAAGGTGATAACTTTACATCTGTACAATTCATAAAATATTAATACTAATACCTGTTCTCAGAATTTTATAAAATACTTAAAGAAAAGTAACAATAATAATCTTTTTCATTAGCTGAAAAAGATTTTACTCTCATTTGTAATAATAATTCACGAAAAGAATTAATTAAAATAAGTTATTTTTCTAGATGAGAAAAATATTAAGATGCAATTTTTTCATTTGGATTCTCTCTTTTGATGGATGTATTTTTAAATTCAATATATGCTATAATGTAAAACATTCCTTTATAAGTGAACTGCAATAGTTTAGAGGAATGCATCTAGATGCAAATTTCAATTTTCTTTAAAATCTTCCTTTTGAAGAATAAATGAAACTAGCAGTCCAAGGGAAATTATGAATCACCACCACTCATAAACTAGTGACCAATTTAGCATAAGCTTACATTGAAAATTGAACCCCCCACTAAAATCCTATTTTGGAGGGGAATTTTCAAAAAACAAAAAAAGCATTTTCCCTACTCATTGAGGGGAGTGTGTGTACAAAATGTCAAGTTTCTACTATGAACTGTTAGGGTTGGCCGAAGTCCAGATGGATAGATAGATAAAATTGAACACCCCACCCCTAAAACCCTACTTCGGGGGCGAATTTTTAAAAAAAACAAAAAAAAAAACAATTTTCCCTACTCATTGAGGGAAGTGTGTGTGTAAAATTTCAAGTTTTTACTATGAACAGTTAGGGCTGGGCGAAGTCTGGATACATAGATATATAGTACATATAAATGTGTGAACACATGAATAACCTAAACCTTTGGTAGCAGTGATTAACAATTAAAAAAATAATCATCTATTGCTTAATTTGAAAATTAATGTATTGAAAATACTGCATTGGTTTTAATGATTATATTGACTTTTATAAATTAGATATTTGTAATTATCTATAATCAGTCAACTTATTTCCATGAATAAAAACTGATAAATTCTTAGAACCTGTTTTTCGGCATCCAAGCTAGAAATAGTTTTTTGCAACACTTGAACATTTGGGCAGTCAATTTCTATTTCACTGTAGGGTTTTTCTTCAATATCAAACTCTTCCAATGTCTTGGATATCTACAAATAGATTGAAAAAACGGAAAATAGTAAAAACATTTAACCTAATAATCAAAAAACAAGATTTCTATAAAAAACATTTTGGAAAGATTTCTACTTTAAAAAAAAAAAGAAATAAGACAATGTTAAACATATCTGAATAAACCTAACAGGTAAACACAAGTTTAAAGAGAAATGTTATTTCTACAAGGGGACAATGGAATGAAACTAAATTCATTTATAGCCAAACAAATGAACATTGTATAATAATCCAAAATTAGACTAATGCATGTTTTACCAAAGATGGCTGCCATCTGCTATGCCTGGTGCTATTGTGTGAACATGTATAGAGGGATGAAAAAAGTATTTGTACACTTGAAAAAAATGTTTATTTAATATAAAACAGCACAAATATGCCTAAGATAAACATGGATAATGTATTTTGATATGAAATTTAAGAATATGAAGAAGAAAAAAGCTTTAGTAAGCACAGGGAGGATTTTTACTTGAAAGACAATAGTAGAAAAAGTATTTGCATGCTTTAAGAGACTTATATGAAACTCTAGGACTTTGTATACCAATATAATATTCCAGCAGAAATTTCATGTGGACACTTACTGTATCAACCTTTTTGGTCATTATAGTTGAAGTTAAAGAGCTCATAACGCAACAACAAAAATAATTAAGCAATATATTACTACAGCATTGCTAAGAACCTAAATATCTCTGTCAGTACAATTGGGTGAATTTGTACAGAAGTGGTACAAGTTTGGAATCACTAGACACTTTCCTTAAAGTGGTGTTCATTATAAACTATCTGAATAAGTATTGTTTGATCTGTTGCTTTTGTTGTTACCCTAAGGCTGGCCCTAGCAGAAGCAGCATTCAGGTGTAGATGCTTTCTTGAAGCATTTCAACTTGGGTGCCCAAGTCCACACTGTGGGTATTCCTCCTCCATCAGAAATTTCTTCGGTAACCACCTCTATGTTGGCATTACACGTTATGAACAATGAGACATCATCAGTGTAGGCAGTATGGAGGGACCAGGCAAGTTGATGACGCATCGAACTGAGTTAGCGCTTTTACTGCACAGGAAGGGTTCAAATACAAAGACAGAGAGCAGGGGCAAAAGCAGACAACCTTGACAAATTGGGCAAGATAGTGTAAAAGGTTTGATCTTACCCAGTTCAACTTCACCATACCTCGGAGGGACACACACAGAAGATGAATTCAGGTGCAAAACATTAGTTGGAATCCAGCTGTAGACAGGACAGCCTTCAAAAATGGTCAACACTATCAAACGATTTAACTATCAAAAATTGATCGCAATCATAAGAACCGATTTCACTGATCACCTCTAAAGAAGCTAACATTTCTTTTTACTTTCATACTAAGCTGGCACGGCAATGACTGTTTGAGTTTTATTAAAAAACTTCTTTTTTTTTTTAGTATATCAAGTATTATAAACCATTTTTATTAATTTTTGTCTGCTATTTACCCTAATCTTAATTTTTAGCAGTTTATTTTAAAAATCACAATGTGTAAAACTAATAATAGCTTTTTTACTAAAACCAAGATGAAGTGTGATTAAAAAAAACAACTAAAAGTTAAGATGAAGGTAAATAGAAGTTAAAAATTAATAAAAATGGTTTACAATACTTTGTCTAAATAAAAATTAAATAATAAAATAATTGATCGCTTTTTTTACTAAAACCAAAACAATAACACTGCCGTGCCAGCCTTACTAAAATTGTGATTAAACAAAATAAAAATTAGGATGAATGTAAATAGTAGTCAAAAATTAATAAAAATGGTTTACAATACTTTGTCGAAATAAAAATTAAATAATAAAATAATGCTGGCACGGCTTAGTACTCGAGTAAATAGAAATACTGTGTAAGTATGAAAGTAAAAAATGTTAGCTTCTTTAGCGGTGATCGGTCAAATCAGTCCTTATGATGCGATCCATTTTTGACGGTTAATTCATCCAACTTTGCCCAAATGCCTTTAGGCTGGGGACCAGCAGGGCCTACCGTGCACCCCACCATGATCCTACATTTAGGGTACCAAAATGTTCCTTTCAGAAAAAAGATGTTCCCAAGAAAAAAGTTGGGAAGAACTACCTCATTTGCATAAAACAAAATGGCCACCAGCACACACTAAAAAAGACATAATTTCATATTTCGGCTCCCAATTGACATATCTGAATACTTTAAAGAGCTAAATCATGGGTTTCTGACATGAGGAATTGAAAAATCCACTTTATTTTACCTTAAATAAATAATTCATAGGTATTTCTGGATTTTACAAGAATATTTCAAGTATACGTTATAGGCAAATTTGTGGATTTCATTCATGAAGGAGATATATACATATATCGTTGGAAAGAGAATTTCCTCAGCTTTCCAAGGGTGTATCTTGTCAATTTGTATCTATTGTGCTTAAAAAGTTACAGCTCAAAACTATATATATATATATCGTCAGCATTTTACGAGAAAACTTCAAGACCACAGTCCAAATTCTATGGATCGTAGAATTCATTTTCAATTGTGGTATATACATATATATATCTCGCCCCCTCAAGGTCAGACTTGATGAACACAAGAAGGCCATAATCAGGGGCAAGATAGATAAATCAGCTATGGTCGACCACATCTGGAGAGAGAACGGTGAGCATCTTCCTCTTTGGGGGGGGAAGTCCAGATTATTGTTGGAAGCAGAGAAAAATCAAAGAGGCAGCTCACATCAAAATGTCGACTAAATGCATTAGCCAGACAAGCACGGATTTCAACCCGATGTGGCTTCCACTTCTCAACAAATCTAAAACCGACAGAACAAAGACACAGAAACACCAGGGCCATGCGCTATAAGGGCTACCCCCTTAAGCATAATTTCTGTTTAACCCATCACACTCGGATTTTACACCTGAAGAAGGCCGATCCATTCTTCGGCCTTCTTCAGGTGTAAAATCCGAGTGTGATGAAAAGTGCGTGGAAAAAATAAACTTAAGTTTAGCATATTAAGGTACATTAAGATTTGCATCAAAATTTGTTTGAATAAAATAACTACAAACCTACAAAACTAGAGGCAACAAATTAAACAGAATATAAAGTATAGTTTCTATTTGAAAAAATGCTCTGAATCAGAATACGGATTACTCTTTCAGCACAATTGTACAAGATTGCAGGAAAAAATATCTGTAGAAAGAATTAATTAGTAACAAATATTTTCATCTTGACGTATCACATGACCTTGACGTAACAGGTGATGTAAACAAGTGGTAAAACCTCAAAATTGACCAAATCAATCGAGTCAAATTTGGGTGCCCCATTGTACCACTCTTTCTTTATTGATCTTCTTCACATCTTTTCTATCATAACTCACTTTTTTTTCAAGAACTTTTGGTCACCTTGCTGATATATCCATTTCAAGAATATCAGCTTTCTCCTTAAAATAGAATCTAAAACACAAATGACAGAATCAACAGAGGTTCTCAAATTCACTGTACAATATTATAAGGTTAAAATTTGACTTGAAAAAGTATGGTCGATTACACAAGAGAACAGATCTACAGTCTCTTCTTTTTTACTTCCTGAATCCCAATTTGTTCCAGCCAGCAAATTCTTCAAGTTTTTTCTAAATAAGAATTTAAAAAATAATTTATTTTACCTGATTAAAATTTGTGACGGCCTTAATAAGAGGTGATGCTGTCAAAAGGACAATTGTTTCTTCAGGGCACAATGCGGCGAGCTGAAATTAGATTGAAGAAATATTTATTTTGCAAAAATAGAGAACAGGAATGAAGTCTGAAATAGAAACTATAAAGCACTTTATTCTATGTTAAAAAATTTTATTGCATTTATCTGTGGTCTGATGTTATTGCCACATCATCGGTTGCTATGCTTCAAGAGTTGTTATACTTTTGGGTAGTAAAAGTTAATTCCTTGTTATCAAATTTATTTTTGGACTTTTGGATGTTTTCTGAATATGCCACTATTTGATACTAAGATTTGTTAATGGTACACTGAATTGTTGTTCTCAATACTGATTTAATCACGTTATGGTTGTCAATGGCTGACTCACAAAAGGTGATCTCATACTATCTCATATTTCAAATACAACACACAATAGACAATCCACTATGATATTCTAGTTCAACACTTTAATATACTTTGACTGTGATAGTAAGGTTAGTAGAAGGATGACATCAGCAGTGGCCTTAAAAAAGCATAATGTCGCATTTTGGGGTTTACTTCTGAAAACTTTGGCCTTGTTCAGGTTATTTTAGTATGTATAGAATTTCGTGAAAAGTATCACGTAGGAGAATGCTGGCTCTATTGGTTCTTGAATTGTTGTTTCTGCGTCTACCTGTCTGGGACGTATTTGATTTATGTTTCTTTTATGGAGATAAGATCTGACTTATATGGTGTATGTCATCTTTCCAAGTCAATCTTCTCCATTGCCTGCCGACCATTGTTCTTTGACCAATCTTAAACTTCAAATTTTTACCCTTGAAAACTAGAGCCTGTTTTCATGGTTCAGCTTATTTGGACAAATTGCATCAAAAATGATTTGAATTGCTGCACTGGATATTATTTCTGCTGGCATTTTACCAAAAGGAATATTTGGATTTGGGGTTGTCCTGTAAGAGAATAGGAAAAGTTATGTTTCTTAATCACTTTCTTCTGTTTTAAGGCTCTTTTGAAAGTGTCTACAGATTTTCCCACCTTTCCATTGTATTGTGGGTGATAAGGTAGAGTTGTGATGTGTTCTGTGATATAATTGCTACAAAACTCTGCTAACTCTGTTTTTGGTATGCAAAATCAAAAAAATAATTGATGCAATAAACAAAAACAGAAAAGAATCATTGTAAATAGTTCAATCTTTATTATTATTATGATTATTGGATGAAGCAATTGTAACATCATTTCAATTTGCTGTTATTCATTGCCTTAGAAACAGCGGCTCGAATTGAAAGTTGTATATAAAAAGAACCAAAATTAAGATGAAGGTAAAAACAGTCAAATTTAAATGCAATGATATATTACAATTGTTTCAACCAATAATAATAATAATAAAGATTGATTTATTAAGATTACTAGTTCTCATATGTGAAAACAACAAAAATATGGCGCTGAGTGTTGGATGTAAGGAGTGAGTTTAAAAGTATGAATCAGCTTCTGCTAATTCATGAAGTCTTTGTAGCCGATTGGTGAAAGGAGCTAGGCATAAACTAGACTCCCTCTGGCAATGAGGGTATGAGTTTGATTCTCACTGAAGGCTTATTCTTTATTATCCAACCGCAGTGTTATTCTTCGCCTTAGAAACAGCAGCCCGAATTGAAAGTTGTACATAAAAACAACTGAAATTAAGATGACAGTAAAAACTAGTCAAATTTAATTGAAATGATTGTAAATAGTTGTTTTTCAGGACATGAAAATTTCTAACTACTTTAATTGCGAGTCAACCACAACTAAATAATATTTTTCCCCTTAGGTCTTGCATAGTCAATATGAATATTTGTTTGTGGTCAAGGTTGTACTACCGCTTGAGGAGGCACCTTTGCCGCTAAAGAACAATTGTGGCAACATACTACAATTTCTTTTACATCTTCATCCAAAAATGGCCAATATGAATATCTTCTCAATAAAGGATTTCATTCCACTTGTTTCGTGCTATCAAGGCACTAAAATTGACAGAGAGTGAAAGTGTGGATGAAAGCATGTGTGGATACTTCTTGCTTCCACTTGTAACAGATAAGTGGAAGTTGAAAATGACAGGTTTAGGAGAAATGAAAGTATGTGGTTCCTTTTTTTCTCTATGGCCTTTTGTCTAATAACTTCTTTAAAAGACAGATTCTTTTGTGACCTTCATTGATTGGTGATACATTTTTTAGTGTACACAAATGTTAGGCATGAACAAAATGGACAAAAACTTCAGCGTGAAATCGACATGCGAGAAGTTTTTTAAAACCTGGCAAAAATCAGCATATTATTCGATTTTAATAAAATTTTCAATACTTATTTATCAAGGGGCAAATTTTTAAAAAAGATTTTCCATTCCAAATTTTTGGAAAATAGTTTTTTTTTCATATGATTCCTACCCCACCTTTTATTAGTTTGATGATTTATCTATTTTATATAATGATGCTTTCGTTGATTTTTACACATTTTACAGATATATCCCTTGAGATACTAATTATGATATAATATCCAGGAACTGCTGGAATGGAACTCTTACTTTGGGATTAAAAAAAACAGGAAAATTAAGTAAAATAATTTTCTTTTCGGAATTTTTTTAGTTTTATTCGATTAATTATCATTCAGGCTTTTGATCTGTGAAAAAAAAATTTTCATTCAATTATTTTCCATCATTTTTATTGATTTATTCCAATATCTTATAAATTTTTTAAAATGCTTATTTTTTATTCTATGTCTTGGTTCAACTGAAACTTATATAAAAATATTATAACAAGGATGAATAATTAAATATAGTGAAGTGATGAAAACATATTTTATTCTGTTTTTTGTTTATGTAAATTGACTGCTATTTCAAATTATGGGAGCTGCAGGCAAGAACATACCTTTTTTTGCACAGCACAGCTGTCTGTATTTTAATCCTGTTTATTTTTTCCACTCATATGTGTACTGTATTGTCTACCATACATTTTTAAAATCAGATGTTGCTTAAACTCTTGAATTCTTTTTCCATTTTTGTTCATACCTAACAAATGTATATTCTACATGACTTTTGCTTGTCCTTTGAATTTACCATTAGTGGTTAGTGGTCGGATATTGAAATTTAATGTATTTATTTACCCCAAAATTTAAAAACACCTAAGTAAAAATACTATTATTTATTAATTAATTTTAGCGGGGGTTGGGGAGGGGGGCTCACTGTTCTTAAACTTATTAGTCTTTTCGGTTAAGGGGATAATGCTGAAAAACTTATTTTTAGTTTCTTATCTGTAGAATTTCAAATCATTTTCAGATAATCTTTCTTTTTTTCTTTTCTATCAGCAAAAGCAGATCTGGTATTCCCAGTCAGGCTTGTGCACATTCCTTGGTAGGTCCGGACTGAGTCCCAGGAGCATATTTTGGGACCAGCGCAGCGTAACCCCCAGTCAGTTCTGTGCTAAACGTTGGAATTTAGTATTTAACATACTTATGGGATTGAATCATTGAATGATAGAATTTACCATCTTTCAGTGCCCGGACGTCGGGATTTAGAGGCCATTTTCTTGGTATTAAATCCGAAATTAAAACTTCGATGAAGATCTTTACATTATTTTGGTCGTTTCTTTTCGTCACAAATCGCTTTCTCGGGAAGTGCCTAACAATATTAACATAGATTACGAAAATCTTTTTACGGACATTAAATTTTATTGCGTTTTAAACTTTAAAACTGATACCATGCGCCAAATATACAATTAGTGAAATAAATGTCAATTATTTTAATTTAAACTAAGTTTGAGCGTGAGAAAAGTAGGATTTTAACATTT
The DNA here is from genome assembly GCA_006491835.1 of Architeuthis dux. Lineage (NCBI taxonomy): Eukaryota > Metazoa > Mollusca > Cephalopoda > Oegopsida > Architeuthidae > Architeuthis > Architeuthis dux. The sequence continues at coordinate 5,447,114 of VCCN01001112.1, forward strand.
AAAAAAAAAATTAATTTATCCGAATGGCAAAAAGAAAGTGACATGAAACCCAATGAGTATACTATGTTCATAAAAGTTCTACATCAACACAACTTCACGTAAGTTGTTGTTAGGAGCATTTCACATTCTTAAAAAATAAATAAATTTATGATCAAAACTTACCGTTTCAGCACACGTTACCCCAGCAATTCCTCCACCAATAACCAAGTACTTAGCTTCTTTTACCAGACTCATCTTCAATTAAATTATTAGTAAAATCATATACAACAAAAAAAACCTCTCGCATCGAATATTCGGTGATTGCTGAATTTGTTACCTTATGAAAACTGTAACATAAGACGTTCGTTAAAGTTTAGAATTGCCGAAATTCACAACATAAAAATCGAAAATTATCATTTTCGGTGATATTTTAATTTTAATGAACCTGAACTAATGTTTTCAAGAATGTTTTCCAGATGATAAGAAATTCAATCAAAAGTGTTGCTGTATCCGGATTTTCGTTCCTAAGAACAACATTGCTTTGGGCTAATTGATCAATTAGAAGTTTTAGTTTGTTTTTGGCGCTTGATACAAATCTTTAGAATAGTCTGTTGCTTTCGACATTTTAAGAAAATGTTACCTAGCGAATCTTAAGAACTGTTCCTAGCATTATTAATTACATTTTTTGGCACAATCCTTAAGTTGAGACTCGGACATAGTCGAAAAAAGTTGATGGCGAAATAGTACACCGGTGTTATTCGAAAAAGAGTTCCATACCTATTTGTACAATTCACCAGTGTTGCCAACTCAAAAAATATTTTCGCGCTAGTTTGACTGCCAACAAGCGCTAAAGTTTTTAAAATAGCCAGAAATTGCCAAAACCCAAAAGAAAGACGCTAAATATGGTCAAAACTAGCCAGAAAATTGCCAAAATGTTTTAGGCGCAAACGCACCAATTTAGCGCTTTTTGCACTGCCAAAACAAGAAACGCGCTAAATCTAGCGCGAAACCGGCAACACTGAAATTCACTAATAAGAAAAATTAGCTAGTATATGTCCAAATAGAGGGGCAATCATTTCACCACATGGACAACGATTGTTGTTTACCTATGTTAATCCAAATAGCTTAAATAAAATGTAAATGAAATTCATTTTATTGTAAACACTCAATCAACGACAACAATAAATAATAATAACTCCTTTTTTCCCCCTCATAAATCACGTTACAGAGACATACGGTTATAGCATCCCTTTTTTTCTTCAAAAATGTTATACACGATATATAATGTAAATAAATACTAACTCTTATCGTAAATAAATACCACATTTATACTAGATGATCTTTTCCACCCATGACATTTAAACATTAAAATATCACCATCGCAGTAAGTTTTAAAAAATAAAGTTAAACGGTGTTTTTTGAAAATAGTAAACTATGAAAAAACTGACTATGAAATTCGGTGAGATGATTTTCGGTAAAATGAACCAGACCCGTCCAAATATACTATGACCTTAAAACGTCTCTGACATTGGTTAAATTTCAGAAATATTCTCGTGGATGGGTGTCAGGGGGCTTAAAGCCCCACCTTCCCTCACTTCTTTTTTAGCACTACACCACCGGATTATCCGAATCTTAACCCAAAATAACTATAGCCAGATATAGCCAGGGGTAATTTTTTTTTTTAATGGAATTAAATGTAAAAATGACACCAGTAAAGAATTGCACAAGTGGAAAACTAGGGGGAAAATGTCACATTTAATTAAAACTGCTGTTTGGTATAGTTTGTTTATTTTAAGAGACCCTCACAAACAAGTGACTATCGCAAACAGCCTTAAAACAACAGTTTGGTGTAGTTTGTTCAAGAGACTATCGCAAACAGCATTAACACAATTGTTTGGTGTAGTTTGTTCAAGAGACTATCGCAAACAGCCTTAACACAATTGTTTGGTGTAGTTAGTTTATTTTAAGCGGTGCTCGGACAAAATCCCCACGGGACAGTAGTGATTGGCAACAGTATAAATCTTTTTAAATAATACCACATAGTATTGAATTTTTTTCACCCTGCCTCATATTCTAATCACACATTGTTTTTTTTTTTAATGCATCTTATATCGGCCTGTAGATACCATGCAGTAATTAGACCGACTTCCACCAAGTGTTTCCCAGCTCCTCCCTCATCTATTTATAATGAACGTAGCTTTCTTCTTCTTTTCTTTTGGGTGCACGCATATGCATACATAAACGCCGCTCTCGGCTAGTTTACAAAATATCTTGATATGGATAATTTTTATTTAATGTTAAGATTTATTTTCATGTAGACGCGAAGCCACAAAATATGGGACGCTAAATTACTGGAGCGTCAAGCAGTTGTTGAAAAGAACCGTTATCTCTTTTGATCAGCCTCGTCTACAGTATTGTCAATTTAGCGCGTTTCTTGTTTTGGCAGTGCAAAAGGCGCTGGTTGTTACGATTTTACTATCCTATAAAAAAAACTACAGAAGTTTAATTTAAAGAAATTTTTGCTGTGCGTTGGTCATTATGTATATTTTCATAATTACCAAACATAAAAATGATTCATTACTTCATTCTCGAGATATAAGAGAAATTATTTTTCAAGAAAACTGTATACAACTTGCCCCATATGTGGGGCATGTTATTACGTGGCATGGGGTAAGTTGTTACTAATACAAAATAATGTGGTAGGAGGAGGTGAGGAGTGCAAACTGCCTGAAATATCAAAACTTGTGGGAAAGAAGCAAGTTGTTACAATGTGTATCAACTAGCCCAGATCCGACCATAACGACTAGCCCCGATCCAATTATTTTATTCCCCGAATTAATTTAGGCCATAAAATCGAATTCTCAGAAAACAATGTCTACTCACAAATAAAGCCATTTCAGATAATCAAGTGAATTTTATTGAGCTGGGTTTTCTACAAAGTCTATAAAAACATTTGTAGAGGCAAGAAAACTTACTCATGGTGTGCAAAATCGTTTTCTTTTTGTTAGTTTTGGAGAGAGTTGTCCGGCGTGGCTTCTATCTATGCCTGTCACAGGGGTGGGGGCTCCTGGAAATACCTCCCACCCTGAATATGAAGTGAATTCATTTTAGTGCGCTAATTTTTACATTTTTACAACATAAACCATTTTTCACTTTTCATCAAACACTTGGCCATGACCAGTTCTTAAGTGCACCACGCTCTTTGATGTTGTCAAGCATCTCTTTCCACTACAATACATCAAACACACCGGAATGCAAGATCTAGTAAACTTCTAATACTTTGCCGTGATTTGAACCTTCAGCAAGCCGGTTGAAAGCCAAGTACGATAACCATTATGCCACGATAACACTTAGTGAACATCCGTGTAAAATGTAATTGTGATTTTGCTAGGATGAGTTTTTACTTTTCAGTTAAATGATCGTAATTATCTAAATGAGTCACATTAAATTATTTTTTCTTTCAAAAAAATTCCTGTTCCAATTCAATAATTTTTTTTAAAGAAAATAAAAAGAGATACATTTTTAAGATTTAGAAACAAAAAAAAGTTCAACAATGTGTCCACCATCCTTATGTCCATATCTGTGATTTCTGATTTCAATGGGATATTAAACGAAGTATTATAAGCATTACTAGTTGTGGTAGTAATAGCAGGAAGGGGAGGAAGAGGAAGGTCAGGATGGTTCACCTGAATGTCTGATCTAAGTTTCATATCAATCCAACAAGATACGGCTGAGAAAACTGATATTTAACATAATCAAGGCGGACCAACCGAAAAGTGTCTTATAGAAATGTGTGGACGCATCTAAAAAAAGCCTCTTAAAAAACCAGGGTTGCTAAATTAGCCATTCTTCGGCTAGATCCGGCTGATTTCATTTTTTTAATACTTTATTTGAGAGAAACACTGATAATAAGGCAAGGGGAAAAACACTGAATCAGTAAACAATTTTATTCTAGATGCACCAGTAAACATTATGTCTGGAGTAAACTCCCTAGGACCAGAGAATGATTTTATCACAGGTCTTCCCCTTGTAGTCTGTAAATAGAAAGAGCATACCCCAATGTTAAAGGAGGTGTGACCCTGGTGCAGGTAGTTGAGTGACCATGTTGCCATTTACGGGTGATAGGGATAGAGTAAGGGACGTCTTTCAAGTAAGGAGTTCCTGTGTAAGGGGGGAACATGCAAATGACAGTGACTGGGATAGAGTGAGGGATGTCTTTCAAGTAAGGAGATCCTGTGTAAGAGGGGAAGATGCAAATGACAACGACTGGGATAGAGTGAGGGATGTCTTTCAAGTAAGGAAGTCCTGTGTAAGAGGGGAAGATGCAAATGACAGCGACTGGGATAGAGTGAGGGATGTTTTTCAAGTAAGGAAGTCCTGTGTAAGAGGGGAAGATGTAAATGACACCGACTGGGA
>VCCN01001112.1:5466867-5528232 GCA_006491835.1 Architeuthis dux
AAACTACAAATTCAGACTTCCACTAGTGTTAGAAAAAATTTCCCCTGGGCAAGAGTGGCAAACGCATGGAACGAAAAGTGAAAAGACGGTCACATCCGAGAATATCAATATTTAAAAAAATAATCTTTATTCTGATATCGGACATACCAAATTTAACTACCATTTTTTTTCTTATTAGTTTAAATCCAGCCCAACTACACTGAAGCTGGCCTTAATGACGCAATTAACTGCTGTCAAAAAAAGGCTATTTCAAATATATTCAAATATATAACATTTTATTTTGCAAGCCCGTTAACTTTTTTTTCTCTTTTTTCAGTTGCTCAAGTCATTCCAAAAGAAATGCCATCATTCACCGCTAGAAATAAACGGTTTGCTGAATATTCCTATGACAACTCTAAAGAAAGATTTCTAAGGTCTGTGTTTCCAGTCTCTTTTGAGAGTCCCCGTCTGTCTGTAACTGGTCTAGAAAAGAAGCCATTTGTTCCTTTACGGAGACTTGTGAAAAATGTCCTGTCTAGAAAGAAGAGAGATCTTTTTGATAATGTATTGTGGTCAAGAATGCAAAAGATTATTAAGAGAAAAGAAAATGTCAAAAAGGATAACTGCAACACGAAGAACCCCAATGAACTTCTTCTGCCCGGTGATGCTGGATTTGGTGCAGAGAAACAATTTGAATCACAGGGACGTACAGCACTTCGACTGGCACATTTCCTCAGCAATTTTCTCCAGAATGTTGACGAGTATGAAGAATTTGGTATTCTTCGTGGTGACAGACGACTCCATGAAACTCAGATGTTTGGAGAAGTTGTTGCAAATGTCATGGGTGACTTCAAGATTTTGGGATCTGGCATTTTCTTTGACCGTTATAAATTCCGCTTGTCACCAATCAATAATAAGGATCCTCACTTAACTGATGGAAACACACAAGAATATTTTGCGCCTTTTGCTTTCAAAACTAAAGATCGAGCTACGGCTACGGTTATTAATTTTGCAGGATTTAATGATAGTTATACATCAAAACGTTGGTTTCTTAACATGAAATCTCGTTGGGCAACAAATTATCATTCTTTGCAGAAGTTTACGACACGACCAATGATTCGCTCTGATATCAATGGAACCAGCTCTATCAGATTTGAATATTATCCATTGACATATTACGCAACAAGATACGAAGATGGAGAATGGCTTCGACCTGTATTTAAGTGTGATGGAAGAGTCGACCGTTGGGTTGTTACATATGTGGTGCCATTTTTTGGAAAGAACATTCTTAAAACCAGTATTGAATTCAAGTAAGTGTTTGAAAACTTTCAAGTCTTTTGTTTAAACCTTCTGTCATCAGCGTACTTCCAAACCTGCTCGGTTAGTTTTGAAAATTAGGAAATGCGTGTCAATTAGGACCGGCATTATTGTCCTACATTAGCTTAGGATAGTTGTGTTCAGAATTTTAATTACAGTATACAAATGTCTGCATGATATGTGCCCTTATGAACTCTGTGCTCTTATTAACATCCGATATTTAGATGGTTTGATTTTAGAAATTGTCTTTATGAATATGTCTCATGGGTGCAGGTGTTTCAGCTATATAGCACCCAGACTTTGGAATCAATTACACTGATATCCGGAACATACATACATTAGCAATCTTTAAATCAGAAATAAAAACTTTTGTTTCAAGACTTTCATAATTATATGAACTCAGTAAATAAATACACTTTGTAACTGAAGCTCCTGCCTCGTGTTTTGTAAAAAGAACTTTATTGACAAGTTGCACTTTCTTCTTGCTCTTCTTTAATGGGCCTTATATTTTTACTGCAATTGATTGCACATGTTTTGAAGCACTTTTGTCTAGTGGGGACTTAAGTATTGAGGTTCCTGAGAAAGGGTGCTTTCTATAAATCATTTTTTTCTTTATCTTTTTCTTTTTGTCTCTCTTTTTTTTTTTTTTGTCTTTTTCTTTTGTCTGTCTTTTTCTTTTCTTCAGTGAGGTCACTATAATTCTAAGTTAAATGTATTTTCTAATATAGTAAGATTTCTGTTGGTACCCACCTTTTTTTATTTACTAACTTGGCAGACTTTTAAGTAAAGTTGTCCCACTTATAGTCATTGTATTGTTTCCTTTGAGACCCTCTTAGTCAAGTTTACAGAATATGAATAACATTATTTTGACATTCGATATCAAAATAGAAATATGCAGGAATTAGTGTGTGATATTGTTTCATAATTTTGTTTTGTGAGTATCGACCTCATAATTTATTCCTTCAGACAGGTTATATTTGACGGAAGCTTTGGACATCTTTTATGTTTTCCTCCATAGAAAGCTCATATTCCACTAACTTTTTCTATTCCTGGTTCCTTATCTATAGAAACTTTATTCTATGGTAGCTTTCACTTTCACCTATGTATCTAAAAGTTTTAGTTTTTTTTTACATAGCCTGATGATCTAAAAGGGATCTCCCCCTCAATCTTGGCTCCCATCTTTTTCTTTACATGTATTTCAGTTATTTTAGTGTAATGGTTTTTTTAATCTTTTTAAAATTGATCTGAATAGTTCTTCAAAGATTTGTATTCATTTTTGTTACAGAGGTGTAGTAACAGTTGATGCTGATTTACAATATATGGATATTGATCAGTGTCCTGCTGATTTCTATGTTGCAAATGCCTTTAAGAACACTGCCCATTGTGATTATGAAACAACATATGTGAGTATTTCTTTTCTCATTCTTTTTGTTGAATTCATTGTTTAGCCTTTTACCTAGCACTATTTATTTCTTTTTACAAAAATTTAAAAAATCTTATACTTTTAACTCTGTACTTGGTTTCTGCTTGCATTTTATTGTAACTGCATTTAAAATTTTTTTTATTTTTATAGAACACACACACACACACACACACACAACTTTATATAATAAATTAGATTTTTTTTTAACTTGCTCTTCTAAATCTCTCTATACTGCCTAAACTCTGGGCGAATCCAGCCTGTTGAGCTGACAGTCTTCTAGGGAGGGGACTCTGGGAGCATACCCCACCCCCACATCAACAGATGCAAATGATTTTAAGAATTATGTTTATTACACTACCAAAAAGGTTTAAGGCCCTAGATATTGTGTAAATATGATTATGATGTGTGGATGTGATTAGACAATGTGGAAAAAAAATGAGAAAAGCGTGTTACGTCTCAAACATGTTAGGAAGATAAATCTTTATGCATTTCGTCGCTGCGAGCGACGTCCTCAGAAGAAATTTGAGTGCAGCAATGAAATGCATACAGATCTACATGATAATAAACATGTTTAAGACATAACATGCTTTTCTCATTCCTTCTTTTCCACATTGTCTAACCATATCCACCATTCTGTCGGATTCCCTCACATCCATACAACAAACATGTATTTTTTTTTTTTTTTTCACACTAAAATAAAATGTTCTAAAATGATTCAAATTTGCAATCTAATGATTTCATACCATTTGTAAGGATTTTTAAATTGTCCTAAAAGTTTGTCTTTTAACCCTTTTAGAGCTATGGAAGTTTTGACTATATAGCAAAAAACATTACCATCAACCAAAACTGTCACCAAAGATTTCTTCAGTTTTTAAGCTGGTCTGGTTTTTGCAGTAGTCATGCTATGAAAATCCTGTCAGTGGTGCTATGTTCTTGACAAAATCCGCATTGGGTTTGGGGCAGGACTATATCAATGACAGAATCTAAGTTGAGTTAGGACTTTTCCGGCCACAGCTAGGAATGAAAATCCCCTATAATTTCCCAAATCAGACCTGCTTCCCTTCATTTTGTATATCATTACCATCAAAGAGTCTTTCATGGCCTGGGGGAACAATTCCCATTTCCCATATGATAGCAATATGCTTGTGTAGGTGATGGGTTACATAATAGCTGCCATACTTTAGCAGTTCACCGGGTATGCCATCTGCCTCTTTGGTTTGTTTTTTTGGGGTTTTTTTTGTTGGTTTTCAGGCTCTTGATGGCTTTGTGATCCTCATAGAATGTAGGAGGCAAATACATTCCCATCTACAAGAGATTTGGGCAGGGTCCAGGCAGTGTTGCCAACTCAATTTTTTTTCATGCTACATCAACCTCAAAAATGCCAAAATGCACTAAAAACTTTGTTAGGCATTTTATGACTATTTAAATGGCTAAAAATGGCTATATCAGTCTAAAGAAGATGGCTAAAAATTGCTAAAGAAATGGTGCTAAAATGCGTTACGTTTTGTCAAAATGTAACCTTTTGGTGAGGTCCAGCAAGAAGACAGAAATAAATAAAAAATTTTTTTATTTATTTCTGTCTTCTAGCCTCGCCCTACCCCTACGGTTATCTCTCCATTTCTGCCCGTATTACGAGAGTCGGTCTTGACAAAGTCGGGGTGGTTCTGCTTACCTGCTGTATGTTCTGGTTGTTGCATAATACCAGCTGGCATATGGGTTTACAAGAAGACTAAAAACTAGCTACAACCACTCTACCACACATCGGAGATAATCTGTGATATGTACAATAGAACAGTATTCAAAAGTGGCCCCACTCTATGCATATACTCTCACTGGAAGAAAATGTGACCAAAAACTGTCTGTACATTCTGTGCAGTTGCGGTAGGGTATTCATACTCGAGGCACATCAAAAAGCTGTATTTCGTGGAGACTTTAAAATTAGGTATGGCTGATGTGGGAAGAGAGTGGGGGCACATCAACATCTATAGAATGAAGTCAAAATAAGACATAGAAAAGCTTTGGAAAATAAGAAGAATAAAGGAATTGGCATACATGCTATAATCAAATCAGCCAACCATAGATATTAATACTATATGAGAGCAATTTATTTTTACCTAAGTGTCTTTTGGAACATGACCTCAAAAATGGGTGTTGGTAAAATTCATATAATTCACTGGAAGGTCATAGATCAGGTGTGAAGAAGCTCTGTGGAAGGACATATAGGTGGTGTAGGGAGAAGTGTTCCAGGACTCCAAAAGAAAGGTCACTAGAGGTGTATGGGAGAGGACACACTTGCAAGTTCAGATTCAAGTTATAGCAAACAACCTAAGAATGCCAAAAGTTATAACAGTTGAAATGAGATCAAAATTAGTCTGAATGAACCAATATACAATTATCATTCATATCAAGAAATTCATACATGGTTACTGACTTATTCAGTTTAAGTACATTTTTATTTTAGTGTGAAAAAAAGTATACAATTAGTATATACAAGCACACATAACAATCACATTTACACCATATCCAGGGCCTTAAACCTTTGCGGTGGTGTAATAAACATCATAATTCTTAAAATCATTACATCTGTTGATAGCACTACATATTCCGGTAATCTGTCCTACCACTCTATTGCTAAAAAGGAATTTTCTGATATTCAATCTACTTCTATTTGCTTCTACCATATATGTGAGGCCTCTTAGTTCCTTGTACCCCCTTTTAGTAAAAAATACATCAGTTCTAAACCATGCATAATCTTAAACATTTTTATTAAGTCTCCCTGATCACTCCTATTTTCTAACGATGTTAATCCTAACACTTTTAGCCTATCTTCATAACTCTTACATTTTAATTCCGGCACTAACTTAGTTGCTCGTCTCTGGACTTTTTCTAAAATATTTTTATCTCTCTCCAAGTATGGTGACCAGGCCTGTGCATAGTACTTGATGTGTGGATGGACATATGTCTCGTTAATTCTGTGACAATTTAATATCACTCCAAAATGTGTTGAATCTGTTTAAGAGTTAATTCTTGAAATAGGCTTCTTTTTTTTTTTTTTTTTTTTTTTTCCAGCAATTGTCATTAAGCCAGCTTCCGTCTAGTTCGGCTGGGATTAAACTAATAAGAAAAATGGTAGTTAAATTTGGTATGACTGATATCAAAATAAAGATTATTTTTTTAAATATTGCTATTCTCGGATGTGACTATCTTTTCACTTAGGCTGTTCCATGCGTTTGCTACTTTTGCCGAGAAGAAATTTTTTCTAACACCAGTGGAGGTCTGAATTTGTAGTTTATGGCTGTCTTCTGGTTTTACTGCAGATAGATGAAGTCAACATTTTCTTATCAGGGCATTTTGAGCAATGAACATAAGTATCCACTCTGTTCCGGATACAAAAAAATTGTATTTAATATATACTCTGGACTAAAGTAAAATGACCAACTTTAATGCATTTTTGAAAAAGGTGTTATATAGTAGCCTCCTTTCAACAAACTCTTCGCCATTTGCATTCTGGTTGTTTCATTAGTTATTGGTCGAAGTTTGAATTACTTATGTGCAAATACTTTAAAATATGTTAAGACTCTATCAATATCCATGGCAGTAGTGTAGCAAGGGTTCTCGGTGCCCGGGGGCAAAATTAATTTTGCCCCACCCCGTTTTGATTATTTTGTGACTCATTACCCACTTAATGACAATAACATGAAGAATTAAATACCACCTTACATAAGCCTAAAATAAAGTCACACTATAACATTTAATTAGTATTAATTGAATTAAAATATTACTTTATTAAACTATTTTTTTTTTTTCCGACCCAGAAAATCAAAGCTGTGACTTTTCTTCCTATTACGTTTTTTTAGGTAGCTCAGAGTAACGTTACATTGTTCCGCGACTTTTCCTCCTGTGAATTTTATTCCGGGATTCTTTTTAAAATATATTGTAGACTTTGCGCCCCTTCACATTTGCGCCGGGGGCAATTTTCCTCCACCCACCCCTCTTGTTACGCCACTGATCCATGGCAATTTACAACTTAAAATTCCTTGATTTTGTTAAATGCAAGTTGAATATTTTATATGACCAGATCCTTGATATTTAAATTTTTTATTTTTTCTAATTACTTAGTGTGTTCCCTTACAAAGCCACTTGAAATATACAGAAGGCTCTTATAAATGTGAATGTAAACAGGGTTATGAATATCCTTTCAATGACTTACAATGGTATTTTGATGGACAAACTATGGTAGAGGAATACAGCAAGTTGATGGTTGGTGCACCAAACAGGTAAATGTTTTGGTTTTTTTCTGTCTTAAAACATTTTTTTAACTAAAATGAATTTTTTAGGATCATGAATAATTTCTGAAAATGTAAACTATTTAAATTATGGTCAAAAGCAGATTTCTTAAGCCAACTTTGAGTTAAATAGTTTTGTTTGATAATCTTTTGTTAGTTTGGACCCAAGGAACTATAAATGCTGTTTGTTTTAAAAGGCAGAAGCCATTTTAAAATTACAGCATTTTTATATATGAAGAATAGCAGGGCCAGCTTAAGAGCACAATGGGGCCCTACACCACCCATAATTTTGGGCTCCACCATATTAATAGGAGATCTGAATAGTAAGTTTATATTGAAACATAAACAATAAGTAAACATAGTTTATTTAAGAAATTATTGAAGTAATGCAGACATTTTTTTTTAATTGTAGTAGAAAGAACAAACAAAAATATTTTTTAAATTTCAAAAATTCCTAATCAGACAATGTAAGAAATATGCAATTAATTATAAAGATAGTAATAACATGTTAAAATAAGGCGTCTCATAATATAAACTAAAAAAACAGGTATTTTACCTATAAAATAATATTTTTTATTCATGTACTAAATGTATTAAAACATTATTTTATTTATGATTGATCCTTTTCCCACAGGTATAGTGATAAAGTTCTATATTGCTATTCATTTATGGGCCCTCTCAATGTCTTGGGTCCTACGCCATGGTGTGGTTTGTGTATAGGCTAATCTGACCCGGAAGAATAGTATTGTTCATGAATAAAATCTCTCCTATCAAATCGAAAATAATCTTTCACTTGATCTTTATTTACTTTTTACCTATACTACCAAAGATTTCTTTTTGTAATAGTTTCACTTTGTTGTATAGCTATGGGTCCGCGGGAAGAAAATCCTGGACTTGGAGATATATTTTTATTCCATCACACATTGTTCAGTGGTGGAGAATGAAGAGTGGGAGAGATAATGAGAGCTGACAGACTTTTCTTAGACAGCAAATTGGTCCTGTCTTCGTCCCAAGCCTAAGTTATCTATCTGGTCTCTGAGGGCGCTCTGTGTGGCTTTTATCATGTTCGAATGTCCACACTGGTTTTCCAGCCCACCCTCTGCAACTCAGGGTTTTAGTCAACATCATGTTTATGACCTTTCCACACCTGGTGTCTTCCGGTCGCTGGCCTCAGGGGTTTAGTCAATATCCTGTTTATGACTTTTCCACCCCTGGTGTTCTTCCGGTCCTTGGGTCTTGGCTGATATCTTGATTATAACTTTCAACACCTGTGGGGGTCAAATCTGTGACCCCCCACCCACGGCTGCCTAAATATCCAACAACTTGATTTCCTTTGTATTTGTATTGTTGAAAACAATTTAAATAATTTTTTTTTTTTTTTTTTTTTTTTTTTCAAAATCAATCCATGAATGTTGCTTCATTATTTTTAATTTTTTTTTTTTTCCAGATATGATACCCTAAGATGCCGAATTGCTGGAGCAGCCCATTATAGACTTAGCTGGATTCTTTTGTTTATAACTTTTGTATTTCTGAATTTTTTATAAACTATAAAATTGCTACTTTTATATAGTTCTGTTTATAATGCTAGATACATTAAAAGTAGAATTATTTTAAATGTGTTAAATTCTTTCTCAAATTCTAGAAAAATCTTCAGGTTCATTTGTAACAAAAATGTACATAAAAATACTAATGGTAAAAATATTTACACCAGTTTCAGAATAATTGTTTTAATGTACATGACTGTCATATCCAATGTAGATTTTTCTCCTTAAATGAGTAAATCATGATGAAAAACCTTAGTATCTCAAAAGTATTAATTTGGAAGAATTTAGAAATATAGTTGTGGATGTAAAGGAATCTGACAGAATGGTAGATATGATTAGACAATGTGGAAAAGAAAGATTGAGAAAAGTGTGTTACGTCTCAAACATGTTTGTTATCATGAAGATAAATCTTTATGTATTTCGTTGTTGTGAATGATGTCATCAAAAGAGATTTGAACATAGAGTTGTGAGATCATCCGTGTTGTGTAGTATGAATGAAATGAGATGTTTTGCATGTTCAGGTGACCTGGTTTGTTAAATGGGAAGTGTATGCATTTTGAAGTGGGTGGGAGTGGGGTGTTTACACATAGCACAGAAACCCAGACGCACATCCACACCCCATCTAGACACCACTGAGAGCCCTAAACCACACCCACTTAAAAATGATAATAAACATGTTTGAGACATAACACGCTTTTCTCAATCTTTCTTTTCCACATTGTCTAATCATATCTACCAAATATAGTTATGCAATGTAACACTTTGGTGCTGTAACAGAAATTCTACTAGTAATAGTAAATTTAGTGTATTCTTATAGTAATTTGGTGCTAGTTAACTTCCACACATACAATTTAAAGAGATATGGTCAGTGAAAATCATTCATTCAAAATATAAATATTTCTAACTCCCAAACCTATTTGAATTGAAATGATTCTACTGAAGCTTAATCTGAATAAGACATCAAATTCAAGTTTGATAATTGAATAAAAATATTTTTTGCTATTGGTGTGAAAGCTTTGGTGCCCAGACAGTTTGGACCTGGACAAGTCGGCCGCGGACAACTCTGCCACCAATATTTCAAACCCAGACATTTCGGCCGGGTTTCGTTTTTAAAGGCGAAAATGACTATCTAGACAGGATTTAAAACAAAATAGAATCAAAATATATAAATCTAATGCAATTTACAATAAGTTAATTCATGTTCGTTGTTTAGTGTTTTATATATCTTTTTGAAAACTTTTTATAGCTAGTTTTTGTTTATTTTCTCGAGTAATGTCGTTTAATTTTCTATTTATTTAATTGAAATGTTTTACATTTATGCTCTTACTGATCGAATATTTGATAAAAAAAAATAGAAAAAGATTTTGTTAAATAGGTAGATAACCAACTTTTTGATAACATTAACATCAAGTGAACCACATGAAGATTTCTAAGAAATCAACTACGGCTACACAAAATAGGCAAAAACAAACGCAGGGGAACATAGTTGATTGCAACAAATAAACAGAAAGTATAAATTTGTTTTAACACCGTGGAAACTGTCATCGCATTGCAGCAATTTAATTGCTCCGCCGTGAAAACCTTTGTGCTGCACCAACTTTATTTTACAATAAACTCTTATCTATTTCTTGCTTTAAATAAATTTAAAAAATTAAATAACATTACTCAAGAAAATAAACAAAAACTAGCTATAAAAAGTTGAAAAAAAGATATATAAAACAGTAACACTAAACAACAAACATGAATTAACTTCTTGTAAATTGCATTAGATTTATATATTTTGATTCTATTTCATTTTAAATCCTGTCTAGTTAGTCATTTTCGCCTTTAAACATGAAAAATGTCCAGGTTTAAAATTTGGCGGACGATTTTGTCCTAGATTCGAAATTCTTAGTCTAAGGATGTATGTTAACTTTGAAAGGTTAATGATGAAATTATTCAAGCACTTCAAATCTATAAAGGTGTTGGAAATATATATTTTATTTTTTTTCGTGCTTATCAAAATTATGTATACTTGAGCATAGATAAAGTAGATGTATTATCAAACATTACTGCCAATTTTTTTCAAATGTATATAAAACTGATATACTTTTATATATTTTTACTAGGAGTTAATCATGAAACTCATTGCTGTACAAATTTTCATTCCATCATTTCTGATTCATGTTTAAATGATGAGACTTGTTATATATTTCTAAGAATTGATAACTTCTTTAAAAGATTAACTAGATCAGTTGAATGTTATCGGATTGAAGGTTCGATCTCTGTTGGTAATAACCAACACTCTTTTTTTTCTTTTTTTTTTTTTTCTTTTTTTAACTTCAAAAGTTAACATAGGTTTCTTCAGTTTTCAAGTTGGTCTAGCTGGTTGTGTATGTATCACATGTACAGTCTGCATCAATGGCGCTAGAGGACTGAAAATCTAAACATTTACTCCTTATTTTTACCACTTTTATTTTTTTAAACATAATACGGTTTTAGAGAGGGGTTCAATTTTCAATGTAAGTTTATGCTAAATAGATCACTTAGTTTGTGTCCAGCAGCATTCACGCTTGTTTTATGAAATTCAGACTTTAGTGATCACTGCCCAACAAAAGGTGAGAGAAATAACTTATTCATTGATCACCCCTTTTTCCACATTTTTAATTGATCATTCCCAACACGGCATGCAGCGAAAAGACATTGGTCACGTGACTAACCAGACCTGTCTCAATTGTTTGTTTTTTTGTTTGTTTTTTGTTTTTTTTATATCCCTAAATATTTCTTTGTATGCACATACAAGTGTTTTAATAAAAAAAAGTCCTTCATATTCTTAATTCACTGTTTTGTTTTCCATGTTTGTAAACACAAATGAATTATTTTAATATTTTTTTTTTATGACTACTTTTTACCTTCATCTTAAATTCTATTAGTTGCTTTTTATCCCAACTTTTGCTCAGACCAATTACCCAAATAGCGTTGATCGGAAAATAAAAAATAAGCCTCGGGTGGGGCTCTAACCCACATCCCCTAGCCAGGGGAAGCACCGTTTAGCCTAGTCTGCTTTACCAAATATGCCACCGAGACTTAACTGGGAGCTGAAACTCGAAATAACACCCTTAAACCTATCATTCTTTTCCAGTTGTTTGTTTACATTTCTGGTAGTTACAGTATTTAGTACATTTTCTCGTTTTTGGGGAGTTTTAAAAAAAAAAAAAGATTTTGCTAGATGAAGTATTATAAATCATTATTTAAATCTTTTTTTTTTTTTACTTTCATCTTAAATTTTATTAGTTGCTTTTTGTGAATACCCTCCGGTAGTGAGCAAATAGGCTAGGGGGTGTGGGTTTGTCTTACACAAGGCTTATTCTTTATTTTCCGATCAATGCTATTTACTCACTGCCAGAGAGTAATCACTCTGAGCAAAAGTTGCGATGAAAAGCAACTAACAAAATTTAAGATTAAGGTAAAAAATTGTCATACAAAAAATTTAAATAATAATGATTTATGATACTTCATCTAACAAAAACTTTAAAAAAGAATGGAGAAAATGTCCAAATGCATTAATAATACATTTCTTGTTTGGTACAGATACATCTGCCGTTTACAGTGGCGTTCTTGGGTTAATTTCAGATGTGGCAGAAGACATTGCATTAACAAAATCCATGCAAAAAAACAAATATTTACTCTTGGTATATTTCCAATCAAAATGTTAACATAAATATTGTAGGAACATGAAAAAATTGTAAGAATAGCTGACAATTTAGCTGTTTGGATTTTATCAAAAAGAAACTAGCAAAAAAGCTATGCAAGCACATAATGAGAAAAGGACAAAGTTTAACGACTTGACCGTCAAAAGTTGATCTGATGATTGGGACTAATTTCACCCATCTCTGCTAAACAGGCTAACATTTTCATGCCTGTCGTTTGAAAACGCTGAAGACTGATTTGATATGGATAAAAAAAAAATACTCTAAAACTGAGGTAATCCTTGCTTATACAGTTGTAAAATAATGTCTGAATGCTGTGTCTAGTGAATGTGGCTCATGAATCTCCACTGGCTCCACAAAACAATATCACTGGACCAAATCAGCTAATTTTGACACCAAATTTCTTTGGTTTATATTGTAAGTCTACTTTGAGTGATTTCAAGAGTGAATAGTTTAATCTTTATCCTTGACTTACAAGGGTAACACAAAGCTTGTCATAGGTAAGGTGTTTACTTTCGAAAACTGGAAAAAGACGCATCAGCTCACAAATCATGTGTAAAGTGCCTGTTATCAGCAGGCCATGATAACAGATTATTGAGCAAATGATTTTATGCAATGCATTCGACTGTCAATGTGAACAACTGTGTCTACGTCATCCCCTGTAAATGTGGAATAATCTATATGGGAGAAACAGGCCGCCCCCTCATAATCAGACTTGAGGAACACAAAAAAGCCATAATCATGGGTGAGATAGAGAAATCTGCAATGGCTGACCATGTTTGGCGAGAGAATGGCGACCACTTTCCTCTCTGGGAGGAAGTCCAGATTATTGACAGAGAACGCTGTTGGAAGCAGAGAAAAATCAAAGAGGCAGCTTATGTCAACTAAATGCATTAGTCGGAAAAGTGCAGAGTTCAACCCGATGTGGCTTCCGCTGCTCAACGGACTTAAGCCTGTCAATACAAAGACAAAGAAACACCTGAATCCTACATTTATAAGGGCTACCCCCCCCCCCCATCACACTCAGACTGAAGAAGGCTAAAGAATGGATCGGCTGAAATGTTGTGTTAACAACACAAACAACAAGGAGTTCAATCATCCAAAGAGAAATATTACCTTATCAGTTTTGGGGGGATTTTTTTTTGTACGTGCCCACGACAGGACAATTGCTGAGATGTTTATAATCCATGTTAATTAACTTGGTTGTCAATATTTTTTTTTTTTTTTACCTTTTCCCGAGCAAATTAAAAAGACAAGCGATCCGGTTCGATGAACATGAGTAATCACATATATATTGAGTTGAAACTTGTCTCTTCATATATTGTTTAAATAACTCATTTTTAGTTTTAAGTTGAGTATCAGATTTACTGAATTAAGATTTTGATATTGGCCAGTGCGAATTCATATGAAATGTCTTTTGAATAGTAAGATAAAAGAGGATATAAACAACAAAAAACAGTAAATATCCAACCAAAGTATAATCCATTTGAAGCAATAACCCTTTTCCTTTTTGAACAATCATCTAATGATAATATGCTATCTCCAAAAGAATTTAGGTTTAGTGGTCACAAATGTAGTAAAAACACACATTATGGCTTCCCTATTATGGATATGCAGTTCAAAATGCTTGAAAAGATAAATCTGTCGGAAATCTCAGGTAAATATGGAGGATGCTGCAATACTTCATATCACAATTCTCTTAGCCGAGAGGTGTGGGGTCTGCACTGTCAGGGATCATTACATTCAGTTCGTGTGGGAACAATCTTTTGACCTTTTTAACCTTCCCTCTTGCCTTGAGATGACCTGATATGATCGCTGTTGAAGTCCTAAATTCTCCAAAAATGCTTGAACAATTGTTCATGGATCATTGGCCACTGCTCTCAATAATTCTTTCATTAACCCTTTACAGGGCCGCCCTAAAAATCTTTTAGATATCAAAATAACCTTTTTTGTATGTTAAACTACACCTAATTACAAGATATTTTCAGTTGCAAGTTTTCTGAATTTTTTTTGTTTATGGGGGCAAATCCCTTCTGATGAAGTGATCATATATGCTGCCTCGCCCAAAAAGTACCAAAAATATAAAATATAAAAAAATTAAAGTAGAAAGTTAAATAAAACATAGAATTAAAGAATAACATTCAATATAATGAGTAGATACAAAAAAATGATATTGACAAAAAAAATAACAACTCCAGGTTGATTTTAAAATGTTAGTGTGCGGACCAAAAACAGGCTAATTTAATGGGGTGTGGTATGCCTCAAAACAGTTTCTGTCTTTATTCAAGCACAAGTGTACTTTGCAAAGCTTGCAGACCACGTGTGGATTATGTTGTCTTTGTGGCTACAATATTTGCATGTGGCTGATGGGTCCTCGGGTGATCATATATAGGCACTTGCCCCCTAAAGGGTTAAGAACAGGTTTGGGCCTCTTGAGTTTTATTATTGGTATCCATATTTACAGACTTAAACACTGAACAGTTTGTACTGTAGTAGTCTTCACTCCAAATGTTTTCTTGACGTTATCAGCAGCTTGAGCAGCATTATGGCCTAATTTGAAATTATACTTCAAAATTAGTCTAACATCTTGGGTAGACACAATTACTGTTAAGTACTCCAAGACCTCCAATAACAACAAATTATATCTCTATTTACATTGAATCTGCAAACAAAAGGAACTACATTAGTAAATCTTTCACTTTTTGCGTTATTCTCTATGATGTAAAAACATTGAACTTTCATGTCTAACAACCTAATATATTAAAACTAAAAATGAATTATCATTTAAATAAAATATATTGAGATGAGTTTCAATGAATCTTACTTGAAAAATTTAACATTTGCAATGATTGTACCAATAATGAATGTACAGGGTGTCCCATATATAAGTCCCTTTTCCAGTTGTAAAGGTAATAATGTAAGCATAAACTTTCTCAGATTGTTTCCCTTGCACTTGTTTACATGAATTCTGCTCCATTTGATAAACAATTATTTTTCAATAAAAATCAAGTTAAATGTTTTTTTAAAAAAAAATCTTTTTTAAGGGACTTATATTTGTGACACCCTGTATATATGTGATTACTCATGTTCATCAATTCAGTTTGCTTGTCTTTTTAATTTTTAAATTAAAGGTGTAGTGAGGAGTCTTTATTAGAATGATAATGCTCTTAAACATTTACATAACTTTGAGGAAATCATTCAATTATAGAAGAGATTTATGAATTCTTTTTATAAAAAGGTCATTTTCAGACTTGAAAATATAATACCATTTACCAAATAAAATCTGAGTGTTACAATTTGGAGAAATAATCTGTTCTTTCTGGTATCTGTTGGATAGACTTGCATAAAAATAACAAACAAAATCTCATTACAAAATGGCCAGTAGAATTGCTCTTAACTGACCAGGATCCACATTGTACTGGTTAATGAGAAAGTAATTATCATTGAATCTTTTGAATGTAAAAGAACTCTAAGACTTTAAATAAGTTGATGAACAGTTCAAACTTCAATCCCAAACCTAGAGCTGAAAAACCCAAATGTGTATACAAAACCTGGTAAGTACATTTATGGGACTCTTACATTACTTCTGTTGCCAAGGACATGACTAGAATGTTAAAAACCTTCTCGATCGGTAAAAGGATCCTAACACCTAAAACACTATTATACCTTTATAAGAGCCAAATCCGTCCAAAAATGTAGTACTGTGCACTCATCAGGCACTTTTCACACTTGATAGGGTACAGAAGCAAATGCATGGACTAGTGGGTGATATGCTTTTTTTTTCCACACTCCAACTACTGTCTCATCGTTGTAATGTTGCAAGTTTGGCACTTTTCTAACGTTACTTTCATGGAAAGTGTTCAGATGAATTACATTCACCTGTCCCTCCTGTTGTGGAATTTTCAGTTAAAACTCAGTCTGCAATTAAGGCATATCCTTACTTTTTAGATATATCAAGTTCCAGTCAAATAGCTGCTTCTCGATAACATCTGCTATGTGGAACAAACTCCCTGCTGAATGTTTTCCCAACTAGTACAATCTCGACATTATCCAATGTTAGTCTTTTTTTAATTCTCTTATTGCTCTTCATTTTTAGTGTTTCTAACTCTAGTAAATCATTTTAACTCACTTATTGCTTTTTTAGTCTTCATTTTAAACATGTCATGTTTTAGTGTTTCCAACTTTACAATTTACATCAATACATCAACATCAACAAGCTATTTTATCATTTTTTTTTACTGGACTTAAATCTGTAGCATGAATAACTCCCTTCTTACTAACCCTTTGATGTAAAAAGGGGCCGAAAGCCCTGCTTAGGGTGACCAAAAGTCAAAAATAAATAAAAACAAAACTCAGTTTATAAAAACTTATGGCTTTATTTTTTTTTCTCCCCCATTTATTTCTCTGATTGTGTTGCATAACCAGCACTTCTTGTCACTGATGAGGCGTCTCATTGCAGGGTTGCATAATTAAGGGAGAGAGTTATCCATGGAGGGAAACAGTTGGTCCATACAGGAGAAAGGATCTCCCACGTGGATTTCAAGGAAAATGAGGGTTCCTTTTATTTCCATTGATAGCTTTGATGCAGGGCTGGTTTGCGGATCAATCAGGGTATTGAATTCTGTTTCATTGAAATTTTCCTAGCTACGTTACTGAAGGACTGACAGTGATGATAACAGTTCAAGTCAGGCCGCATTCACTTCTTCCTCCCATCCTCTCCCAGAACCCAATGGGTGAGGAGTGAAACCCCTAGCTGTTGACCCATTACTGCTAGTAATTCAAACAACTGAAACATTTGTACATTTGCATTTTTGTTGTTTTCAATAAAGTTTAATACAGTGTGGTCTCAATTCAGAAGATGTTGCCACTAGTGAGCTGGTTGAATTAAATGGAAAGGCAAATCCCTAGAAAAAACAATAACTAGAAAGCACTCAGAGCGCATACCTCTGTCAACACTGCTGTCAGTAACCATAAACACCATTGAAATCATTTAGTGGATAGATCAGAGATGGGGTGTTTTAGTGGATAGATCAGAGATGGGGTGGTTAACTGTTTGAATTTTGACTGTTGCATATATTCTTTCTGAAAAGGAAATCAATGTAACGAAAGGCTCTGGACATATAACTACGATGTATGGGAGGTAATTGTGCATGGATCCGCTCCAAAATTCCTTGATGTTGCGGAAAAAATGCGAACCAACTAATTTCTTTACAACATCGATGACAGAGGTAAATTTCTTAGCTATCTTGATAGATTTTTCAGAAAGTAGACAATAATTAGTCGTCATGTGTAAAAGATGACCATTGTTTCTTAGGGTAAATCCCAATGCTAATTTTGAAAAATTACATATTACGCACAGAGCAGGAAAAAACTACCAATGCATAAAATAGTATTAAAAATCGCCAAAATTGGTTCTTTAATGGTCTTCTATACAACATACATATATGAATGGCTTGGCTTTGCGAACAGATTTTCGGGGATGGTTTTCCACAGCTGTGTGCAGAGTAAAAGCTGACTATGGGGTTCTGCTGACCCAATCAGAGGAGCAACCTGAGCAGATTCGAGCTCAGATCCAAATCACACCCCTAAGCAAAAAAAAATAAAAAATAAATAAAAAAACCTGTGTTTTAATTTATAAAGTCCACAGTTCCTCTCCCACCTATGTATAGACCCCAAATTTACAAAGAAGACAGTTAGTCAGATTTATAGTAGCAGTTTTGGCCCGCTAAATTAAAAAAGGAGAAAAGTTTGTTTGGGGATATATATTTTTTCTTCTTCCCCAATCTCTGTTCGTGGAGCCAAGTCATTCATTAACCTTACATACAAGATTTGTAGCTTGTTGGTGTGTAAGATCATTAGAATTGAGTAAAATCCAATGTTAACTTTTTATAAGTTAATAGTTGTGTCCCCCTTCATGATTGGCTGTTCAGAGTATATCAAAGTAGATGGCTCTTGAATGGCAGCGATTTACATAGTGCTGGGATATTAACCAATCAGGGCTGGCCTTGGGGTGCCATCATTGCTATATTAGCTTCCCACTTTGAGGGAAGCTTACATTGTACTTTTAGAAGCTGAAGGAGTGAAGTCCCAGTAAGTTGCTGTGCTGTTAATTTCAAATGGATATTTTGACATCCAATTTCATACAACTACTGCTGTGAAACTGAAATAGTGCTTCCAACAAACCATTCAACAGATTACTCTCAGGTCAGACATGATTTTGGAGCAGAAATGTCATTACCACTAAACCAGGGCCTCCCAGCAATACCTCACAATATAACCATTCTTAGTTGGTTTGTCATTATGGGAATGCCAGATCAATGCAGATGCAGCCTTTTCTTCTTTAATTTCTTATTTTCTGATGTAGACAATCAAAGTTTAGTCAGGTATGCAAGACTTGAGTTAAAACCTTCACAAACTTTGATTGGAAATTTATCCAGCCAGGTCTTATACATTCTTCTCACAGAAATGAATATTTTTCCAGCTTACGTATTCAGGAGTCCAGTTGTCTTCCTCAAAAGGAACCCTTAATTCCACTAACCAAATAAGGCCAGGACACTAGGTGGTTGGATGATGATTTTAAATCCACTGCAATCTGCAATTCTGTGTAACATCAAAAAATGATTTGTAATTTTTTTTGTAGAAGTATCTCCTGGATGGTTTCCTTTACAAAATTTGTTGGCAATCATTGCCAATCCACACCCCTGCCATTTTGAATTTGCAATTTTTCATTCTGCAATTTTGAATGGCTGAAAGTGACTAGATTTTTACTGTTCAAAAAAAATATTGTTTTTCGGCAATCTTTCGGTTATGGGACACATGCTGTTTTCAGCATGGCAAACCCCAAACCTACCGACTAACCCTTAAAAAAAAAAAGATTTAAAAAAAAACACCACACTGCTAATGATGCTTACAGCCATTCAAAGATAGCTAAATTCAAAAGGGGTGGGGGGGCTATTGCAAGGATTGCCAAAATCTGTTTATACTGGCATTGTAGTCCGCATCTTGTGTCTCCATGTGTAACTTTTTAGAGAATATTTGCATCGGTCACATTTTATACACTTTTACAATTTGAAGTCGATTGGTGTCAACGCAAGTGGTCTTCATTTGATATTTTTCCATTCTCCTCGTTTTGAATGTCCGACAGCTGTAGTGAGACGATTGCTCTCCTCAAGATAGCAAATCTCTTGTGCCACTAGATTTATTAATCACTGCTACCAAAGGTTTAGGTTATTCATGTCTTCACACATTTATATGTATCTATCTATCTATCCGGACATTGCCCAGCCCTTCAGAAACTTGAAGTCTTGCACACACACACACACACACACACCCCTTAATGAATAGAGAAAATGCTTTGTTTTTTTTAAAAATACCCCTCCAAAATAGAATTTTAGTGGGGGGGGGGTTCAATTTTCAATGTAAGCTTATGCTAAATTGGTCACTGGTTTGTGCCCGCTTGTTTTTTGAAAATTCAGACATTTTTTAGTGATCACAGTCCAACTTTTTAATTGATCACCCCCAACACAGCATATATGGGTGGCGGTGATTCATATTTTCCCTTGGAATGCTAATCTTGTTCTTTGTGGTCTCCTTTCACCAACACTGGATGGTAACCAATTCCTTCATTCTGAAGGATGATTTGTATCCTCTTCAGCATCTGTCCTTCTGGTTTTGATGGATAATTTGGCACTTTTCACATGTGGGTCTTCAGTCATGCAGCATTTGGTAGTCGTACTTTGGAGATATCTTGTGGACAGGAAAAATTACGAACCATATGACGTAGGGGAGGTAATTGTACATGGATCCGCTCAGATTTAATCAGTTCTTCCTTTACCTATTGTCCACCCTTCCAGAAAATCTGAATGAAATTCCATGAGAAACTTTGGAGATATGTTGCAGTAAAAGTACGTCTTTAAAACATTGTTGCCAGAGGTAAATTATAACTTTTTTCTTAGCTACCTTGATAGATTTTTCAGAAAGTAGACAAAAGTTTGTTTACCACATACTCCTCAAGTAATGTCTGGTAGTTTCAACTTTTTATGTAGAACTGTAATGCCCCATTTGTTAAAGAGACCATTTTATTCACTTATTAATCCAGTCCATTGCTTCAACTTTTGTTAGTGATATCTCGTACTTTGCACAGGCCATATTTTTAAACCAAAACACACACCAAAATGTATCTTTGGCAATGAAGTCATATTTATAAGCGGCCATCTTTTAATTGTCTCATCAGGTCTTTACAGTGATGACTATCAGTAAACAGTAGGAGTAAAATAACTGAGGCTCTTAATGATCTTTCATAAATTGTTGGGATTTTGTTACCATTGACAGAGAACTTTATTTTCCTGACTGCTCGTTTGGGCTTAATTCTCATCCTTGCCAAGCTGAAGAGCTCCAAATGAGATCATGCTATCCTCTGAATTGTGTAATATCATCTCCATTACTTGGTAATGGAGATGATATTACACAAAGGGTCAGGGTATGGCTTAAAAGTCCAGAAAAAGATAGCCACTATCTGAATACCCAACTCCCTGACCCTTTCTAAAAAGTAACTCCCCCATTTAACAAACCAGGTCACCTGAACATACAAAATACATCTCATTTCATTCACACTACACAACATGGATGTTCGTACAACTCTGCTATGTTCAAATCTCTTCTGAGGACATCATTCACAACGACAAAATGCATAAAGATTTATCTTTATGATAATAAACATGTTTGAGATGTAACACTTTTCTCAATCTTTCTTTTCCACATTGTCTAATCATATCTACCATTCTGTTGGATTCCCATATATATATGTTTGTGTGTTAAAAATATATTTTTACTCACAAAACTTGACAAATAAAATCAGTAAATATTTTTTTTTATTAACTTCAAATTAAATACAATTATTTGCATTTAAATCTACATTGAATTTTCTATTTTTAAAATTTGATTTTGTTACTCAAGAATAATAAAACCCATTCCAAAGTGAACTATGCTTTAATTGTTATAATTCCATTTGTAAATCATATTAAAGTTCAGTATCCACTAGATGCCGCCATCATTATTCTTGAAAACTAGTTTTAGTGTCCAACAGGGCCTTCCTAGATTTGAATCCACGACTGTTATAGTCATCAGCTTGTAGTTCAGGGAATGGACGAGACATTCCTGCTGAGTATTGTGGTTGGATATAACTGAGGTAGAAGCCACTGGTCTTTGTCCAGTCATTCCCATGGTATTTCATGTGATAATAGAGAAAAGCAGCTGTGCCATAGGCTCCAAGAAGTATGGGAGTCAAGTGGCGTGCAAACTTGGCAGGTGTTTCTCCTACTACAGGCCTCAAGATCTAGAGATAAAAGAAAGAAAAAAATGATTAATAGTTACATTTTTATTAATCCATACTTGTAATATAGATTTTTCATTTAATTTATCAGGTGATATCAAAAGTGACAAAGTTTAAATCAGCCTTCATTTTGGAACAAGAACAGACTTTTCAAAACCTGCAACGTTATTCACACAATTTTTGATTCAAGTATTTAAACCATCTTCACAAGCAGCTCTCGACCTTTTCCAATTTGGTCTGACAGAAAGTGAATTTGGCTCTCATAGACCTGGCGACTTAACCCCCCCCACACACACACACTCACTCTCCTTCCTCTTCACTTTGCAAGCAGCTTCTTTCTTTTCCCCAACTCTCTGCTTTTCTGATCAAAACATTGATATTTTGTAATTTACATATGGGTCATTCCATATCAAATCACCTAATATTTCTTCCCCATGTGCACATTCTTAGATTTTGATGAAAAGATCCCCCCGCCCCTAAAAAGCTATTTCCCCCCATTTTGAAGGACTCATAACTTCCAAAGCACATAAATAGTGGTTAAATGAAGCTAGAAATGGCTCATTTGAGAGGGTGACTACTGGGGTACCAAACTTCAACTAGATATCTTCTTATATACCAAAATTATGAAGGGCCAAAGTTGGAAAAATGCTTGCTTGCGACATGTGAATTTAAGCAGATTTCAATTTGTCATAACTTCTGAACCATTTGTTTGATTAAGCTGAAATTTTCAGGGTTGAATTTTCTCTAGAAAAGGTATCACCTACTGGGGGCCATTAGGTGAGTTGATTTGGAATGACCCATATATTGCCTCAGACAGCTTAAGGAAGGTACCTGAATGCTGTAAACTCTTTATCTAGAACTGTATCAAATTGTTTCATAAGGCCTAATTTTATGTGCAGCGGTGGCATCAACACCTTCCGGCAGTCAACCAGTGGCTCCTATATGACGTTGTTCATCCTCACATGGAATTATTAGAATGAAATAAGCCTGTGCGTATCTGTATGATAAATTTTTGTAGATATGTAAGACTTGTCTGTTTGGCTCGGTCAGTAAGAGCTGGCTACCACTCCCACAGCAAGGAAATGTTAATTTTATAGATGTATTTATTTATTAAAATGAAATAAACCCTTGCATATTTCTAAGATAAATTTTGGTACTTGTCAATTTAGCTCAGTTGGTAAGAGACACAACTACCAATCAGTTAGTCGGGATTTCAAATCACAGATGGGGAATGTTAATTTTTACTCCCATAAATTTGGTGAGGATTATTATCGTTATAGCAGAAAAACAAAGTCGACTGGAGTTTGACAATTATTTATTTCCTCAACGTTTTAATGGTGCTTTTATTCTGCTACTAACAACTATAGATGATAACAAAGTAAAGAAACAACGTTTGGATTTTGGGACTGTTTACATTTCCTTCGGTTTTCACTCTTTGCTGTATTCACCAGATATTGCACTTTGGGATTTTTATTTATTCAGGTTTTTAATCAATTCTCTAAATAAAAAAATTTCAATTCCCTGGAAGACTGCAAAAAGCACCTACTGAAGTTCTTTGCTGAGAAAGGAAAAAAAAATTAGGATGATGGTATTATGAAGTTGGTTGAAAGATGGCAGAACAAAAAGATAAATAAATTAATAGTGAAAGTTTTAGTTTCGTCATAGTTCTAAGAAACAAAGTTTAAGAACTCATGAATTTTCAAATAGTTCCTTGAAAAGTGTTATAAAACATTTTTTAGTACAATTCTTATTTTTGCACTTTTAACATTTACAATGTAAGACATCAGTACTGATGTGGTTGTCCAGTTGAAGTTTAAAATAGTTTTTAAAAAAATAAGAAATAAAAAATGAATTATTTATCCATGGAATTATAGTGTATTATTTAAAGGAAAAAATATTTCCGCTATTTTTTAACAATAGAATCTTTTAATAAATAAATATAATCCTGATGAAATAAGTACAGAAAATTTTACTGAAAGTGAATTCCAATAATTATTTCAATTTCCTTAGCTGTTTACTGTTTAAAATATGGCAGTCCGAGTACCAAGCATTATAATTTTCAATTAAGAAATCCTCTTTCTTAGATGAGGGTTCATTTTTTAGAATGACAATTATAAGCTTTACAATAAGAATAAAGGCACTTGCAGTGAACACAGCTAGGTACAGTGATTATATTGTTTAAACTTTCTTTCACATTCAAAAGTAGAAAAAAGTACAGTTACACAGCAGAGTACATGATGGTCTTATTGATTGAAAGCACATAAAATTACTTAAGAATTCTTAAATTCTTCCGGAAATTTGTCAGTTTTGAGAAGAAAAAAAAGAAATTCACTTTTTAAGGTTTTCAGGATTTGAATTATATTTCATTTTTTAATTTATGGAAAAATATTTGTAATAATTCAGTGAATAAAAATCATGATCAACTCTCACATTTGTTTTCAGACTTTATGAAAATTGATATAATGGTGGTATTAATTTTTGGATGTTTAGCTTTATTCTTTAGTGCTTAGGCATGCCTAAAAAAATGTTAAGCTTTAAAAATGTGTGATTAGAATATGAGACCAAGGAAAAATGTATTACTGTCACCAATTACAGAAATCTTTGTCATGTTTTAATTTAAGCATTGGTTAACTATCACTAAGTGAGAGAGTTTTGTCCAATCCTACCCCTAAACAATAAAGAAGATGGAGAATAAAATTGAAATAACACCGATATTCAATCTGGAAATAAAACATTAGTTGTTGGGAAAGAAATTGCACTCCATACAAGACTTAGGACAAAATAGACAATCTGGAAACATTGGATGCTGTATAAGAGTAAGAACTGCTTTTTCATTGTCTTTGTAAAACATTTTAATAATAATCAAAGAAGCTTAAATAACAACCTTCACATGATGCTAATAAAGAAAGCAACGAAATACTTCACAGCTGCAGTTTCGTACGAAGGACTGAAAGTAAGGATTTATTTTAATTATACTGTAAATAGAATCCTAGTTTCCGTGCGTAAAATGGAGATAACTCCTGTTAGCCTTAAAATGAACTAAGGCTTACAGGATTATCTCCCCTATTTGGCATATATACTTTTTCAACAGAAAAAAAAAAAAAAACTTTATTTCCATAAAAACCTTTAACGTTTCACACACTCACCTACTCGATGTTAAAGACGGCGCACAAATAAAAGCAATAACAATATGATTTGTGTATTTACTTGCGTTTTTCTTTGATGGGGGGGAGATAATCTTGTAAGCCTTAGTTGATTTTAAACTGCTGCTAAAATCTTTAAAAATTATTTGTTTCTTAAAACTGATAAATTTCCTGAAGAAACGAAGGTCTTATTAATTGAAACCACATTAAATTAACAAAGAAAAAATTCAACGAAAACGGCGAATATTCGAGAAAAAAAAAAAAAAAAAAAAAGGTTAGGGTTGAACAAATTTTGTATTATTATATAATCTGAATTTTAACCCACTAATCCACTTTAAAACTATTAATCCTAACAACCTTCAGTTATTAGGTTTTCATTTATTTCATTTTTCAGGTTTTCATTTATTATTTTTGATTAAGATTCGGATAACACCAACTTCCATTTGAAAACATTTTAATAATATCAAAAAAGTCTAGATCCACAGGGGAAGTAACCGAATACTTCTAAGTTGTACTTCCGTACGACAGACAGATGCGAAAGTAACGTCCCACTCATTATCGTTACATTGTAAATAGAATCACACCATCCTCTTAACAGCTTTTAACAAATCTTTTTTTTTTCTCTCTCAAAACTGACAAATTTTCGAAGGTAACTAAGGTCTTATGTGGTGAAAGCACAAACATTTACTTGCGAAGATTTTCTCGAATTATTCAAATCCGTCGATGTAAACTAAACACAATTTTAACCCAAGAAAGGGTTATTTCAAAAGTAAAAAGGGGTTTGTTGTTATCATTGACGTCTGAAGTTACAACACTATGAAATAAACACCGATTTATAATAAAAAATTGTTATACCACCTGATGTATTTTTTTACTAGAAGGCAGAAGGGGGTACAAGGGACTGAGAGGCCACACATATACAGTATAAGAAGCAAATAGAAGTAGATTGAATATCAGAAAATTATTTTTTAGCAATAGAGTAGTAGGACTTTGGAATAGATTACCGGAATATGTAGTGCTATCAAGAGATATAAATAATTTTAAGAAGAATTATGATGTTTATTAGATCACCGCAAAGGTTTAAGGCCCTAGACATTGTGCAAATATGATTGTTATATGTGCTTGTATATACAAATTGTATACTTTTTTTCACACTAAAATAAAATGTTCTATTCTATTTATGTTTTATTCGCTAAATTTAAGAGAGAGAGAGTTTGAATGAAGAAAGTCATCAACCTGTGTAGAAGAATAAAATTCAAGTTCACATCAAATTGTCGTTCTATAATAAGAGTTATTTAGAATTATTTCAAATATAATGAACCAAAACAATACCTTAAAAAGTGACTCGAAGGGAGCTGCGGCAACCCTTTTAAACGCA
This sequence comes from Architeuthis dux, assembly GCA_006491835.1. Lineage (NCBI taxonomy): Eukaryota > Metazoa > Mollusca > Cephalopoda > Oegopsida > Architeuthidae > Architeuthis > Architeuthis dux. The sequence goes on from VCCN01001112.1 coordinate 5,492,958, forward strand.
TTCTTTGGGTGAAGCTCTTTCACATAACGTGGTTCACTGGGAGACAAATTCTGGTCCATGACCCATTGTTTTCGGAGTGCTCTTTCCTCATGGGTCATTCCTTTGCCATCAAGACGTTGTCTTTCATAAGGTAAAGGTTCGATCGAAAACGGTGGAAACCTACTTTTCCTATTAGTAGATATTTCCAATAACCTTTTCCTTTTCACCCATGGTTTTTCCAGTTGGGTTGCATCGGCATCTGTCACTGCCCTCTCCGCCATGTTTACTAAACTTGAAGAGCACTGTTTCTCACGTTTTCAAGGTGACATACTAATTGCTAGTTATCTCCCCCTGAGACAGTCACAAATCGAACACCGAATTCAGTGAAAACAAGGTTATTCTGAATAACTTATTTAAATAAAGAGCAAAGCAGGTTATTTATTGAAATATTGTTTCTAAACCAGCAATCAGGATGTTGAGAATGGCCTAAACAGCTGTAACATATACATCAATCCAATACACAAGGCGAAACTACGTTCATAAAAAATCTTTGTTAATTTTAAGTTTTTTTTTTAATTTTGAAGTTTTTTAGAATTTTAATATTTTATAACGTCTAGAACACTGAAATTGAAAGTATTTTTCATTTTCCTAGTTTATTGTTAGAAATAAATGAAATCTTTAAATACCAAAATAAATATATTATTTTTCATGTCGGTAATAGTGATATATATTTTTCTGTCTGATTCTACATAATTTTGTTTAGATACGTCAAACGCATCTCTATATAGACACTTTTCAATCAGTCGGTCTCTAATATGTTGAATATCAATTATCTCAGCTGTACTGTGTTGGATTGATATGAAACTTGGTCCAAACCTTCGGGTGAACCATCCTCATCTTCCACTTCCTCCTCCTGCTACTACTACCACAACTAGTAATGCTAAATATCAATTTTCTCTGCCATATTGTGTTGGATTGATATGAAACTTGGTCCAGACCTTTGATAATCCCTCATCTAAAATAATTCAGACAGAAATCATCTTGTGAAATATTACTTAATGACAAGGTGCCCAAGTGGTTGAGATAATAAATTAGATTTCAATGGGGAAAACAGTTTTTATGGAACTCATCCACCTATCATCGTATTATGATGAATGTTTGTTGTATAGCAATTGCAGGAAAATCACATCAATCATTCATCTAAACAAACAATTTATGAAAAGGACAAGAAAGAAACAGAATCAAATGACACTATTTTAATTAAATTTGACTAGTTTTTACCTTCATCTTAATTTCAGTTGTTTTTATATACAACTTTCAATTTGGTCTGTTGTCTCTACAGCAATGAATAACAATGCGGTCGGATAACAAAGAATAAGCCTTCGGTGAGAATCAAACTCACACCCTCATTGCCAGAAGGAGTCTAGCTGCTTTTACCAATCAGCCACAAAGAATTGATGGATTAGCTGAAGCTGATTCATACTTATAAACTCATCCCTTACATCCGACTCTCAGCGCCATATTTTTGTTGTTTTCACATATGAGGACCAGTAATCTTAATAAATCAATTTTTATTATTATTATTGAGAGTTGTATGTAAAGAGTGAGTTTAAAAGTGTGAATCAGCTTCTGCTAATCCATGAAGTCATTGTGGCCGATTGGTAAAAGCAGTAGGTGTAAACTAGACTCCCTATGGCAATGAGGGTATGAATTCGATTCTCAAAGAAGGGTTATTCTTTATTAACCGACTGCGCTATTATTCGTTGCTGTAGAAACAACGGCCAATTTGAAAGTTGTATATAAAAACAAGTGAAATTAAGATGAAGGTAAAAACTAGTCAAATCTAATTAAAATAGTGTGTTACAATTACTTCAAGATAGAATCAAATGAGTTTATGAATTCTTTCATATAAGCTTGTAACAGATACATGTATTTTTGCACTTACATACACAATCCAGTCATTGAATGAAACCACTTGACCCATATATATTTTCTTCCAGAACACCCAGGTTTTAGATTTCCCAAAAATCAAGTTTATCTGTTTCAAGTGCCTTTAGATAAGCAACTTACAGTACATGAAAATATACCTCTTGAACGGTAATTCCATACACATCGTAGACCAAATATCTAGCAAAATCTTGTATCTTGTCACTGTCCATTTCACCTCAGAACGTTGACAAGAACTACTCCAAAAGACAACATTTCAACCAGCCACTTACCTTCCTATAAGAAGAAAAACTTATTTCCATCTTTGTTCAGTCTAGATTTGTCACTTGACAAAGCTTTGACGGTTCCACATACACCAAAGAGATGCACACCACTCCTTTCGAATATGTACATACACATTCATACATATACACCCCTTCTTACACATACACTAACAATGAAAGACTTCTAAGTAGTAAGCCGAACTTTACAAACAATTTCTTCTTCTTCTCTACAGATGAGAACTACCTTATTGTTATGCCTTCTTTAATAAATATACTTTTACTATATTACATTTGCATTCTTTATTTTCATTGCATCATTGCACTATGCAACCTTTGCATCATACATGCATTATATTCCTTTTACTACTCAGGAGCAGGCAGAGAAAGAGAGTTACAACGATCCTTCTTCAGCGGACATCACTGGCCTTACTCTTTCTACCTCTCTAGCACCAGCACTCAGGCACTTAGTACTATTACTACCACTGCTACTATTAGCTTACTGGTACTACTACAGCTATCTAGAGATTACTACACTATGCTTATTTGTTATTGTTTATACTCTAATGCATTCATACAGAGTCAGATACTTTTACTTTTTCTATGAGAACTTCATTTTAATATAACTTCTAACCTTGCTAATTATAAGCTTGAATCTGAAAAGTTGCAGTAAGAAGAATCTGGCAGAATACAATAAAGCTGTTAGATTCTAAAGAGTATAAATCTATGTTGTTTTTAACAGTCTTTACATACAGTAGATTTTTCAGATCACCATGTTAGTTCTATAAACTTATTCCCAGTTCCCCAACTACGAAAAAAACAAACAATAACTAAAAAGTAGAAATAAATGAATTTAAAGCAGTAACAATTATATATTTATTCAAAATTTGATTCCTGCTTTACATTAATTTAAGTTGATTATTTGAAGAACTTAATCCAGGGATACTTGCTATTAATCTTTTGATAGCTTTTTATAAGGATTCTTGGTGTAGATTATTAATGAACAAAAACCATAAGTTCAATCATGCGTCCCCCATCCTTACGTCCATATTTCAAAGAGATTCTAAACAAAGTAGTAGTAGTAGCATTACTAGTTGTGGTAGCAGGAGAAGGGGGGAGGAAGAGGAAGATGTGGATAGTTCACCCTAAGGTCTGGACCAAGATATGGCTGCGAAAATTGATATTGAACATTACTAGTTGTGGTAGTAGGAAGAGGAAGATGAGGATGGTTCACCCTAAGGTCTGGAGCAAGTTTCATATCAATCCAACATGATACGGCTATGAAAATTGATATTTAACATATTAGGGACCGACCAACCAAAAAGTTTCTTATAGAGATGCGTAGACGCATCTAAAAAAGCCTCTCAAAAACTAGGGTTGCCAAACTAACCATTCTTCGACTAGATCCAGCTGATTCTTTTCACAATTTAGCTGATAAAAAATCTACAATAGCCAAAAATATGGCTAATTTAATAAAACAATTAGTAAGTTTAAATAAAAGTAAATGTACAAGTTTTATAAATAATTTGTTTTGGAGTCTTAGTGTATGGTTAATTTATTTGATAAGTGGACTTTATATGAGCATAATATTTTTAGCTATAAAGAACAGAGTAACATTTTTAGCACAAAACGAGTCAACATCATTTTAACAGGAGTAAAAAGAACAGAGTAACATTTTTAGCATGAAACGAGTCAACAACATTTTAACAGGAATAAAAAGAACAGAGTAACATTTTTAGCATAAAACGAGTCAACAACATTTTAACAGGAGTAAAAAGAACAGAGTAACATTTTTAGCTATAAAGTTAGCTGGAAATTGAAAAGTTTAGCTGATTTTAACCATTTTCAAAGATAGTTTTAACTATTAATAACAAACAATACTTGGCAACACTGTAAAACACAAACACTTAATATGTCATCTATTTTTTTTATTTCGAGAATTGATTAAATAAATGTTCTCTTTATGACGTCACATGCAGCTGGTAAATAAATAACCCCCTCCCTTTCTCTTTCTGTTATTGAAAGCAACCGACCAACCGAAAAGTGTATTATTGAGATGCATTTGGACGCATTTAAAAAAAGGAGCCGGCAGATTTACTGACAATAAACATCTCCGTTTCAAAACATGAAAAATATAATTTGTAGATTGAAAAATAATGGGATAAATATTCCTTATAATAAAAATATTTCTCATACATGTTTCTAACTTTCACGTATCGCTTTTTCGTCAAAAGTTTGAGAAGTACCCAAATAGCTGAAAATGGCATGGGCCCTCTGCGGGACGATTGCTAAATATATTTTCGTTCCAGTAAATTCTTTTTAATTCTTAACCTTTTTGTAATTTTAAAGATCTCGGTAAATATATATGTCAGTGAATTGTATGTTGATGAATTTTACATCTCGATAAATGTCAGTAATTTGCTGTCGGTGAATTGTTGTCAGTGAATATGCTGTAACCCCTAAAAAACACTGGACCAATATGTAATGAAATTAACTAAAAGTATATATGGCTATTGATTTTCATCACTTTGACAACTATTTGGAGAGAGATAATTTGAGGTCACTTCGCAGCCTTTTGGCTAAGATCAAAGTGTAGTATCTGTTCCTCGAAACCGCCATGGCCTCGAAGTTCGGAGAAACACGGCCCGTATGGAGTCCTATGGCATGCTCGAGTATCGTCCTGGGAGAAGTTGGGCAGGATATCTTGGCTGCGGCTGATAACGTGCTAAGATCGAAGTGAATCATCCGCTTCGAGACCACCATGGCCTCGAAATTCGGAGAAACACAGACCTTTGGGGGTCCTGTGGCATGCTCGGGTATCTTTGGATACCTGGGAGAAGTTGCGCAGGATATCTTAGTCAGTTGGTCGCGATCCCCATTAGCACACTCGGGATCCGTCCTGAGGAGCTTTTGGATCCATCCCAGTCCTCGTGGCATTTGTCTCAGCGACAGGGATTCTCCCCCCTCAGGTCTCTAGTCACGGGGACATGGGATCCCCACCCCAAACCTTATCCCGGTCCTCGTGTCATTTGTCTCAGTGACAGGGATTTGGGATTCTCCCCCCTCAGGTCTCTAGGCATGGGGACGTGGGATCTACACTCTCCCTGCCCCCTGCATGTTCGCGTGCAGGCCAACCCCACATTAAAAAGACTTCATGTCAAATTTGCCGCCGTGGGAGGCGAATAAAGAAAAGGATCAAAGTGTAGTATCTGTTCTTCGAAACCACTATGGATAATTTGATAATGTCCATCCTAATACATTAAGGACAAGTCTAACTAGTGACCTAAACTGAGAGTAATGTTTACTACCAAGCAGTAAAAGCAAACTGAAACTAATTCATATATGTGCAAAAAAGAACCACTAGCAAGAAAAATCTGATGACAAAACTGTGAACAATTATAATAACATTTGTGTTTTTGTTCATATGAACAAAAACACAAATGTTAATATAATTGTATATTATATTGAACTAAAAGAACTTATGAATATTTGGTGTGCCTAACAATGATGATTGACTGTTTGGAGTTAATGAAGGCTTCAGGGTAGATGGCGCTTGCCAATGCCTTGGTGATTGGTTTGTATATCAATTGTGGTGCTGGGATGTTAGCCAATCAAGGCTAACCTTGAGTTGTCCACCTTGGTAGACAAGCTTCCCAGTGTATGAGGGAAGGAATGACGACATTGAGCAAGTTAACAAAAACTCCTATGAATGAACACAATAGTTGTTTTTTTATAGAAGGAATTTCTAATCTTTTTAAGTAATATCACTCATATCACTTATTACAGTTAAATAAAACAAACTGATTATTAGAGTGGCATTATTGTCGGTTGTTTATGATATTTTGCCTCCTTAATAGAATTTCCTGAATGCCTACTGATAATAAATTTGTCCTGTTATGGTAGCGTCACCAATGTTATGGTCGTGTTTGCCTTAATCTAAATCTAAAGTTAGTGGTAATATTGGCTGAGTGGTAGAGTGAGGGACCAAGAAATCATATCTTTACAGAAGTGGGGAAAGACAAAATGAATGAACCAGAAACACCAATATTGTATAACAACAAACAATAAATATTTTATTTTGTAACAACAAATTAGTAAAAGAAATGTTAGTCAATGGACTAATGTCTGAATTTTGATTATGTTTGAAGAACATATATACAGGGGAAATACAACGAAAGTTCAATGAATAAAGTCGTTATGAATTGAAAAAGTTCCAATAATTCTTTTGATGAAGAGAAGAATTATATTTTCTTTTATTTGCACATCTGTTAGTTTCCCAGGATTGGAAAGTAATAAACCTTTCAGGAAAAAGTGAAAGAAACAATTGTGTTAACAATATACAAAGAAGAATGTGTGCAAGAAGAGATTTGAAATTTTGTTAATATATTTCTTATCTGCATGCTTTTGTTGGGTCTAGATTTCACCTTTTCTTAATGAGGGATTTCATCTTATTGATTCTTGTGTCGAGGCTCAAAGTTGCTGTAGTTGTTTTTTATTCTGATAGACGGCTTCTCAAAATCGCTCTTATCTGGCATCATAGCCGAGTGGGAATTCTTTTGCATCTTTACAAGTGTGTGCATGTGTGTGAGAGAGAGAGAGAGAGAGAGAGAGAGAGGGAGAGAGCGAGCAAGCAAGCAAGTATGCGTAATACAAATATGAAAGGAAAAGAAGAATGTATGCAAGTGGAGATATGGCCATTTTTTATCTCGAGGATTTGAAATTAATGTATTTCTTTATCTGCACGCTTATTTGTTAGGCCAAGTTTGACCTTTTTAATGAGGGATTTCATCTCATGGATTCTTGTGTCAAGGCTTAGAATTGCTGTGGTTGGCTTTACGTCCGATGGTTAGTTTTTAAATAGACAGCTTCTTTGCACTGAGCTCAGCACAAGGCCAGAGCAATCTTTTTCGGATGTCCTACATGGTTGGCAGCTGGCTGGCAAAAAAGAGACTAGGCATTTGGTTTTCACACCCAAAGATGTCACACGATTACATATATAAATATTCATATTCTGGAAGCTTAATTTGCATACGTGCGTTTCTGTTTTTGAATGCTCCCAACATGATTTTCCATGGACTTTTTATTTTTATACTTGCTTACCAAATCAAAACAGCAACGTTAGTAACTTTTTCACTTTACAATAAATTTTCAAAATGATAAATAGGTTTAACCCCTTTGCCACTGAATTTCTGGAAGCCAAGTCTGACCATTCTTATTCAATGTGTCAATGCACATTGCTCAAGAATGGCCAGTGCATACCTGTCGGAATTTAAAGTGATGCCAATTTTACAACAAAATCAAGCAAGAATTTTAATGTACCATAATTACCAATTTTGTGTCCATTTCTTTGATTGAAAAAATAACAAATAATCATATTAAATCACTTGAATTGATTTATTAACCAATACTGATGGAGCAAAAAACAAAACAAAACAAAAACAAAAAAAAACAATGAGAAAAGTTTTATGATTAAAGTTCGGTTCATCATTGTTAATCACAGCTACCCACAACACTGGTTTATTGTTGGGTTTAGGTTATTCATGTGTTCTCACATTTATATGTATCTATCTATGTATCCGGACATCGCCCAGCCTTAACCGTTCATAGTAGAAACTTGAAATTTTGCACACACGCTCCCCTCGATAAGTAGGGATGACGTTTTTTTTTTTAAATTCCCCCCCTAAATAGGTTTCCAGAGGGAGTTTCAATATGCAATGTAAGTTTATGCTAAATTGGTCTCTAGTTTGTACCCGCTTGTTTTTTGAAAATTCATACCTTTTTTTAGTAATCACAGCCAAACAAAAATGCGAGAGGAGTAACTTATTCATTGATCACCCCTTTTTCCAACTTTTTAATTGATCACCCTCAACATGGGTGGTGGTGATTCATAATTTCCTTTGGAATGTTAGTTTGCTTCTGTGTTTTCATTATCTTTTGGAGTATTAGATCCTCTTTACACCAGTTTCCACCAAGTCTGTCTGAATCTGATTTGGTCATTGTGGTGATGCAACCATAGCCCATCACCTAATCTGTCAAATCTGACCTTCTGTTTCTAACAGATTTGCTGGCTTCCATGAACGTTCATTCAGCAATTTGGCATAAACTACATCATCTTTCTGAAATTGACATTCTTCTATCACATTATCAAAGGTTTCTTTCACCTTTTCTTAATAATGTTCCACCTCGATGCAAGCTGATGGGAAGAGATTGATTGATTGATTGTTTTGTTTAATGGCACATCGACCGTTGGTGGGTCATTTAGTACCAAATTTAGAAGGGGGGGGGGTCCCATGTCCCCATGACTAGAGACTTCAGGGGGGAGAATCCCAAATCCCTGTCACTGAGACAAATGCCACGAGGACTGGGATAAGCTGGTCAGTGGTCAAAAGCTTCCAGTTTCCAAAGAAACTCTTAAGCGACATTTGTTTTTTCACTCATGGTAGCTAGCTAGTTACAACACGCCCGTCGAGTAGTTGTAGGTTAAGTGGGTAATGTAGCATAATCGATGTGTACACATCATGCACGTGTGTTGCAGCAGTCTTTAGCCAATCCATCCCAGGAAAAACGATGACACATTGAAGTCAGCGACCAGCCAGGTTCATGGCCCAAAAATGCCCCACCGAACACGAGGGAGAGATGAGAGATACATATAAAATACCGGGAATATACCATATCTTCCAGGTGGATACCTGAGGGGAAAAACGCAAATGACACAGAGCTTCTCCGTCTTGAGAGAAAATAAAAAAACAGGGTCCGTCTGTTATCTGTTAAAATTGATTCATTTATTTCTAGAATCACTTCTCGGATGCAACGATGGTTCGAATCCCAATACTTCAACAAAGTGCTAATTTTCCTTGAATGAATAATAATACTCTCAATAACTACCAATGCAATTTACGCGAACTGCTGGAATGGGTCATTGGCTGACTGCCATCCTCTCCCAATTTAACGTCTAACCACCTCTTTTGCTCTCTGTCTACCCCCCCATGACCGGCGGGGCAGCCAAAACCATGTCTGCCTTTGGTCAAGATTCCTTGCTGACTACAGAATCCAACGTATTTTACCGCCAAAAGAATCAAACTCTTTGTTTAACGGTTCGGCCAATCAGAAATGCAAGATTTCTAAAACTCTGTGGAAGGGCTTTTGATTGGTTTACTACATCTAACATCTTCATCTAACCATGGCCCGGTACATGGCCTGGTGGTAGGGGACCACCAGCTTAGATGATTGAAATGTTTTAAATTATCTAGAATCTATAAATGTTTTTCCAATCCTTAATTGAATATATCTGTTGTTGCATGAGATTTTTGATGAATGTAAGTTCCTTTCAATATTGCTTCATGAATTTTAATAAACTTAAATGATTTGATGTCAAATTATTTTTTAAATTTAAAAGCAGCACTGATGGTTATAGGTTTTCTTTAATTTCTGAATTTAGTGGTACCAGCTCCTTATTGAAAGTACTATCAATAAAGCCATCTGCTTTTTGTAAGATATTTCTCTTTGCCAAGCAATGATAGTTTTTTTGAGAATGAGTTTGATACTGATCTGTTGATTTTGAACTAACTGGAGTCATATAATCACTTTCATTAAAGTATTTTGAAATACTTGGGATAGGAGTCCAATTGCTTTCTTGGCTAAACAAATCTTGTGATAACTCATTCATTTTTTTTGTTGAAACTTGTAACGGCAAGGATACAGATTTGTGAGAGTCATTTGATGGGGAAAACAAGTCAAATGAATCCTCATTTTGTTCTGGTGAAGATTTTGTAACAAATCCATGAAGATGTGGAGATTCCTGCTGTAGTAAAGATGGAGAATCACAGTAAATGCTTTCTTGTATACAGTCAGTTCTTTGAATAGGTGTTCCAAAGGTATTATAAATTTGAGAACAGTTTTTTGCAGAGATAAGGGTGGGTACATTTTTCGTAACTGAAATTGGAGTTGAAGAAAAAGATTTCTTGCAAATATTTGTCTTGATTTTAGAAATATAAGAAGATTTAGATGTAAGGTTATTGAAGGATGATCCTAGGGATGTACAAGACTTAAATGAAGGACAAATCAAATTAGTTTTGTATATGCATTTTTTAACACTTCTTTTACTTCCCGTTGATTTTGAACATTGGTACGAATCATTTTGTCTGAAAATGAGAGTCCGTTTGTTTACCTTGTTTTGAGAAAAAACAGCTTTAGAATTGTTTATTTGTTTTTCTTCTCTTTGCAATTCCGGTGCTGGAATCATCACAGATAAATTTGCTTTTCTTTCGATGTAAGATTGAGTAGGACAAAAGAACTGAGAATCGTCTGAATCTTCAGGTAAATGAGAAAAAACTTTGTTTGGTGTATGGCTACAAAGTAACAAAGATTTATTTGGTTCTGTGTAAAAAGACATTATCTCATTTTCATTTTGTAAATTAGGAGTAGACTTTAGAAAAGTCTGACAGCGATTTGAAGCATTCAATTTTTCTGAGAAGTTTGAACCTTTTTCAGAAGTAGTCTCAAATAAATCCCCAGACAGATTACTAGCATTTGACGAGTGAGTATGATTAGTTGGTCCAAAAAGTTCCGTTATAGACTTATCTACACATGAATATAAAGAGGAATTAGCTGAGTATAGAATCATACTGCTTTTCTGAATGAAGTGCTGTTTACAAGTCTCTATAATTTTTAGAGAACATTCACAAATTCTTTCATCAAAATCACTCCAAATTGTAGATAGTTCTTCTGATTCTATGATGTGACTTATACTGTTCCTGTTTTTGTTTAAGTTAACAGAAATGGCTTTCTCAAGGTCAACTGTATTCCCAAAGTTTTCAATCTCATCTTTGTACATTTCACTGACTGAGATATTTTCAAAGTGTGGACATATCTCCTGCTTTTTAGATTCATTTTCAAGATCAGTTTTTATATTTGCCGAAGTTTCAGTGAATAAAGATTGTAATTGTTTACTTGAAAAAAGTGTTTCATTCGGTTCTTTAAATAAGCTTTTATTTTTATCAAAGTTTAATTGGTAAAAAATCGATAACGATTTTTTCTTATCTGGAAAAGTTAATTCTCTTACTTTGTTGTGACTAGAATCAAAAAGAAATGGAGAAGAGGGGCATTTATTAGAATACGAGGCTGTGAAGGGTATTTTTAAATTCTGACATTCAGACTGTTTTGTTTCCCAGGATAAAACAATAGATTCCTGTGATGTAGAATCATAAGATAATATGCTACATGATGCTTCAAAATCAATGATTTCAGTTGTTTGCAGGGAATGTGATTTGTTGATTTTGAGCATTTTTGAATAAGGGAGTCGGTTGGGTTGCATTAAATAACTGTAAACAGTATCATTATTTGTACTGCTGTTACTAATGATTTGATAAGCAACTAGATGAGAACCAAATAAAGAATTGCCATTTTTTTTAATAATTGATAATAAACAAAGATTAGAAGAGTTTTCCTTGTTGAGCAATACCGTTTTGAACTCAAACGTAAAGCATTTTCCAACAAAAGTTTTTTTCAAAGCTTCCATGATTTGATCGGAATGTTGCAAGACAAGAACTTTTTGCATTTCAATGGCAGCAAGACCAAAATAAGGCTGCAGTGTTTTACCAAACACAGAGACGCTACAAGATGAAGTCTCATCGGCAATACTAAGACGAAGACAATATTGATGAGGAATGCAATCAGACTCATAACTGATATGACACTGAATGCATTCCCACTTGTTAAAATTGTGATTTTTATTCAATTTGCCATAACACACTGTGCAATAAGGATAAATCACGCAGGAGTCTTTTATATCTATAACTGTGGCAACAACTAATGCTTTCGATCTTGTAGACATCATTTTGGAACAAGCAAAGCAAAGGAGTTCATCTCATCTGAAAATAAAGTTAAGAATGTTCATAAATATAAATCAATATCAATAATGTATCACTGAAGTTTAAAAATATGAATATAATTAAAACTAGCATTCCAAGGGAAATTATAAATCACTGCCACCCATATATGCTGTGTTGGGGGTGATCAATGAACCAGTTACTTCTCTTGACTTTTGTTGGGCTAAAACTATAAAAAATAATTTTTAAATGTCTGAATTTTCAAAATAAAGCGGGCACAACCTAGTGACCAATTTAGCATAAACTTAAATTGTAAACTGAACCCACTCTAAAAACCTATTTAGGGGGAAAATTTTCCAAAAACAAAAAAGGGTTTTCCCTACTCATTGAGGGAAGTGTGCATGCAAAATTTCAAGTTTCTACTATGAACGGTTAGGATTGGGCAAAGTCCAGATACATAGATAAATAGATACATATCAATGTCAGCACACATGAATAACATAAACCCAGCAATAAACCAGCGATGTGGGTAGCAGTGATTAATGGCAGATGCAGAAAATATACATCTTATTTTAAGGGAAGGAACTTACATAACCATCCTTATCACCTTGAAAATATACTGTTTTAACTAAATCTACTAGAGGTACGTCTTACAGCTACATTTAACAAAATATCGGTACAGTTGAAAACAGCTACTTTTAGAAGTAAAAGAGTCAACCTTCTTATAATTTATGATATTCTGGTGAGCGTCCTTGAAGTGTTTTCTGCAATGTTGTTGTTTTTCATTTAGGATTTACAAATACAGCATACCAACAAATTCAAATCTGATTTGATTAGTGATTTAACTTTCTATATCAGGGGTCGGTAACCCATGGCCCGCGGGCCAAATAAGTCCCGCGAAGGGATTGTGGCCGGCCCGCGAGTAAATATTGGAAGAATATATGTTTCAGGTTTTAAAGATTCTTTGCATCTTTTTAAAAGATTCGAAAGATTCCTTGATTGAAATAAATTGTGACTAAATTGAGTTCTTTGATTACTAATTGGCATTCTTAGTTAAGCACAAATGATTTTCTAGCACGATTGATTGATTTGTTTAGCTGCACATCAACCCTTGATGGGTCATTTAATGCTGAAATCAGTTTAAAATTTGTGCGACTTTGGTGAAAGGTTATTTTTTTAAACTAGAGTCTTGCAACTGGTGGAAAAACAGGTGGCTCCTGTTTGGGGGGGGGGCCTTACCCCTCTGCAGTGTATGCAGTTGGCGTATTCTAGCTCCCAGCCGACAGAACTGTTTCTAGCATGCATTATTCATCGATTTGTGAGGCAAAATAGAACTAGATGTGTTTAAATATATAATTCCCATATTTCAAGCTTTTTATAGCATTTATCTGTCCCACAATCCACTCATTAATAAGTGATCCGGCCCACAGGGGAAAAATGGTTGCCGACCCCTGTTCTATATTAATCTCTTCTACCCACAACAGACTGGTTTAAACACTGTTGCTGGGTTTAGGTTATTCATGTGTTCTGACATTTATATGTATCTATCTATGTATCCAGATCTTGCCCAGCCCTAACCATTCATAGTAGAAACTTGCACACAAAGATTTTGCATGCACACTCCCCTCAATGAGTAGGGAAACTGTTTTTTTAATTTTTTCAAAATTCCCCCCAAAATAGTTTTTTTAGGGGGAGGGTTCAATTTACAAGTTTATGCCAAATTGATCCCTTAGTTTGTGTCCAGCAGCATTCTTACTTGTTTTCTTTTTAAATTTGGACTTTTTAGTGATCATTGCCCTTCACTACTGTTTAATTTACGAGGTAAAAAGAAGCATATATAGGTGGTGGTGATTCATAATTTCCCTTGGAATGCTAGTCCTATATAAGACTGATAAGGTGTGTCAGTAAAGTGTGCTTGGTTAAGATTGACTTTCGCGGATAATTCCGAAAACCATCCATCATTTTTATTTATTCATTTGTTTTTATTCTTTTCAATTATTTTTATTTGTTTTCAGGCACAATATAGGGAAGGTGGTCCTGATTGTAAATTTTCACACCCTCACTCGCTCGATGTTAAAAAACGGTGCACAAATAAAAAGAGAATAATGAAAGATAACTTATTAATTCGGGCCACTGTTTCTATGGCAACGAACAACAGCGCAATAGGAAATAAAGAATAAGCCTTCGGTGTGAATCGAACTCACACCCTCACCAGGCTTACTCTTTATTTTCGATTACGCTGTTATTCCTTGCCACAGAAACAGTGGCCCGAATAAATAAGTTGTATAAAAACAACTAAAATTAGGATGAGGGTAAAAACTAGTCAAATTTAATAAATTATATTGTTATTGCTTTGAATAATTTAAATTGCTTTTATTTGTTCGCTGTTTTTAACATCGAGTGAGCAAGGGTGTGAAACTTTACAATCGGGACCATCCCTGCTTTGTGCTTGTTTTCATTTGTTACTTCCTTTCTTCTAGGTATGAACAAAATGAACAAAAGTTTTCCACTTGAAATCGGCACCTGAGAAATTAATTAATTAAAGGACAAATTTTTTATTTTAAAGAATTTTCCATTCCAAATTTTGGAGAAGAAAAAAATTTTTTCATATGATTTCTACTCTTATTAATTTGATGATTTATTTTATTTATATATTCTTGCTTATTTTCATTGATTTTTACACATTTTACAGATAAATCTCTTGAGATATTAATTATGTTTACCTTTTAAAGAAAAATATTCCCAAACTGCTCGAATGGAACTCTTACTTTGGGATATAAGAACAGGAAAATTAAGTAAAATATTTTTATTCTCTACAAATTTTTAGTTTTATTCGATTAATAATAATTTAGGCTTTTGATCTGGGAAAAAAAAAGATTTTGCACTCAATATTTAAAAAAAAGATTTTTCATCATTTATATCGATTAAACCGATATGTATATTCTTTTATTCTTTCTATATCTTGCTTCGACTGAAATCTATTTTAAAATATTATTATAAGGATGAATAATTAAATATAGCGAAATGATTAAAAAATATTTACCGGGTGTATTTTTCCTATATTTCTTTCTGTTTGTGTAAATTTACAGGTAGTTCAAATTATGGGAGCTGCACATCATTGAGGCAGATGGCAATGTGTTTTTTTTTGCTCAATTGTGGGTGAATTTTAATCTTGTTTATTTTTCCCACTCAAATACATTACAATGTGTACCGCCCTGCTCTGAATATAAACATTGAACACTATTTGATTGATAGTGTTAACAATGTATTTTTCATTTTTTTAATGCAAAATTTGGGACATTTTTAGCGCAGTTCAGTTGATTGATGATAAAACTAAGTATATTCCCTAAAATTTTCTGCATTTGACAATTTAATATTTTGTAGAATTTTAACTACAGAATTTTTTATTAAAATTTATTTTTAATGTTATCAAAAATGGCGTCATTATTGATTTTCTTTTTGCTGAATATAGGAAACATTGACTTTATAACAGTTACAATCTCGTTATAATCAATGAAAATATCTTTTCCTTTTTGTTTAGACACAGATTTGGGCCTAATTTACTTCTATAAAAATATTAAAAAATCGAGAACAGAATTTTTGTAATTTCCCGCTGAAAATATTTGTTCAACCTATTTCTTAACGTCATAAATTCAACGCGTTGTGAAGGTTTATATGTTTTCAATTGTTATTTTCTAAAGATACGGATAAGCGAAAATTTGTATGAACCGTATTACCCTCAAAAATGGAAAATCTTACGATAAAAACAAAAAACAAAAAAAAAACGAAATACTTTAAAGCCGTATTTTCGTACGAGGGACGGAAAGTAAGGGTTCAGTTCAGCATTATAGTTATATTGTAAAAAGAATCCCCTCCTAAAACTTAAAAAAAAAATTTTCTTTTAAAAACTAACACTTTTCCAAAGCTAACGAAGATCTTATTGATTAAAAGCACAAAAAGATTTTTTTGCAAAAATTTGTTTATACGGTTTTCTGTTCGGGATTATCCGCGAAAACCAAAAACATTAAACAAAACAGTAAACAGTGTGCTATTAGAGATCAAATTGAAATAAAGCAACATTTGTCGCGAAAGTTTGATTAAAACTCATGATCATAGTTTAAGTTCTTCTTTCATCTTATTTTTTTTTTCTAATGAAAAAAAAACAAAAGGAAAACTATGGGAAGTGCAAATTTGATTAAGAAACTTTTTAAAAAGGTGAGCAAAATAATTAACTCACCAGAATTTAATGATGCTTCCTCTTCATTAGAACTTATAATCATGCTTTAAAAACTGGATATACTAAAACTATTAGTATATTAGTTTAAGACTAGTTTATTATTTCCAGTCAGTTTATTCAAACAAACATGGAATTAGTGACTTATTTCAAAAGTTTTTTTTTCAAAACTTTGAATATATAAAAAGAATAAGCAACTTTTGACAAGGGCAGATAATTTTTGTCAACGTTAGTAACTCAGTGTTGATAACTCAAAAAATATTTTCGCGCTAGTTTGACTGCCAAAAAGCGCTAAGATTTTTTAAATAGCCAGAAATGGCCAAAGACCACCAAAAATACGCTCAATATGGTAAAGAAAATAGCCAGAAAATAGCCAAAAGCGGCCAGAATGTTTAGGCGCAAACGCGCTAATATAGCGCTTTTTACACTGCCAAAACAAGAAACGCGCTGAATATAGCGCGAAACGCGCTAAACTGGCAACATTATAGTAACTCTTTAGTTTGAAAACCACCAATAATTTCCCTTAGTCATTTGCCTCCTTCTAATATCGGCAATTTCAACTTCCCTCAGTTTTTGTTATCACATTTTGCGTTATTAATTCAGCATGGTAAGTTTACCTCATATTTCCTTTTCGACAAAATTAAGAACTGCTATTATGACTTGCAGGAGTCAAGTAAAAAGTCTTTTATATCCGTTAATTCTTTTTTAAGAAGAAGTTTATTGTTAAAGAATTCGTTTTTTATTCACAAGTTGTTCGTTTCTGTTGCGCTGTTAACAGGCAATTTTAATTGAGAAAAATTTCAATGTAGTTTAAAAAAAGACATCAAATGAAGTAAATCTTGCGTTAATGTTATGAATAAATTTCCAAAGAACTGCAAAATCCATATTCCTAAAAAGAAAATCTTGATAGTGAGCTTCTCCTTTAACAAAGGAAATATCTAAGATTTGACTTTAAATGTGCTTTGACAACAACTATTTTTTTCTTTTTGTTTAGGAGCCTTTAACTTGAAAAAAGGTATAAACCATGATTTAATAGTATGTTAGTTTCATTTAGTCTGCTAGTAGATGTTTCATAGCTTAATTCGTGTAAAAAGAAAAAAGATTACGTTCTCTATTTTCAAAAACCGCTTTTAAGGAAAATAATTGAATTGAATTTCATCTTTCTTTAAATCAGTTGGACATATGAGTGATGGTAAATAATTTCTCCTCAGTTAAGGCTTGTCTTGTACAACTAAAATGCATTTCAATTCCTGATTTATTTTCCTTAAAATGCATTTTTATGTAGGGAGATTAAAATTAACTTCGGAACAATCGCTCAAACTAAGTCAAGTAGTTTGCGATTTTGTAGATTAATAATTCTTAAATTAAGTCCTTATGATTTATTTAAGGTTCTAGTAATGGTTTGGGGTATTTATTTACTACTAAGTAGGTATGTCCAAAAAATGTTATGGGTGAAAAAAGCCCCAAATTTGTATAAAAGATTATGGTAAATGTGGAGAATTGGGGCGTAATTTTTTTAAACTGTCAAAATTTTCGCCAATATTAAAATACCTCCCTATATCTTTTTGCCTAGCTAGAAGGTAACAAGTACGATCACTTTTCTACGAGATGTAAGATTTATTTAATAACCTGAATAAAAGATATGTGAACCGTTCTTTATAATAATGATAGTTTTTCTGTATGTATGTTACCGTAACCCAGCAAAAACTGCACATGGTAGGCAGAAGTTTTTAGCCCTGCATCTTCAGGATGCTCTAACTTAGAGAATAAAACAAATCCAGGTGATTTTCACCCGTTACATTGTTTTAGTAGGGGGCTTAAACTATACAATTACAATGTGGAACTAGACCCTGATTTTATGCCCAAGCTTATTGCTGTCAAACTGACATCAGAGAATCTTTTTGTTCTGATCAGATATTCTTTGGGAATTTTATGTTAATTAATCCAGGTGCCAACACTATTTTCAGAAATTAGTACCACCCAAGGTGGCCAAACATTTTTTTTGTATTTTTGTCTTCCTACATGTCTCTAGTTTATATTTTGGCATGATGACCTTGCCTATCTTGTAGCTTAATGATAGTAATCACTCTGTAAACAAACCTATCCCCATATAAAACTAGAAAGCACTCGGAGAGCGTGTAGCATAGTCGGCGTGAGAGGAAGAGAGATAGATTCAGAGAAAGAGAGATCGATCACTTCTTCCGGGGCTGCAATGATGATGATGATGACTCTCTGTCCGGGTCCGCTGACGGGAGCCGATCTTTCTGTGGAGGGAAAATCATTTCGGACAAAAACTCTCCCTCGTGTGTGGAGAGAAAAGACGACAAAATTCACGGATCTTCAAATTGAAATCTGGGGTTTTATTTCCGCATATGCAGGTCAATTTCTGAGCTGGTCCGCGTATTTTATCGATGTACGGAAATTCTGTTGCATTTGGTTTTCTAAAAGAGTTGGTCACTTTTTAGAGCTACTGCTACGAAAATCAAGCTGGAAGGAAGAAGCCATTTCATCTCTGACATGTCGCTCCGGATTCAAATATCCCACTGGTCACTGCTTCTAACCGGCTCTCACCCCCACCCTCCCTGGCAGGGAGCGGACCTCCTGGTCGACCCTCTTGATTCAGGTCGCAACCCCAACTGCCTCCCCCGTTTCAATCTAGACCCTTATATATGCTACTGGTCATATGATACCCCTCTTTTCAAATCTTCAATGGTTTTCGGTAACCTGATCCTCCAGTTGGTCACGTAGGCAGTTTAACACATATTTCAAATCTGACCAACTTCCAACGGCTACCGGTAACATGATCTAGGTGTATGAATCCTCCCAAAAATGTAATCACTTCTTCCGTAGCCTTCTACAAAATTTCATTCTTTGAAAGTTTAATTTTGGTTATAACTGCCAGAAAATAGCATAAAATTAGTCGTAAAAAAAAGAAATACTTTTGCATACTCGCAGAGCATTTCTCAGCAGATTATGGCCATGTTTACGTTTTTGACTAAAAGTTTTACTGATTCCACCATAATTGACGGATCTGTCACCAGAAGAATGAAGTCGAGTTTTAAAATCCTTTCAAAAATAGAATAGGCTTAAGAGAAATTTGATTTGAAACAAAAATAGTTAATTTAATGATAAATTGACTGGATTTGAGGGAAATATTGCTTACTGTCCACACAAAACTTATTTATTTACCAGGGGTGTCATTTACGGGCAAATACAGTTCAAAGGTCAAATAATAAAGTTTCTACCCACCCCCCACCCTATCTAGTGTCAGTGGAGTGTGTTTTTAATGGATGACAGGAAATGTCAACAGCTCATAAAGATTCTGTCAACACCTACTGATAAATGCCGGGGGGGTAAAATCACATTTCTGAATTATGCACTACCATACCTGGCAAAATGTATGGTATGTAATTAAACAAAAAATAATCAAAATTCTTTTTTTTTAAAAACCATAATAAAAAGAATTCCCAGCAGATTTGTGTTTTAAAACAAAGTGTACACTGTATTTAAAAACAAAAACGAAAAACTTTCTAAACAAAATATTTTGCATTTCTTATTTTCCGATTCAGAGCCAATTTAAAATTAACAGGATCGAATAAAATTCTAATGGATTTAATTTCTCTGGGGAATTATCTTTATAGAAATGTATATATTGTTGGAATCCAAAGGATATTTTATTGAGTTTTTGTAAAATTAAAATAGGGGATGTTATTGACTTGAAAAAAAGATTTCCATAAGATTTACTTGCAAACTACTCCTCTCATAAGAACATTCATTCAAAATTGAATACATCCCGAAAATCTTATTGAAATAGCCCCATTAGTATATTTCTGGTGAAATTTAAAAATGTGTGTAAATTGGGCTAAAATTTCCCAATGCAAATTCTACTAGTTTGCGAGTGTAAATTAGTTATCTAACCTGGTTTTATATTGTCTACAGAAATATTTTTTTGTTGATAATTTTCTACAATCTTTCTTTTATTAATAACCCAAAGATTATTACGATACAATTAATAGATTTCAAGTTACAGATGTTTTAATCGACATTATCTTTCTTTTTTCTTTTAGTTTCGGAATCAGTATGACAATGATGTTACTGTATGGAGCCCTCAGGTAAATATGATATAATCATGGAATGAGCTTTTTAAATTGTCAATTTTTAACTGAAATATCAAAATAGATAATGAAATATCTAAGTAGATATAATTTTTGCATCTATTTTGTGATTTATTATATGTAAATGTTTTATTGCAACTTATTTTATTTCTCACAGGGCCGTATCCATCAGATTGAATATGCCATGGAAGCTGTAAAACAAGGTTCAGCAACTGTAGGTTTGAAATCAAAAACTCATGCTATCCTAGTGGCCTTGAAGGTATACTTTTTCTTTATTTTTTATTATTAAATATTATGTATTCAGTTTATTTTTAATAGTTTTCTTCCTAATTAGTTGGAAATTATAAACTTTAGGAACTAGAAATTGATTGATATATCATAAATTCTATGTAGTACAGGCAGTCCTCAGGGTACGACTTTCGTACACTTCGGACTTTCAGACCCTATAAATTAACACCTAATTCAATTTTTGTGCCATTAAAATTCGGACATTCGTATATTTTCACCTAACATTTAAGGGTACAATATGTATCATAAAACACTCGAATAATAATATATCATATGCAAACATTGCTTTTATTTATTGCAGGGTTGCCTAAAATACTCTAGGGAATCGTTTATTTATGAAAATTAATAAATGGAAAATCATATAAGTATGTACGCCAGTAAATCAAAATATACGGGTGCGCACAATATTCCGCTAGACTAACTCTACGAGAATTATTAAATCACTTTTATTATTTAAAATACATACTTTAAATAATATTTTCTAGGTTTTAATGGGTTTGTTTAAGGTGTTGCTTTCGTGTCTTTCCATTTTCCGCTCATATTTTTTAAACGAATCGATGCCATGGCAGTTGTTCACTGCACCGTGTATAGCGAAATGCAGTACACCTGCATTTTGACTGCACTGAAGTTGTGTGCTCCGCGTGCATGATAATGTGTATGTTTGCGTGTGTGTGTGTTTTAGCACTCAGGGAATGGAACCCCCTAATTAATGTGATTCAAGATTCAGAAATTCAACTTTTCATACAGTTTTTCAGGAATGCAACCGGTATGAAAGTAGAGGACTGCCTGTATTTATATTTTGCTAATTCTACACTGGTGGTGCCCAACATCAGTTTGCTGTTTGTAATGAGTAGAATGTGGAGGATTTGTAACTAGCACACATTTCTTTTTGAGATTTATTCAATCTGTTAAAACCTAACTTGATATTGTGTCACTTTGACAAGTTTAAGTATTCAATTCATGGTATTTGATACAAATGAGTGTGCCTTTAAAATCTGCATTCTTATAGTTTGCACTAGGGATTAATTTCTCACTTAACCCATTGTATTTTAGAAATACCTTTAAATCCTCTTAAAAATTGTATTTTTGGATGCCTTTATGACTGACCCCTGAATTTAGTTTCTCTTAATGTCTCTTATTTATTCTATTTTATTTTATAAATAAAAACAGATACTTTTGATATTTTTATGACTTTTTGTACTGGTTGTGAAATGCACTAAACCTGAAGAATTAATTTTATATTAGCAATTACTATTATTTAACTCTTTCTTCCCTGATAAAGCCTCTAGGCGTGATAATAAATTTCACTCCTGTCCTGATCATGTGTAGAAGTGTGATCTCATATTTGCATTATTTCCCGGGCAACAAAAAAAAATTACTAAAAAAACACGTTTAGATTTAAATCATAACAATGTCAATCAATCAATAATAATACCTTTTTCAATGAGTTTTTTCATGATTTTATTTCACTGGACTTGGAATTGATACATTGAGAATAATCACTGAAAATTTGGCCGTCAGGGAAGAAAGAGTTAAACTTTGCTTTAATTCTAAAAATGAATTTTTTTCAACCGTATTTTACTTTAGCTTCACTATACTTTTTTCAAAACCTGCAACTTTAACATATTTTAACTTTGGAGATTCCGGTAATAAAGTAAATGTAAACAAAACCTGAAAAAATATACTTATAACCATGTTTATATATTGCTCTGTATTCTGTTTAGTTGCTCTTAAAATATGTATGTAGAAAAAGTGTTAGATTTTGGATGTAGATAAAAAGCATCTATACTATTTTATTCATATGTAACTTATTTTTAGCATGTTTGTCTTTTATATCTATTTAGAGAGCTCCATCCGAGTTGTCTGCTCATCAGAAAAAGATAATTCCTATTGATGATCATGTTGGCATCTCAATTGCTGGACTTACAGCAGATGCCCGCCTGCTCAGGTAAAGTATTTAAAGGAGTTAAACATTTATTCTTTACTAAATTTACAATAAACTATGAAAATGAAAATTATTTTCAATTTCAGTGTTCTAGACGTTATAAATATTAAAATTCTAAAACTTCAAAAAACTAAAAATTTCAAAATTAACGTTTTTATGAACGTAGTTCCGTCTTGTGTATGTCTTCTGATGTACATGTTACAGCTGTTTAAATCAAAGAAGCAGCTCACATCAAAATGTCGACTAAATGCATTAGCCAGACAAGTGCAGAGTTCAACCCGATGTGGCTTCCACTTCTCAACAAATCTAAACCCGACAAAACAAAGACACAGAAACACCCAGGCCATGTGCTATAAGGGTTACTCCCCTTTAAACATAACTTCTGTTTAACCCATCACACTCGGATTTTACACCTGAAGTAGGCCGAAGAATGGATCGGCCGAAACATGTTTACAACACCAATAAGGAGTTCAATCGTCCGAAGAACAATTTGAATATTAATGACCCTTCTCAAAACTATAGAAAGTATCTTAACTGTCCTTTTTACTAAATTTAATTAGTATGTTAGATATATAAACATTTTGTAATATGGAAAGGTTTTTTTATGTGTTTTTCGGCAAATGCTAGTGTGTAAAATTATTATGGTAAATAAAAAAAGAAGTACACTTTAAACCTACAAAATTTTGGTTATCTAAAATGTATTAAAAAAATTGTTTGACTATACTGTATTTCTTTGTGTATAACACAAAAGATTTTGTTCTCAAATCTGAGCGAAAATACGGAGGGCAGATCATGCAATACTCGAATGTACATGGAAAAATATTTCATGCGTTACTAAAATTAAGCCCATTTGAAGACAGAGAAATATTTAAATATATATATATACACACACATATTTGGAACATCAAAGCAGAAAAACATGTACCTGTGTTGCAGTGTTTCCCAACCTTTTCAAGTCATTCCCGACTTTTGTCAATAAGATTATTAGTATTCCCCCTCTCCATTTATTAAGTTGCAAGAAAAGGATAATTTAAAATAATAACTTTATTTTACATATAATTAGACAGCTTCATACTAAGAATTAGTTTAATTTTATAATTGTACAGCTGCTGCTGTATTTGTTACTCAAAGAAATCAAGCGAAAATAATTAGGAACACATCATTTGAAATATTTCAATAAAAAAAATAATTCTGCTATCGTAACTGATATACACATCAATGTGATCTCTGTTCTTGCTTTTTTGCTACTAGTTCTTCGATTTGTGGGTCTATTATTGAGAGAGCACGTCTTAAATCATTCTCAACTATGAGCTTATTTCGAGCCTTCGACTTGATAGATAGAAGTGCAGAAAACCCTATCTCTAGACTGGACTCTTATTTTTACCTAATAACCTTATTCCCCCTCAGGTGTGTGTGTGTGTGGGGGGGGGGTCCCCCTGGTTGGCAACCACTGTACAAGAGGCTACAATTTATACCTATTTTCCACCATATCTAGTACTCGTGTTATACACAAAGGAATACAGTAATTCCAAGCAATTTATCAGTCAAATCAATGAATCTAGTTATAAAAATAATTTTGGTAAAAATTAATTTTGATCCTGAATCTTGCAGTCAGGACTATGGATCAATTTGAATCTTTAGACATCTCTAATTATTATAATTAGTCCAGTTACATATATTTCCATATTCTTCATTTAATTTGCAAATAACACCCCAAAAATATTCAGAAAGGAGCAGTCCCTAAACCTCAGATATCCATTTTGACACATGTTTTTATGCTAACCTAACTTTCCTCCTTTCTTAACCCGTTATAGGGCCCCCCTAAAAATATTTCAGATATCAAAATAAGCTTTTTGTATGTTAAACTAGACCTAATTACAAGATATTTTCAGTTGCAAGTTTTCTGTTTATGGTGGCAAAACCTCCTGATGGTACTGATATATGGTGCCTCGCCCAAAAAATGATCAAAAATATTTTTTTAAATTTAAATTAAAGTAGAAAGTTAAATAAAACCTAGAATTAAAGAATAACATTCAATATAATGAATAGATACCAAAAAATTGATATTGACAAAAAAAATAATACCTCCAGGTTGATTTTAAAATTTTATTGTGCGGGCCAAAAATAGGCTATTATAATGGGGTGTGGTATACCTCAAAACTTGTTGATTGTCGCTTTAGCAGATGTAGTAATGCGCTATCTTTTAGACCCAATTTAAGTTTTCATATCTAGTCACTTGCCCCATAAAGAGATAAAAACCACAAGGCAACTTTTGTCTTTCCTTTGAACTGTCAAAATCTTAACAGTTCTAGTTATAGTAATTTCAGGCAACTGAATATTTTTTCATTTTATAATAGTTAAATGCTATTTATATGTAATTCTAGATTTTAACAGAATTTCAATTATTTTTAATTTTATTGAGCTTAGACAGCTCAATAAAATTTAAAATAATTGAAATTCTGTTAAAATCTAGAATTACATATAAATAGAATTTAACTATTATAAAATGAAAAAATATTATTTTCAAGAAAAAGTGAAAAACATGATTTTCCTGTAATTTGTCAAGTCATGATTTCGATTGAAGTGTTTTTAACAATAACATGAAAAATATATTTCTGTATATAGTCAGTTGTTTTGGATTTAGCTTGACACACAAATACTTTTTAGATATGTATTTCTAATCATTTTTGTTATTGTCTTTTATTTTTTTTAGCAATTTTATGAGAACAGAATGCTTGAATTCTCGATATGCATACGATCAACCATTACCAGTATCTCGATTAGTTGCGATGATTGGAAACAGTATCCTTTTTGAAAAGAAATACAAAACAGCCTTTTCCATCCAAGATTTCTCTATTGAATTGAATCAAATTTTGAATAATAGCTGAAAACCCGCACTATGGGCTGTATTTCCAGCTAGATCCTGTGGAACTCTTACTTTTGTGTTTTATTTTTTCCTAATAGTAAGTATGGACTTAGTCCACTGATTTTTATTTTAGAAAACACAAAGTAAATTTTAAAATATGCTTACATCAGTATTTGATTTTCAAACTTTGTCATTACCTTCAAAAATTCACATTTTTGGCAAAGTTCAGCGGTCAGTGTCTCCAGAACCCTTTGAGCTGGAAATGTGAGACAGGTACCATTCAATTTGTCTCATAAAGATCTATACATGTGCCAAATTTGAACAGAATCCATGATGGTCATGGTTTGATCCCTTGTTGATTTGACATGGAAGACCCATAACTGATCGGAGGATTTTCAATAGAATTGTCAATCTGATTGTAAGAAAAAATACCTTTAAGAATATTTAAGTGTTTACGTCCTTCATCTGGATAGCCTTAAAATTCTTAGGTCTTGTAAACATTTCCCGCTTTCTAAAGTTATCAATTTGTTATTAGAAATAATGCAATTTTCTTCTTTTTTTATATAAATTGTTAGACAATGTGGAAAAGAAAGAATGAGAGAAGCATGTTACATCTCAAACATGTTTATTATCATGAAGATAAATCTTGATGCATTTCATCACTGCGAGTCTTCAGAAGAAAATTGAACATAGCAGAGTCCTGTGGTCATCCATGTGGTGTGCTGTGAATGAAACGAGATGTGTTTTGTGTATTATATGCCAAGTCTGTCGGATTCCCTCACATTCACACAACAAACATAGATTGTTAGAGTAAATTATGACTGAACACATAAACCAAAAATAATGTCAATCAAAGCAATAGTTTCTTATTTATCTGTTTTGATAGACTCTGAACAGGGTTTCAGTTTTATCATGAAAATAGGCAAATAGCAGTAATCCTAGTCTTATACCATAAAATCTAACATGACGAGCTCATAAGGAACATTAATGTTATGATTGTGCACTAACATTAATCAATTGATTTATATTAAAGTTTTAAAAGATACTTTGAATTTTCTATCAGGAAATATTTTCCTTATTAAGTTTAATGATTCAGGATGAATTCCCCAATTTCTAAATCATTAAATTTCTTGTAAATCTTTGTATAGCAGCAGATCTGAAAGCTTGAAATGTGAAAAAGCAGCAAACAATGCATCATGCAAAATTACTTTTTGCTGAAGAAAAGGCCATAACTTATAAATAACACAAATATAAATAATGCGTCAAAATAATTCTTTTTGTAAATATTGAGTCATTCTCTTTAATATAAGTTTGTATACAGTATAGAGCTTCTTCTTTTATACACAAGATTGATTTTTTAAATTTTTAACTGATTTCAATGTCCACTGGTAATCTATTCTTGAAGTTTGATTGAAATCTCCTTAGGCATCTAGAAGTAGCACAGACACATTGATTCTTATTGAGAAAAATATTTGATAGTCCAAACAGGGCTCCAGACTAACTTTTTTCACCATTGTCCCCAAAAAAAATTCTTTTAAATCCTTAAAAAAATTAGATATCTTCCTTAAGACGGAAATGGTTTTAAAAAGGGAAGATATCTGTTCATCCTGAACACATTTTTACGGTCCCCTGGATGATGTTAATTTTGAGCCCTGAGTCCAAAATGAAAAGCTAGTCTTTAAGGTTATCAGCATACAAAACAGAATCTGCAAACTGCGTTCAAATTTTGGTTGAAACTGTTTATGTTCAAAATAGTATGTTTTGGGGGGGGTAATGTTATACATAACCGTATAATTTAGAAACATCTTTTGTGTAAAATTCTTAACTTTCTTAGAATCTCAAATCCCTACACAGCGATATGGCCGAAGACCTTTTGGTGTTGGTTTGTTGGTTTCTGGATATGATGTAAGTGATGAAATACTTTTTTTGTTCTCCATTTTTCTTTTTAAATAGATTCTTCTACAGTGTGTCCCTAAGGTCTGGACACATAGGAAATATCACTATTTATAACTAACTATATATTTTTTTTTTTTTTTTTTTTTTTTTTCCCCTCGTTCACCAGACCTTAGCCTCCTTGACTTCTTTTTCTGGGGTATGCTAAAGGAGAAGGTGTACTCAATGAAAATTAAAGATACAAGACACCTGAGGGAATGTATCATAAATGAATGTGCCAAAATTGACGTTATTGTATTAATTGGACTTAATGCTTTGGGTTCATGTGAATCTCGCAAAGCGCATTGAACTTTGCATCACAAATGGTGGAAAACTCATTGAAGATGTTATTTATTAATATTTCAATTAAATAAAATGTTCAAATTTTTTTATTGAAAATATGCATTTTGCCTATGTGTCCAGACTTTAGGGTCACCCTGTACTATTTTTATATCTTAGAACAGCCATGACTTTATTTTCTTCACTCCTTGCTAAACTTACTATCCCTTGCCAAAATATAGAGATAACAATTTCATTACTTTAATAACTTTAAATTGTACAAAATTGAAAATCCAGTTTTATTTTTACTCATGCTTTATTTTTTATTTTGAAAGCTTAAAGTATTATTTAATTGTAATTGTAAAATTGTTATATCGTATATTTTTAAATGTTTTTATTTTATCTTTTAGGCTGGTGTGCTAAATATTCACTAATGATGCATACTTATATAGTGCTATTTTGCAAATTCTCACTAATAGTTTTGTTTTCGAAACTAATATTTTTTCACTCATTATGTGAATAGTGAAAATTTCATTGAAGTTATCAAAGGATTTACTTGAAATTTTTACAATTACTAATTTCTTTTCTTCTAGGATATGGGACCTCATATTTACCAAACCTGTCCTTCCGCAAACTGTTATGATTGCAAATGTATGGCCATTGGTGCTAGGTCTCAATCTGCTCGTACATGTCTGGAGAAAAACTTGGATAAATTTTATGATTGTAAGTATTTTTATTTTCTCTGTACCATTTTTGATCTATCTTCAGCTCGATAATAACTTTAAATTGTTAACTAAAAGATCACCAAGGAGCTTTATGATGTAGCATTGGTGCTGATTATGTTATCTTTGTGGCTACACTATTTGCATGTGGCTGACAGGTCCTCAGGTGATCATATATAGTCACTTGGCCGATAAAGGGTTAAAAAAAAATCTGTACGTACGAAATAGAATGAAAAAGCAATCGAAGAATAAACAAAACTTATTGATCAAAGAAAATCTCGAAACCTTTCTTCGTAGGTGCGTTTATTTTATCCCCCAAACCCCAAATACACTTTTTATTAATCTGAAGGAAAAGGACAATTTTATTATAAAAAGAAATAACAAGCTTGGCTGCTGCAGGGTCAAACTACACTCCTACTTCTATTCCGACTGAAGATGATAACTGCAACTTTTGTATTGTTTGTAGATTTGGCTTTGCTTCTCCATTAAGTTTCCATGACCAAATTGATTGAGGTGACGTCCATGTTAGACATGCTCCCAGGATATGGGTTGCTTGTTCAAATCTTGTCTAAGTCTATCTCTCTATTTCGTTTCATGCTGCTTACTTTAATGGTCATAGTGTAATGACTTTGAGTGTTGTGATAAAAAATACTAAGATAAAGAAAAATTACTCAAAAATTGATGAAAAACATCCCCAAGTATACTGTGTGTGAAACTATTTTTTCTAGCTATCAGCTGAAATAAAACTTGTTCCTATTTTAATTGATATCACTTTTCATGTTATGCAAAAATCATTTTAATATACTTTTATAAACGGGAGACATTAAAACAGTTTTCTAGTTTTCCTTCAAAAAAATGTTGTCTTTGCATTATTGTGCAACTCAGTGCTAATACTGACTAGCATTCCAAGGGAAATTATGAGTCACTCCCACCCATATATGCTGTGTTGGGGGTGATCACTAAAAATTGTCTGAATTTTTAAAAAACAAGCAGGCACAAGCTAGTGACCAATTTAGCATAAGCTTACATTGAAAATTGAACCCCCAACTTAAACCCTATTTTGGAGGGGAATTTTCCAAAAACAAAAGGCATTTGAGGGGGGGTGCGCGCGCGCAAAATTTCAAGTTTCTACTATGAACGGTTAGGGCTGAGCTAAATCCAGATAGATATATATAAATGTGTGAATATATGAATAACCTAAACCTTTGGTAGCAGTGATTTAATAATATCTGCAGCTTCTCATTAATCTTAGACTCATGTAGTTTCTATTTTATAAACTGTAGAAAATATTTAGATTTACAGAAAATAAATTCAATTCAATTCGATTCACTTCATACAATTTAACAGCATGACATATTTCAATTTGACTTGGTTTAAGATATTTGTAAAATGCCTTTATAATTCTTATCTAAATCTAAAGATTAAAATAAACCTTTAAAGAACTATGAAATAATTTTGGTCAAAGTTTATGGATTTTTTTTCATTATTGATAATTAAATGGATTGATTTATATAATGATTAATATTTTGTATTTACTTTTATAAACATAGATTATTTTTTTTCTGCTTTTTTTAAAACTATTTTCTTATACAGTTGGAAAATTGAACATTTTATAGTGACATTTTGTTTTTAATTATCACTGTTTAATAAACCTATTTTCCCTTTTTTCATAATCTTATATAAGCAGTTAATGCTTATATAAGATTATGAAATTTATGGAGAAAAATTAGCTTTTTTTAAAATCCTATTGTAGTGCTAAATATTAAAATTATATTTTCATTTCCAGTTTAACACTAAATCCTTTGTGAAACCAAGGATACATAAGTGTCTCCCTTTTTGTACAAATATTTTATGACAAATTATGTAATTTCTTTCAGCCAGTACATGTGCATTATATATCAACAAAGGTTTTAGGAATTAGTTACCAGTATAATACTACTCTTGTTTTGATATATCCTCCTAGCCTTCATTAGATTATTTTGAGTTCACAACCACTTAAATCTCAAAATGATGAAAGTGGTTGTGGTAGAGAATTCCTGTAATCACTAATAACATTCCTATATAAAATATAACCTTTGTTGACAATTATAAAAAATACTTTTGTAGGTAGTGTCAATGAACTCATAAGATATGGTTTGAGGGCGCTGCGGGATACATTACCTCAAGATGTGGAATTGACTACAAAGGTAAGTTTCAGCTATTAACATTTAAAACCATAATTATTTTCATTAGCACAAGTATCGACTCTCAAAATAATGAAGATTCTACTCTTTTTCATCTTTACTCTCTATTTTAACAAATATTATTTTTATCAAAAAACAATTCATTACATTCCATTTAATCGGGGCATTTGTTTATTTGAGCCAAGTCTTGAAAAAAACCCAAAATTGCGTATTTGGGCTATCAAGTTATGTAATTGGTCCAGTATGAACAAACAGACTTTTTGATTAGTCATTGCTGCGAGTCTACTCATTTATTAAGAACAGGTACAATGCGTTGATCTCATTAGCTGTCATACTACCAAAGGGCAAAACTGCCAGTTTAAAAAGCCTGCCACGCTATTAAAAAAAAAACTACGGCATTCAAAAAATGACAAGCACAGTAGCGTATCGCGACTGAAATGAGTGCCTGTTTTTGATCAATTCAGGCCGGTTTACCTGGTGGAGAGGGTATGATGTTGAGAAACCCGAACCCCCCGATGATACCAGGAAAACAACATCACTGAGGACTCATCTCGGTGAATCTAAAAGGTGTATGTTTCAAATAATATGAAAAAGATTTAAGATTTTTTTGTCAAAAAAAAATTTACTGAATTTGTTTTGGTCATTTTTAAAAAAAATAAGATTTTGATTTTTAACTGATTAAATGGGGGAAAATTGTTCTATTGTACTATACATACTAAAACTGAAATTGTTCCCTACTATATATACTAAAACTGAAAATACATGTATTTAAATTGTTTCTATATTTCTTTGCCTAATGCAGACAGCTGGCTAATTGGGCCAAATTGCTCTACTCCTGTTGTGTAGCAATAAACTGAAAGAAAGGTTCATAGAAATAAATTTTCTAATTTCTGGTCTAGGATGAAATTTGAAAAAAATCAAATGGCGTTAAAGTTAAAATTAAAATATGAATATGCATTGGACTATAATTTTTACACTAATTGTTTTAAATTGGTTCATTTCATTATGTAAATCAAATTGTATTTAACATTTTTTAATCAATTTGTTGACTGAGATTTCTGTTTCTATTTCAGAATTGTTCTTTAGCTATTGTTGGCCCTGATACCAAGTTTACTATTTATGACAATGAAGCTGTGGCTGAATTTGTATCCTTTGTAAAATACTGCATGTTATCATAATTTGCTACTAATAATCAAATGACGATTTAACCATCAAAAAATGGATTGCATCATAATTTTTTACTACTATTTACATTCACTATGGCTGGCACGGCAGTGTTATTGTTTTATTTGTTTATTGTAAACCATTTTACACATTGTGATTTTTTTTTAAAAACTACTAAAAATTAAGATCAGGGTAAATAGCAGTCAAAAATTAATTCATTTAATAATAAAAAATAATCGTTTTTTTACTAAAACTCAAAAGTCATTGTCGTGCCAGCTTAGTATGAAAGTATGTTAGCTTCTTTAGCAATGATCGGTCAAATCAGTCCTTATGATGCGATCCATTTTTGACGGTTAAGTCATCCTACTTTATCAATCAAACTTTCTATTTATTAGTAAATTCTGTATTATTTCAAAGTTAATTGTATATATCCTGTCTGAATCAAATATTTTCTGCTTTAAGAAATGTTTTGTTTCTTTATGCATGTTGGCCTAAATGATACCCACTTTCATTATGAATCCTGTTTCATTCTCTGTATAAGCAAAGGAAATGATATTGTTCTGAGTCAATGTATTCTTTGACTAGTCTTTTCTTTACCTTGAAGTAGGAATAAAGAATATGAATAGATTTCTGCCTCCTCTAGCCATATGCTTCTGTGGCTTAATTAGTTATGGTGTCATCCATGAAAGGTGAGCTCCTGGGATTCTCATCTGAAGCAACTTTATTCTTCATGCTATTTTAATGGTCAAAAAGTATTCAACCGAGAAAGATGTGATAAAAAGCATTAATAAGATGAAGACTAATGAAAACTGTTAATTGGATTTTCTTGTTTGTTAATTAAATATCGATTACCTATAAGTATGTTAGATATTGTTTTAGTTTCACAAGGTAACATGAACTTTCATGATAATAGTTAGAAGATCTGGTATTATCAACATTTTCTTAATAGTAATTGAATAACCTTTAAATTTTTGTTTGTACCTTGCATAGATTATCTGAAAAATGTGAATGTCCAGGAATCTTGGAGAAGATCCAAAAATACACGTGCACATATATTTTTAACATATTTTATATGAATTTAGCTTTCCATCCAACCATATTTATAAATCAATGTGAAATAAACGTTGAAAAGAGTACTATACTTCTATTCAAATGGTTCTTTGGATGATTGAACTCCTTGTTATTTGTGTTGTAAACATGACGTTTCAGCGGATCTATTCATGGGCCTTCTTCAGATGTAAAATCTGAGTGTGATGGGTTAAACAGAAGTTATGTTTAAAGTGGGTAGCCCTTATAGCGCAGGGCCCAGGTGTTTCTGTGTCTTTGTCTTGTCGGGTTTAGGTCTGTTGAGAAGTGGAAGCTACATAGGGTTGAACTCTGCACTTGTCTGGCTAATGCATTTAGTTGACATTTTGATGTGAGCTGCTTCTTTGATTTTTCTCTGCTTCCAACATCGTTCTCTGTCAATAATCTGGACTTCCTCCCAGAGAGGAAGATGTGGTCGGCCATAGCCAATTTTTCTATCCCTCCCCTGATTATGGCTTTCTTATGTTCATCAAGTCTGACCTTGAGGGGGTGGCCAGTTTCTCCAGTATAGATAATACCACATTTACAGGGGATGAGGTAAACACAGTTCACCAGTTTGGGGTCCCGAGTAGGGGCAACCTTACTTAGCAGACCTCGGAGTGTGTGTGTGCGTTTGAAAATGACTTGATGTTATAGTACTATATTATCACAGTGATATTACCTTTATTATCAATGTATTCTGCATTGAAAAATGATTGAATCTTGTTTAGTACACATCCTTGACTTTTACTTAGTTAGAATTGATTGAAAAAGATGAACGTTCACGGGGTCCTCCGGCAGCAGCAGCAGCAGCTGTTGAGGTAAGGTCTTGACAATATTTTACATTTGTGTTTTGGTTATTATCAAAATAATGAGTTTGTGTAGATTTTTTATTTGATTAATATTAATAAGAGGAGGAGGAACATTTTTAATGAAAAAACAAATATCAAATAACTATAAATTACAATTATCAGTAAAGTTTAATAAAAGAAACTAGCATATCCTATTTGCTCATCTTTTCTCAACAAATCAGTTAACCTGTTTCTCTTGGCAATTTATTGAAAAACCTATTGAATCTTTCTTTGCATTATGTTAGAAATATGTTTTATCAATTAGCATTTCCAAATTTTCATTGATTATATGGTGAAAATTTGAAAATGCTAATTAAAAATAAATGATATTGCTTATGATTTCTATGACAAGGATTTCAGGAAAAGACAAGAATTAGAATTGGTCAATAAAATGTGGACATAAACCATTTGAACTGAAATTATTCCACTCTACTTAAAATGTCAATCTGTTCACTAGAGACTGATCAGTATTTTCAGCTTTTTTCTACTTTTATTGATTGGGTTCTGTTTGAAATATTTATGAATCAATAACTGAAAAAGAATTGATTCAAAATGTTTATCTTTATTTTGTTCAATCGAGAAATAATTACTCCTCTCTCCTACAGACTCCCATGGAACAGGAAGATCAGTCTGAATCGGTTCCGCCTCCATCTGAAGAAGGAGGAGAAACACCATCTGTAGCCATGGAACCTGAATAAATGGATTTTGAGAAAGATTCATTCCTTAATATCCGTCAAAGAGGTGTTTTCAGTAAAACCTTGTCAAATTTTAGGGAAAATCTCATGCGTTCTGCTTCAAACATTCAAGATACACAAATTAATAAATACTTCAAACTTTCATTTGTTTGTAATTTTTATGATTTATCCTGAATTATAAATACAGTGGATACCGGTTAGTAGGACCGCATCGAGACCAACGATTTGGGACCCAATAACCGGCTGGTCCCATTAACCGAACAACTTAATTCTTTTATATACACAAAACACCTCAAAGTTTTGAGGGGGAACAACTTGCATAAAAATCACAACTTAAGTCCCATTTGATAATTGGTGCAGCTACTTTTTCTTTATTTTTAAAATTTCACATTTAACTTTAGTCACAAGCTAAATATATTTGAAAGATAGTTGTTTTGTGAACTAAAAAATATATTTTTAGTAATTCTATCAGGTTTTATTTTTAAAAAATGTTTTATTGTGCAGCGGGTCCTATTGAGTGGAATCCACTATATTTAAATTCTGCCTATGCAAAATTTTGACTGAATATTATGAAGTTCGTAAAAGTATACATCTACTCTAAACATGAACAGTGTGATTTTCTTAGAAAATAACACTCGACTCTCCCAATAAAATCCTACAGTTTCAAACTATGCACAGAATTCTTTTCTTAAAAATAAAACACATCTCAATCCAAATATATAAAGCAATGCTGTTTCAGCGCCAGACTGTTCAGCCTGAGACATTCAAGTGCAAATATATAGTTTCAAGACTAACAACAAAGCTAGCCAAGACCTTCTCGATCCACCCTTTGAATACTCTGTGTTTGATGAGCAATTCGCACTAAATGCAGTGTTCTTTGCTAATAGTTATTTTAATTAACAGAATAGATCAAAACATTTTTT
>VCCN01001112.1:5536305-5551757 GCA_006491835.1 Architeuthis dux
ATTATGATTCATAGTGTTCAAGCTTGAACACACTGCATTATGCTTCTTAGTGTTCAATTCATAGTGTGTTCAAGCTTCCAAATCAAATTTTTTAAAAACTCTGCATTCTAGCTTTAAAAATAATGAAAATATCAACTTTTTAAAAAATGGTTCATTGGGCATTTATGCACGACCATTCACTTATTCTTTGCAATTCCAAAATATCATATTAGAAGGCTTGTCTAACATTCTACTTTTGAGTGTTTTTGAAATTAGCTTTTAAGGTTTGTTCAAAATTCTATCTAAACAGGAAATTTCACAAGAAGGAACTACATCATCATTGTTAGTCCAGCTAGCACAATATCAAAAAGTTCCTGAAACTCTGTGTCTACAACTGTTTTTGTAATCTTTGACACAGGATGGACTTCATCCTTCTGGAGATTTAGCATTAAAATCTCCCTAAGTTCCTTAATGTTGCAGTGATTTAAATGATCTGCTAAGAACATCTATTAATCTAGTTAATGTAATCACATTCAAAAGCAAACTCTAGTCATTGTTCTCACTTTCAAGATTACAAGAGAGGCTTTTTAAATATACTCCTATTATAAAAATATTGAATCTAAAAGTGCACACATACTTTTGTCACAGGAAAAACAATTGCGCAAGATAAGATTTTTGCACCCACTGACTACTAAAAATGAGAGGGAACATAGGTTGTGGCTTAGGTAAATAAAATCTAATAATCATATATTATTTAATAATCAAGTGAGCTTCTAAGGATCAGACAACAATCTACTGATTGATTCGAAGATTTTGACATTAAGAAATTCTATCAAAAATTGTACTTACTATCTTTTACATTGGAGGATCCTTCACTATTATGCTGATCAAGTTTCATAAGACATCCTTTTGCTGTGCGAATATCCCACAGCATAGCTTGATTGTCCGTGCTGTTAAAAATCAAAGAAAATCAAGCACAAATTAAACAATTTTATACGAAGGCATTGGCGGATCTACTATTAAAAATAATGGAGCTTAACCTTCAGGACCCCAATCCTGGAGGGACCCCAGAAGCAACTTTTTATTTTTAATGAGTGAATTTTTCAACAAAATCGATGCAGTTTTTGTACAGATCATGCACAGAGATAAGTGATTGGTCGCTAAGCGAAATGATATCTAAGCCAATGCGCTTCTTGGAGGTAGCAACGTTCTGCTTATGGGTGCTGTTGAGATACATCCTACGTTCAACATGAACACAACCATGTATTCCTTACAAATACTTTAGCAGCTTTGCTATGCGATTACTATAAAGTAAACTACAGTGACTAAAAAAAAAAACTGAACACCATTGCAAGGGATGAAAGGCCCGTCGGGCATTGTTGGATGCTGCCCTATTGGCGCCTGTTGCGAAGGGGCCCCATAACAGTACAAGCTTCAGGGCCCCCACTGTATGAAGGTAATAATTACCCTTCTTGAATATTTTCAACTTAGGTTTAATATTGTTAAAGAGCCATCTTTAACTGTCTTCAGGCATCATATTAGTGCTTTTGAGTTTGCGAATTTCTGTTATTCAACAAGACAAAACCAAATATTGAAAGTTTGTCATTAGTTTCATTCATGTTTTTTTTACTTTAACAACTTTGTCCCAAACATTTCATGAACAAATCAGAATAAAAAGAGCATTCCTTTTAAGATATATTTGCGTAATGACTCAATCTTGGAAAAATTTCCCAGAACTTTTGATTACTAAACCAGAGAGGCATGGGATATACATTGGGTATATTACTATAATAAAATCATACAAGATAGGATTGATTATACTTATCAACTATAAAGGTTATGATACACATGGCTTCAATTTATCATTAGAAATGTTGGAATTTAACAGGAAAAATTAAAACAGGATATTTTTAATAAAAGAGGACATTCTTTTAATCAAAATATGTATTTATGATTCTTATAAAAGATCCATTTTTATCACAAGTAATGACACACCTAAAGAAAAAGGTAATTATTGCGTGCCAGGAAGCAATAATGACACACTTCAGAAATAGGTCATTATTGCATGCCAGGATGACTGGGGGGGCGTGGGGTCTAGCCCCTCTGCAGGGGATGCAGTCGGCGTATTCTAGGCCCCAGCCAACAGGGCCGGTTTAATTCTGATAAGATCAGCTTAGAATTCATGAATTATATTTCAACTTGCATCTTGGCACAATAGTTCATATAACTGTCTAACTTCTAAAAAATAACTCCTTCAAATTTCAAGTGAAATATGAAGGTAAAATGCAAAAATCAGAGCTTACCCTCCAGAGGCTAAAATAAATTCATCTTTTGGTGACCACTGGATGCACTGAATAGCCCTCCGATGCCCTTTTAGGCTGTGTGTGGCAGAGCCCGATTTCATATCAATCAATCTCAAGGAGCTCCCATCGCATCCAACAGCAATCAACGAATGCTGTCTTGCTACCGTTGACAAATGATGACAGTAGACAATCCCTTTGAATTCATAATTATCAGCAACCTGTAAAGAAGACATTAAAACCAATTACAATAAGAGAAATGTTTTCATTAATAATAATAATTATAATAAGCATATTTTGCCATGATTTTACAGAGGCTTTCAAATCTATGTATATACTTGAATATATACTTGAAATAGGCTTTTTTGACAGCAGTTAATAGCGTCATTAAGCCAGCTTCAGTGTAGTTGGGCTGGATTTAAAATAATAAGAAAAATGGGAGTTAAATTTGCTATGTCCGATATCAGAATAAAGATTATTTTTTTAAATATTCATATTCTCTGATGTGACTGTCTTTTCACTTAGGCTGTTCCATGTGTTTGCTACTCTTGCTGAGAAATTTTTTCTAACACCAGTGGAGGTCTGAATTTGTAGTTTATGGCTGTTTCCTCTGGTTTTACTGCACATAGAAAAGGGCATTTTGAGCAATAAACATCAGTATCTGCTCTATGTATGTTGTTCCGGATTCTATAGACCTCTAGTAGGTCAGCATGTTTTCTTCTGTATTCAAAGGTCTCTAGATTAAGTTGTTTTAATCTTTCAGTAATATTTTAATGTATGTGTTAGCTAATTACAAAAGATAATTTTGGTTGAATCTTCATGAAATGGGTGTATCTTAGGAATATCTCAGACACTCCTTTTTGGGATTTAAAAAATGTTTAAATCACTGACTTGCTTTATATGCAGAGTAAATTTTTTTAAAAAGAAAGAAATATTTTGGCAGAGAATTATTGCAATCATTCCTTTAACACAATAATCATGAAAAAAAAAAATAATAATAAAAGTTAAAATTATAAATTATAAATATAGAAATTTTATTTGAATTTTGATACTCACAACTAAGTTGTTGGTGTCCCATATTTTGAGTAATTTGTCTGTGCCACTGGAGATGAACATACCAGTGTCAAGGGGGTACCACTGTACAGTTTCAATACTGCTCCTATGACGATCCACATTAGATAGGCCCACACTTGACACAGCATTACATGTATATTTGATCTCACCTGTGCTATTAAGCAGGTCATAAATGAAGATCATACCATTTGAGCCACCAGACAATAAACTGCAAATAAAAAGGAAACATAATGAAACAATCTGTGAAAAGAAGAGAAAATAACTGATGAAATAAATGGCACTGCAATGACTGTCTAATGAGTTTTAGTAAAAAACGATTATTTTATTTTATTTTTTTATTAAATCAAGTATTCTTTTTTTAAAACTTTAAATTTTATTTATTGCAGATAAATTGAAAAGGACGATGAAATTTAAATAAAAATCGTAGTTGTTACGACAGTACTTTCACTACTGAGTTTGTGTTAGCAGCAGTTATTATTTTAGTAGTAGCAGTTTTTTTTGTGCATTGACAAGAAGCGAGATTACATTGAAAAATAAGTACTTGCAATCAAGTATTGTAAACCATTTTTATTGATTTTTGACTGCTATTTACACTCATCTTAATTTTTAGTTTTTTCTTTTAGAAATTACAATGTGTGTACAATAATAAACGAATAATAATAGCTTTTTTATTCAAACCAAGTAAAAGTTAAGATGAAGGTAAATAGTAGTTAAAGTCATATTTATAGTCTAAATAAAAATTTTACTAAATCCAAAATAACAACATTGCTGTGCCGTCCTTACTGAAATTGTGATTAAACAAACTAAAAATTAGGATGAATGTAAATAGTAGTCAGAAATTAATAAAAATGGTTTACAATACTTGATTTAATAAAAAAATAAAATAAAATAATCATTTTTTACTAAAACTCAATCATTGTCATGATGGCTTAGTACTCCAGTAAATAGAAATACTGTGTAAGTACGAAAGTAAAAAATGTTAGCTTCGTGATCAGTCAAATCAGTCCTTATGATGCAATCGATCAATTCAAGACATTACTAGAGTATAATCAACATTATACGATGTGATGTCAGTTACTCAAACTATCCAAATCAAACATTGAATATCATTTGCTCCCCCTTGGTTATGTTAATTGCTTTGATGTGTGACTTCCAAATAAATTAAATGAAAGAAAAAAAAACCTTACTGAACAATATTTCTGTGTGAAATTCAATAGTTAAACACAAAAGTGTCCATTTTTCAAACATTGTGACAAGCAATGAAAAGTGGATACTTTACAACAACATGGAACACATGAGGCAAACAAAATGAACCACCACTAACCATACCAAAGGCTGGTATTCATCCGAAAAGGGTCATATTGTGTATATAGTGAGCTTGGGCGGGAGTCTTCTATTATGAGCTCCTTCTGGAGAACCAAATGATTGATTCATTGAAGAGTGAGAGGGATTTGGAATGTTCAGGGAATTCAGAGGCCTAGCATGAGGAGGGTGTGAGTCACCACGAGTACAGGTGTGAAGGGACACAAGATTTCCTCTGGCCTATAATGCCTCTTAATTAATAACTATGCCCTCCTCTAGGATATAGCGTAACTGCCCCTGGGTGCTGAGAAGACTTGCAACGCCACTGAATGTTGTTTCAATAAATAAATTTGAATTTGGCAATTTTGCTGAAAGAATAAATGTTGGTAATTGTTTGAAAAAGGTTCATTAAAACGTTTTTGCTATATTATACAAGGGAGGTAACCAAGATAGACGCTATACATGATTAGCTGCTGTTAAACTATTAGCATAAGGAACAAATGAAAGCAGAAAACTGAACATTTGAAACTGTATTTTATATGAATTTAACTACAAAGGATATCATTTAGGGTTAGGTTTGGGGCTGCAATTAACAACATAAAAAGATTAAATATTTTTTTTCATATTTGTAACTCTAAAACGAATAAACATTTGAAATTAATAATAAAAAGAATGATTGAATAGTTTTTCTTTGTCATTTCTGACACTGTTTCTCCACACAAACTCATGCAAATATGAAGTAAACAGTTTTGATTTGTGCAATTGTCTGGGTAATTAACTATTTACTTACATTCACACATTTTCTATTCATCTTTATCATGTGCAGCATCTATCCTGGTTACCTCCCTTGCATAATATAGCAAAAACGTTTTAATGAACCTATTCCAAACAATTACCTAAATGTCTATATCAGGGGTCAGCAAACATTTTTGGAGGCAGCCCAGATTAGAAATGTTTTTAGGTTTTGTGGGCCAAATGAAACAATGATCATACAAGTTTTTTTAGAAAAATATTCTTTTAATGTTTTTAAAAAAAAAATTATTTTAATGTTTTTCATTATAGGAGTATATACCTACATAAACTTCATTATAGGAGTATATACCTACATAAACTGCCATGTACTATAAATCAATGAGAACTATGAAATTCTTTTTGGGGGACAAAATATTTAATTAGTTAAAGCCGTGAAAAAATTCATAGAAATAGTGAATTTGTTTCTGTTGAAGAGTCCATTAGTAACAAATGGTGGGTAGGAGGTATTTTTAACAGCAAAATCTTAACCCAAGTGGAACAGTCCGTAACGGACAGAAAAACAAAAAGAATTCAGGTTTTACGGGGGGGGGGTATTTACAATGTAACTATTATGATAAACTTTCCGTCCGTTGTATTCGGTTACTTGACTTCCCTCGTAAAAGTTGTTCTAGACCTCTTTGATATTTTAATGACGATTTTTTTTGTGTGCTTTCATTAGGAGTTTGGGGGTCATCTAGGGTGCGCGTGAATCCGCCCGGGAGTGAAACCCAGACCCCCGACCCAAAACATTAATGAAATCACAAACAATTACTTGGACCGATTGATTTTTTTTTACAAAAACAGGGGAAGTAACAACAATGGATTAAAAGCACAAAGAAATTACTGGCGAAAAATCTTTTTCGACAATCGACTCGACTAGGTTCACCAAAGAAAGTGAATGCCTCTAAATTCTCTGCAAAAAATAAATAAACTTTTTTAACATGACTCACATATCAAATAGGGTGGGGTTTTTTTGTAGCATTAGAAAGAAAATATCCACACAAAATAAGACAAAGAAATTTGTATACCAAAAAAAGAACACTGACGGGCTGGAGAGAAGTATTTTGGATTTTACGGGATAAAAAAGTTTTTTTTCTATCGTTAAAAAAGAAAAAAAATCAAAACACCTTTTTTTAATGAAAAAGTTACTCTTGGTCTGTTCTCCATTTGTCGAATAAATATCAGTTCACTTTACTTTTCAATATTTTGCATATTGTCTACTTCTTTAAAACAGAGCTGGGCTAGAGCAGCCCAGGTCTGTTTTCTTTCTGGGCGTTATTGGGATTTGTAAAAAATATATTTTTTATCCCGTAACTTCAAGAAAATGTTGTGAAAATAAAAAATAAAAGTATTCGCCGCAATATGAACCCCAGTTAAAAATATAATAATCACAATGAATATTATTTTGAGGGCAAGGGTACCTACTATCTATCTTCAATTAAATCAATGTCGAGGCTGTTTATCCCCCCGCGATGGGTCCCTTGTTCAACATCACGGTGGGTGCTCAAATCCAGGCTGTAAATACGACGGGTTGTTTCCGCTCGTCGTAAAAGAAGTGGATTGTCCTCGCCATTTTCCCGGCTGTTCAGAAAACGAAGCATTGGTCATCGATAGCCTATTTAACCATAAAACACGTGAAAAATATAACTGGAAAAAAAAGGTCGTTATTATTTTCCTAGAGACGAACCGACAACACATACGATGGGTCAGGGCCGGTAATTACAAGACATTTCTTTGATTATTTCCCTTTAGTTTAAACTATTTTTGCCAATGCTATAGTTTTAAGGAGTAAGTATTAAAAATCACATAACTGACTCTTAAAGCCTTTAGTTGATTAGAACATTTTAAAGTTTTTCTTGCCAGATTTTGAGGTATTGGATTCAAATAGACTTTGAACAAAATACAAGATAAAAGAATTTCTAAGTGCACGGTGAACAATCTTGATGCACAATCAAAAAGTTTATCAATTCAATTTGGTCCAGGTCCATTTATTACAGGTATACCTTGATTAGTGTAGTTAATTTGTTCCCAAACTTTCTGTACTGTTCAAGTTCTTATTATAATTTAATGTGTTTTTTTTTCAGCTTTTACTTAGATTAATTTGTACAGCAAATACTTTAACTGTACTACATTAAAACCCGCACTAATCAAAACCGCACTATCAAGGTATTGCTGTATATTTTTTTCTCTCAGATCTCTCACTCAATAAACTGTTTTTATAAACTAGGTAAACAAAAGATTTAACTAGACGAATATAAATAGTTTTAATCAAAATTTTATTAAGTGAACACAATTGTTAGTAATGTAGAATTTGTAAAGTCAAAAGTAGTGGGTCACCAATTTGGTAGTAGGGTTATGGATATTTGTTAACAGAGACAGCAGTGACTAATGTTCTGTATTAGATGTTATATATTCATTGTACAAAAGGTAGGGTGATACGTTGTTTTCCGATGAAGTTTGTAATTGTGTGTATGATTGAGATTTGAATTTCTCCAACTCTCCAACTGGTATTGGTCACAGCCTCAAAATGAAGCATCAGTTAGATTGTAATGAGAAATAACTATTGAAGTCAGCATCAGTTAGATGAAAATTGTGCAACTCAAATACTGTTGAATTCATTGAATAAAAAATTGTGTCAAAAGGAAAGGCAAAAATGATTTCTAAAAAATTTCCAAACGTTAATAATTGAGAATCACAAAAATAGAGTCAGTTCAATATGTTCTGCCATGCATACATATTTACTGCTAAGGTACATTTGATACCAAAATCAGAATAAAAGTCAGGTTACCTTAGATCCGAAGCTGACACATGCATTATTGCTCTCTTTCATAACATTTGTATTGAGCAATGAAGCTTAACAAGGTAACAAAATTGATCTGTGTGCTGATGTACAATAACTTCAAAATATTTTAGAAGATATTGACAAATTTAGCAATGGATAGAAATGCTAAGATTTGGAGATTTAAACAAATTCATGGTAAATCACTGTTTATATTGTTGCAGACATCTAAGCTTGGAGTTTATCTCCTTTAAAAAGGGTCATCATTGGTTGTTAGAGAAATTCTTCTTTGCTTAATATCTGCTACTCTTTGAGGCCTTGTTAAATTATTACAACAGTAAGATATTATGCTGTAATTTCTAAAATTAGAAATCAGTCCTTAATCTCCCATACCTACTTGGTAACAGAATGGGACTCAATTTGGTGCGGGCGTTCTGGCATGAGTGTTCAGGCATCTTCTGATTTGGCTTAAGCCCATTTGGTGACTGGCGTTTGAGCTTAGGAAAAAAATGTTGATTGATTCATCATCATTTAAAGATGAAACTTTAAAAAGCCTTAAAACTGTAAATTTAACTTTATTGAAAAAATATTTTTGTGCTGTAAATAAAACTTAAAGTTTAAAAGAATTAAGCGATGGGTTTCATTTAAATTTACTCTCATATTTCAGTTTGTTTGAAGTAAATTAAACAATAAACTGACACAGTCTATTTATTACAACAAATTTTTTTTGTATTCACAGTTACTAAATACAGTCAGTACTGTATTGAGTAACTGCAAACACAAAAAATAATTTAATTTTTGTAATAAATAAATAATATAGTTTGTTTATTTCCAAACTCATTGCAGCAATGAAGAAGTTATTGAGTGAAGAAACTGTAGCTAATAACTGCAAAATAAAAATAATAATTTTAATTTTTGTAATTAATTAAAAAGTCGAATGAATATT
Source organism: Architeuthis dux (assembly GCA_006491835.1). NCBI lineage: Eukaryota > Metazoa > Mollusca > Cephalopoda > Oegopsida > Architeuthidae > Architeuthis > Architeuthis dux. The sequence goes on from VCCN01001112.1 coordinate 5,545,478, forward strand.
AGTAAAATTCTAAGTGAATCTAATATTTATTTAATTAAAACAGAACTAATTTAAATAGAAGTAAAATTCTAATATGACTAAAAAATAACTCCAAGGTAAACAAGTATGATGTAAATAGAACTGAAAAGTGTATTATTGAATGTATTTGATGTAATGTTTTATTTAATGTAAAATTACTCAAAATGTATATGTTTTGTTTTTAAGTAAAATAAAAAATCGATTGAATGTTAAGAAAATCAAAGGTAAATTAATTTTTGTTTTTAATTAAATCGTAGGCAATTCTTGAACGTTCAGTTTATTGTTCAATTTACTCCAAAGAAGCTGAAATATGAGAGTAAATTTAAATAAAAAACGTTGTTTAATTTTTAAAAAATTTTAAAGCTTTATTTACGGCACAAAAATATTATTTCAATAAAATTAAATTTACAGTTTTATGGCTTTTTAAAGTTTCACCTTTGAATTTGTTAGGGAAAAAAATGTTGATTGATTAATCAACATTTTTTTTCCTAACACCAAAACATCAGTTGTCAAATGGGCTTACGCCAGAATAGGTTTGATTCCTAAACACTCACGCTAGAACAGCCATGCCAAATCAGCTTCACCAAATAGTACCAAAGCTCTTGATAAGCAGTAGCAATGTGAATTGTTCAGACTGAGCGGCACAACTTCAAAAGGAGTAAGGAGTGATAGGGTGTAAGAATGTGTTAGAAACATACAAATCAAAAGCTTTATTGAAAAAAGAAAAAATTGTACAAATATTTAAAACAGAAAAATGTTGATATCAACCGAAAGAGTTGAAATATCTTTGTGTAAACAAATGTATTTTTTGTTTGGATTTTCCTTTTTTTTTAAAGAAATAAATGTGTCAGTTTCAAATGTTTTTTTTACTCGAGATAATTTTGTTAATGCTAAGAAATACCAATTCATATACAATATACAAAATGTTTGTAAAATAAAGAGAATTAGAGAAAAGTTCTTTTCATCAAAAAGATGTTTTTAAAAGTTTGTATAGTTGTGTGGTCCAGTGATAACGTAAAAGTGTTCTTACTTATCGCCTTGTATTGGATTAGGAGCTGTGTTGATTCTTGAAACCAACTTGTAGGTTGGACTCTGAATATTTCTTTTAGGGAGAAAAAGAAGTTTCAAATTTCAAGACGTAATTCTCTTGCTGGCTTAGAGTTGGTCCAAGTTGTCTTCAGAGCAAAAGGATATTGGGCAGTCATAGCTTGACTTCTGTGAAGAACCATTATATAAGAGGGTTGGACAATCTTGCATAACTTTCTGTGGTTGACTAACAAATGAACTTTTCTTGACAGCATTTTGAATGATGAAGATATGTGCATTGCAAACTGAGTGACAGAAAGGATTGAGACGGGTGATGGGTTGAGGTTGCAGCATGCCTCTGGTTGCTAGCATATCAGTCTGCTGCTGAGGTTTTTATGAATTTGCTTGTTGCGTTATGAAAGTTTAGTCTGTCGAGAATGAAGCACACTCTTTGCATGTTTGATCTTTTTGTCTGTGAGTCATTCAAGATATATGCCCAGTGAATTTGCACGAGTGCATGAGAAAGTTTGGGCAACCATGGTGCAGATTCTGGTTACTGACTAAAGGTTGACTGCTGAAGAGCGGTTGTAAGAAAGGGTTTTATATAGATTGGTAAAATCCGCAATAAGCCTACCAGAGGCATGTTATTGATTAGGAAATACTTTTGTTTAATTGTGATTGGTTGAATTATGTGTAACTGTGTGTGGGCGGCCTGGCAGTAATTTTATTTATAGTTGAAACTAACATGGTTGTCTGGAGCCGGAAATGATTTCAGTTGTAACAAATGTATTGCTTTTTGTCTCAGTGTGATTTTGGACACTGAAGTGACAACTTCTGGTTGTCTATCTGAAAGGCTGTTGTACACATAGTTTCAACAACATGAATAAATTAAATTTGAATCTTTTATCAAATTTCATGAAAATTGATTCAAATAAGAAATAAAACGTCACAACAAAATGATAAATAAATATAGTCACCTCACTGATTAACTATCATGAATTTCTATTTGCAAGAAAATATTTGAATAATTTCACATTTTATAAATATTAATCACTACTCATGTTGTTTTCTTAAATTCCTTCAAAGTTCTCTTATTTTTAGTGTAATGTTAACTATATCCCATACAAATATCACTTAAATAGTGGTATGCTCATACTTAAAAAGAACATGAATAAGTAAAAACACTAAATCACTTAAAGCAAATTAATGTAACACAAAGTTTGTATAATTAATAATAAAAATCATAATTCCAACGATGACACAAACAAAAAACAATGTCAATAAAGTAAATGATGTCACCTGTAAATGATGTCACCTGTAATTCATATGATCCTTTAAGTAATTCTGGGAGAAAAACATATTCTTCCAGGAAACTCCCTATTTTTTTTTTAAAGACATGTTTCTTTATTTTTGAGCATTTATTACGAGGGTTTATACTTTTTGTACCCTTCCGGCGTCTAGGGGAGATAACTCCTTTTGAGAAATAAAGATATCTTTCATTTAATTTTATCCGATCAAGTATTATAAATCATTATTACTAATACTTCATCGGATAAAATTAAATGAAAAATATCTTTATTCCATGAAATGGGCATTTTCTTTTAACGTAACTTTTACTCAGGCTGGTCGGTTAAAAAGAATACAAAAGCAACTAAAACATTGAGCTCTGAAATACATAAAATTAAGCTGTAAATAAAAATTAGTCATACAATTAATAATAATGATTTATAATACCAGGCCTGCCAAGCCCAATAAAGTAAAATGTGGGAGATATCATTCGCCCGTATGATGTACACGAGTTAATCAGCTGGGGCGCTGGGAGCCCCCCGGTGTTTTTATTTTTTATTTTTTTCGCCCTTGTAAACGCTTGGAAATAGCATTTTCAGAACTAAATTTTGATACAAAACATACACAGCACAGAACGGATGTTTTCTATAGTTTTGAAAAGGAACATTACTCATTAATATTCAAATGGTTCTTCGGATGATTGAACTCCTTCTTGTTATTTGTGTTGTAAACACGATGTTTTGGCCGATCCATTCTTCGGCCTTCTTCAGGTGTAACATGAGAAGTGGAAGCCACATCAAGTTGAAATCCGCACTTGTCTGACATTTAGTCGACATTTTGAAAGGAGTTCAATCGTCCGAAGAACCATTTGAATACAAAACGGATCATTGCATTTTTTTTCTTTAAACTAATGTCAGCATATCGAAATAAAAATAAAAATATCAGAACCTTCCCACTGGTGAGATAATTCTTTTTAACACAACATATAAATCGAGAGAGAAGAACTCAGTTATCCGATACTTTTGTTCGACACAAATGCCAAGTATACAATATTTCCTGGATTAAGTACCTAACCACTACACGTTTTTATCTATATAGGCAATTTACTTTTTCAGTTCTTTGAATATAAATTTTTCAGAATTGACCCGACCCTACCTCGAACGAAAATGCGGGAGTAACCAGGTTTCAACAAAATCGTGGGGGAGAGTGGGAGACGAAAAAATATTGCGGGAGTACTATGCAAAATGCGGGAGGTCTGTAAATACTTCATCGGATAAAATTAAATGAAAAATATCTTTCAAATCGTTCTTCAGACAATTGAACTCCTTGTTGTACGTGTTGTAAACACGACGTTTCGGCCGATCCATTCTTCGGCCTTCTTCAGGTGTAAAATCCGAGAAGTTTTTATTTTTAATGGGGTTAACCGAAACGTCGTGTTTACAACACAAACAACAAGAAGGAGGAGTTCAATCGTCCGAAGAACCATTTGAATATTAACGACCCTTCTCAAAAAAAAAACTATATAGAAAATAAAAAATATATTTGATAAAAGTAGTTATCTCCCCTAGACGCCGGAAATGCGGAAGAGTACAAAAACAGTGTTGCCAACTCAAAAAATACTTTCGCGATAGTTGACTGCCAAAAAGCGCTAAAGTTTTTTAAATAGCCAAAGATGGCCAAAAAGACGCTAAAAATGGTCAAAAATAGACAGAAGATGGCTCAAAATGTTTTAGGTGCAAACGCACTAATTTAGCGCTTTTATGCACTGCCAAAACAAGAAACGCGCTGAATCTAGCGCGAAACCCGCTAAATTGGCAACACTGTACAAAAAGTATAACCGTTTTATTACATTTTACGAGCAGTGTTGCCAATTTAGCGCGTTTCGCGCTAGATTTCGCGCGTTTCCTGTTTTGGCAGTGCAAAAAGCGCTATTTCTGACCAGTTTTAGCGTCTTTTGGCCATTTTTTTGCAATTTAAAAGATTTAGCGCTTTTTGGCAGTCAAACTAGCGCGAAAATATTTTTTGCGTTGGCAACACTGTTTACGAGTCAACCAAGAGTTAAGTTTCTTGAGTTCAAAGGGAGGTAATTTAAATGTTATATCTTCCTTTGCATTATGGGAAGTAAGGTCATTCGACAAGGAGAATAATATCGAAGATGCCGCTTGAAGGAGATAATAGTACACTCGTAAGGGGAAGATTTAGCTATGACATTCTTTCTTCTCCTGATAATGAAGACTGTATGAAAAAACTACTTTATGGAGGCGGCTATGGCGTGTATGGGGGTGAGTATTATTTCTTTCTGTTAAAAGAACGGTCACTGATCGTCTCGTAAAGGAGTCCTTCATAAATGTTGAATATGAAACATTTCAACAAAACATTAGGAAACAATCACAGTTTTCGTTGAAATTGTGGCTTTATTTACTAAATGTTACTAATGTAGTTAGATAAGGAGAAAAAATGACATAAACGAATAAGAGGAAATGTCATTTCTACCCAAAAGTTTGATTTAAAACAAAGGTCATCTTAAGAAAAACAAGAGAAAGAACAGACTCTGTTCAAAACCTGCGACGGTGTATATACAATCTTTGACAGCATGTGTCAACATTTGTTTTTGTAATAAAACTATTTGTTTACCAATTGATTTTTCAAGTTAATTCCCGTTAAAAACGTCCAAAACAAAAATAAATAATCATTGCATCAAAAATAAAACGAAAACTATCGTCCGAAATGTAATATAATTCATTGGGGAACCGAAAAAGTTATCCATAGTCTGCTTTCTTTCTTTCTTGTAGTTTCTATTATTTTTTTTATCTTGAGGATTGATCTAAAAAAAAGAAAGTAATATGACGTAGTGTGGGGTAAATAAAATATTCCTATTTCTCCTCCCTTTCTTATGAACCGATTCAAATTTGGTCTGAACGAAAAACTTTTTATCATTCAGAGAATTTCATATCCATCTTGGATCCATCACATAAAATTACTGATTTTAGTACAAAATTACTTTCTGTTAAAAGATAAATAAATACAAAGGTCTGCAAATTAACCTTGTGATTAAAACCCACAGGAATTTAGAATAACCTATTTAAAGATTTTGATTTTAAAGACATTCAATAACAAAGTATAAAGTGAAAATATATTGTTTTACGACCACGTTGTATTTTAAAGTTAAAGTAAAGAAAACGAGTGAGACAAATGTTATAACATGCAAGTCGAATATCTAAACTAAATCTATAATTAGTGTCTCTTTAAACTCTGTTGTTTACATTTGCCCTTCGCGGAAAAGTTTAACTTCTAGCCGTCGAGATTGGATATCATTTGATTTGGACATATTCTAAGTAAACACTGTATGAGATAACATTTTTACTTTTGTATTCGAATCTTTTGAAAAAAGGAATTTTTGGGAATTTTATTGAATTTCTTACCGTCGAGATTGACTGATTTTATTGGAACTCTTTTTAATGCTACACCGTTTAGGAGCTAAGATTTTTTACTTTCGTATAAAATAAAATTCTAATAAATCTTTTCAGATTCATTTTTCGATCGACGATAGTATCAACATTTTTTTACAGCTATTTGTATTCTTATTCATAAAATTTCGAAAGAAAACATATCAGCTTTCACAACTAAAAAAAAATTAAATTTCACAAAAAGAAAAAAAGAAATCACTACAAAACATTTACGAACAATTATTTACACTACATTATATATAGTTCAGAAGCAGTGGCGATTCTACGAATTTTGGCTGGCCCCTAGGTTGCCCCCCCCCCCCTTTAATGTAGGGGTGTAGCTGATATGATTGATTATCTCAGATTTTTGTGAGAACAAACTATGCCGTAAAAATATAATGATTTTGAACATGGCAGCTTTTAATGTAGTGTTTCGGCATAATAAGTCGTGGATAAAAGGAGAATCGAAGAAATATACCATGTTAACTCCCTTTGTTTTTGTT
>VCCN01001112.1:5558464-5569817 GCA_006491835.1 Architeuthis dux
GCAAATTTCGCCAATGGTTTAAAATGCTGAAAACAGCATGGGGCCCTTTACCAAAAGATTGCCTTGAAAATCTTTCTGACACAATAAAAAAAACTCTAATAGTCACAAATATCACTTTAAAAACAAATTAATTTAAACAGTATTAATAACCGCTACCCACAATACTAGTTTATTGCTGGGTTTAGGTTATTCATGTGTTCTGACATTTATATGTATCAGGACTTTGCCCAGCCCTAACCATTCATAGTAGAAACTTGAAATTTTGCACACACACACACTACCCTCAATGAGATGGGAAAATGTTTTTTGAACAACCCCCCCCCCTCCTCCTCCAATAGGTTTTTAGGGGGGGGGGGTCAATTTAAGTTTATGCTAATCCCTTAGTTTGTGTCCAGCAGCAGTCATGCTTGTTTTACTGAAAATCTGGACTTTTTATTTCCCAACTAAAGGCAAGAGGAGTAACTGATTCATTGATCACCCCCAACACAGCATATATGGGTGGTGGGGATTCGTAATTTCCCTTGGAATGCTAGTCTGATTTATATCTGACTGCAATTATCCTGCCTGTTAGGTATTTAGTCTAGTTTGTCTTAATGAAACATTATTGTAAAATTGTTCCTGTTAAAACTTGTCAGTTCAAAATATTTTAAGACATTCTTTACATTTTTGTGCATTACATTAGTAGATATAACATAAATACTGAATCTATGAGTGAATTTTGTTTTTATTACAATAATTACTATCTTTTTTGATTCTATGTATCGTTTTAATGAAAAATTTGAAATTTACAAAACCTGTCTAGTTTGTCCTTTTGCTTAAATAATTTTACAAGCATATTTTTTTTCTTTCTTTTTTCCAGATAAGAAAGCCACGGTAGCTTATTTAGGAGCTTTCGCTTTTGGAGGTTTTTGTGCTTTGAATAAATACTGTCACATGAAGGGCTATCAGCTTTACCCTAGTAAAGCCTACAATGTTCCCAATTCCAATGCACAGTTTACTCACTACAACAGGAGCTTTCTGGCAACAAGAGGTCCCATCCTTGGAAACCAAGAGCAATAAAACTATTAAGTTTTAGTTTTGTAAAGATTTAGGAAAACGATTATTTCTCTTCAGGTGGCAATAAAAACATTATAAACTTGTTGATTTGTTTGCATGTATTTATTCACAGTAGGTTGTTTATCTTGGTATAGTTAAGGACACTGTCTAAGATCTCTCAGCTCTTGCCTATGGAAATGTTAGATCCCAAAAATAGGAATTGGACCTAAATCATCATTGGGGGGGGCAAACAAAAAATATGCAAATTTGTTAAACAATAGATTACTTTCTATAGTTTTGAGAAGGGTCATTAATATTCAAATGGTTCTTTGGACGATTGAACTCCTTGTTATTTGTGTTGTAAACACAACGTTTCGGCCGATCCATCAAAATGTCGACTAAATGCATTAGCCAGACAAGTGTGGATTTCAACCCGGTGGCTTCCACTTCTCAACAAATCTAAACCCGAGAAGACAAAGACACAGAAACACCCGGGCCATGTGCTATAAGGGCTACCCCCCCCCCTTTAAAGATAACTTCTGTTTAACCCATCACACTCAGATTTTACACCTGAAGAATGGATCAGCTGAAACGTCTTGTTTACAACACAAATAACAAGGAGTTCAATCGTACAAAGAACTATTTGAATAGATTACTTTATGTGAAAAGTCATGAAATAGTTGATAAGAACATTTTATTTTAGTGTGGAAAAAAGTATATGGTGTAAATATGCAAAATAGCACCAAAGATTAATCAGGCATATATCTATGCAATGAAATGAAAAAAATCCCAGATGATATTTCATTTTATAGCACATTAAAGAGAGGGTGTGATTAGTGAACAAAAGCTGTAGTTAAGTATTTGAGAGGTTAGTTGCAGAGAGCACATGCAAATTTCAGTCAAATATCTTATGAAATATAATCAGTACATGTCAAAAACAAAGAAAAAACCCAAAACTCCTTTGAAAGTTTGATAAGTGTATAACGTGTACTGTATTCCAAACATTGTCATTAACCCTTTATTAGGCAGCCCTAAAAATATTTTATATATCAAAACAACCTTTTTTGTATGTTAAACTAGACATAATTACAAGATATATTCAGTTGCAAGTTTTCTGAATTTTTTTTTGTTTATGATGAAGTGATCATATACGGTGCCATGACCAAAAATGGAAAATATAAAAAAATTAAAGTAGAAAGTTAAATAAAACATTGAATTAGAGAATAACATTCAATATGATGAATAAATACAAAAAATTGATATTAACAAAAAAAAAATAACTCCAGGTTGATTTTAAAATGTTATTGTGTGGACCAAAAACAGGCTAATTTAATGGTGTGGTATGCCTCATAACAGTTTGTCTTTATTCAAGCACAAGTGTACTTTGCAAAGCTTGCAGACCACATTGGTGCAGATTATATTATCTTTGTGGCTACAATATTTGCATGTGGCTGACAGGTCCTCGGTGCTCATATTTAGTCACTTGCCCCATAAAGGGTTAAAAGGCTTAGGCTTCATATGTTATATCTTCTATTTCTATGGAGAGTAACAAAACATCCAAAAGTTCTCAAATTTGTGTGAGTGGGGGTTAAAAAGAAGGGTGATTCGAGGGGTTAGTGTAAATCAACAAAAAGCCTTTCTACCAACTGAAAGTACACACATTTACAAAAGATTTTTTAAGAATGAAAAAAGAAATGCAAATTTTGAAATTTGTGTCTTTTCAACTTAGCCAGTGTCCTTAAGAGCGTGAAAAAAGGTGGTTTCTGCTGAGCGTTACCGTTTCTTTGTCCGTAACAATGGACTCTTCCACTTAAAGGTAACAATTTTGCTGATAAAAATATCTACCAGCCACTTGAAACAATGGGCTCTTCTACACAAATGATTTCAGGGTTTTTTTTTCATGGGGACTTGTTAAGCTATAAAACACCAATAGTTTATTCTATATGTCAATGATAGTAAAGCAAAGCTCAGGTCGCACTTATGATCGGTCATTGACTGGATTTTGTCAAGTCAGTGATTCTTTCAGTCCAGTTGCTGACCAATTGATCTAAGCAGGCTCTATTTTCTACGACTCAATCATAGATTGTAGCCAATGAGAAGTGAGAATAAATTTAATGTCACTTCCTTTTCAACTAAATAAAAATAAAGTTTTTCGTATCAGCCAATGGAAATATACTGCTAAAATAGGAAGCTATATTTTGATTAAAAAAGCATTTTTACATTACAGGAAAATATAGATTTTATATTATTTTTGCCTCATTTTTGTATGTAAAACTATCACATTGATGTCTTATCGATAATGAAAGTTACGATGAAGTAAAAATTGAATTATAAAATATTGCTAATATAGTTTGTATCAAAATAAATTGTTTGCTTTGTAGTTTTTTCATAAATTTATTGGGCATTTAGTATATTTAAAATTTTGTTTGGTGAATGGGTACGCAGTGAGAAAAGTTTTTGTTAGTTTAATTAAAAAAAAAAAGAAAAAAAAAAAGGTTTTACGATGGTAAATAAGATCTTTTACTTGTGAAAAGCTTTTTCTATTTATTTTTGAATATTCAACTACAAAGTTTGTAGTTATTGTTTAGAATAAATAAAATTTTTATAAAATGTTTCTTTTTATAGATATTAGTTAGATATTTCCTTTCAGCTCAATTTTGCTTAAATTATCAACAAAGAATTATGTTTTTGGTCGTGTCTGTTTGCATTTTTCCCTGTCCGGGGGTTCTTATGTCAAAAATATTCCCAAATTCAGTAATCAAGAAGTACATACCGAATCGATTTAATAAAACTTTCAGTATGTGAACAGGCAAAAAAAACAAAAAAAACTTTCTAGAGTTCATTCTTTGCTAGAGTTGTCTACCCTTGTTTTATTTTTTAAGTTTTTATTCTTAAAGTGTAATAGATGGACGGACACATTTCTTATTATAATGTAGATAGATAAATTTGAAAAAAAATGTATATTGTAAGGAGAGGGGGATGTCAGTTTAGGATTAGGAAAAACTACAATAAACAAAAGCAGTACTCGAACAGGAACTTCTGAGTTTTCTAAAGCTGACAATTCCGTTGTCAGATTTTTTGACCTGGATATGTCATTGTTCGTTTCAGAGTGACCAACTTCTAAATATTTAGCTTACCAAAAATTTGTAAATGAAATTTAATAATAAAAAAAAATTAATAACAATAACAGCCGCAGCATTTACAGAAAGCGTCCTTTCTTGGGAACCTCAAATCCCCACTCGACAGAAGTGCTTGAAAACACGTGCAATCAATTGCAGTAAAAATATAATAGTCCAGTTGTATATGCAATTCTGCTGTATTTTGATGTTAAAAGCAATATTTTTTTAGTGACTTTAAGCTATGCTTAACCAGGAAAAGTTTTTCTTCAATTTTTCTTGCCCTTGAAAAGGTATAATTTTCAAGATTCATAAATAGCCTCTTACTCGTTCAGTATACATCATAGACAGCTTTTCCCAACGGTTTTTTGTAGTATCAAGTGTTTAATAACAAAACTTTACCACAGTCTGACCACTGGAAAGGTATAATTTTCAAGATGGCGTCAAAGATGGCCACCAAATTAGTCGGCAGCATTTATGAAAAAAAAGCCACCTTATCACCAAAACAATTTCAACAGAAGATTTCTCAATGTTTTTTTTATAGTATCAGGTGTGCTCAGTAACATACTAAAAGTCTACCACCATCTGACCACTGGAAAGGTATGATTTCCAAGATGGCTTCCGAGGTGGTTGTTAAATTAGTTGGCTGCATTTATGAAAAAAACCCACCATACGCTGGATTTTGATCTTAAAAGTAATATACTTTTCATTTTTAGGGGCTTTAAGGTATGCTTAATTCGAAAAAATTCTACTTCAATTTTTCTAGTGATTGGAAAGATATAATTTTAAAGATGGCCATCGAATTAGTTAGCTACATTTATAAAAAAAAAACCAATATGCTGGATTTGGATGTTAAAAGCAATATTCTTTTCATTTTTAGGGGTTTTAAGATATGCTTAATCATAAAAAATATTCTTAAACTTTTCTAACAATAATTAATAGCACTAAGATTGCACAGAAATAATGGAATTTTCCACGTTTTATTTAAAAACATTATTTAAGCTCGATTTTAATGTTAAAAGGAATAAATAATCATTCTTATATTGAATGATCCCTGCTGGACACGAAAAATTAGTCTTCAACAATAGCTGCTAGCACTACACATGCAGGAAAATGATAATTTTCCACATCATTTGATATGGGCTCAAAAGCATGTAGGGGCATTGTGGCCAACTATGTTTATCTATATGCATCATATTAACTAATGACAACAGAATGATTGAGAAGCAATGCATTTTGCATGGCATACATAAGGTTTAAAGTTATATTTAAAATGTTGATGAATAATGAACAAGAAATAGGTATTTTAATGATTTGGCAGCCAACTTGAAGATAATAATTTTTCAGTGGTCTGACTGTGGTAGATTTTAGTATATTTTGAACACTCCTGATACTACAAAAAGTATTGAAAGAATTTGTCTAGGATGAATAATAGAGAAGTAGTGAGCATTTGAATGATTTGGCAGCCATCTTGGAAATTATACCTTTCCAGTGGTCAGAATATGGTAAACTTTGGATATGTTATTAAACGCACTCAATACTACAAAAGGACGTCAGAAAAAAAATCTAAAGGCGCCAAAGCCCTAAACTAAAGTCCCAAAGTCAACATAGGTGATATAGTGGAGTGCAGCAGCCATCGTGTGGGTACAGACACAGACAGAGTGACAAACAGAAGGACATACACATACATACAGTGGTGGTATAAAAAAAAAAACGGTTAATTCAAAAAATTAAAATGTCAATCCTTCCTACCCTGGGGGTGAAATGGACTTGATCTGAAAATGTTAACTTTTTAAATTCTGGATTTTTTTACCATCACTTTATATATGTTACAAAGGAGGTATTATAATAACATTCGGTTAACAATATTTAGTTTATATTTTCTTACCTTCATAACAATAAGTTAATGACTTGGATGAGATTCTGGTCACAAAGAGCATTAATATTTGGAGTTAGAGTTGTTACTGGTAATCTTAACTCGGCTGCACACATGTTGCATTTCACCTTAAAACTCCATTGGGCAGACTACAGATTTTTCACATTCAGGCAATCTCTGTTTGCGGAACCAAGTCAGCCATTTATTTAGTCTATTTCTAAATTTGTTTTTTGTGACTGAATAGAGTGAAAAGACTCTTTCACATAAATATGTTGTTGCGAATTTCATTAGAACTTTTAAAGCTTTTATGTTTATTGCAGGGTATTCTATTAATAATTCAATCCAACATTTTGTTAATTCCAAATTTTGATTCTAATGTATAATCTGCTGCAATATCAATTTGTTGTTCCTTTTCTCGTGAAAGATTACTTAAATTTAATGACTCTCAGTTCCAGCTGGGAAATATTCTGCTATTGTTTTACACATATCAGATAAATGTTGCAAAATTGAATATTTTGTTACTTCACTTAAAGAAATTTCATTTTGAAGTAAAAGAGATTTTCAAAATACTCAACATCATCCTTAGCAACATAGTCACCCCAAAGTTTTAGTTTACGCTGAAGTGCATTCATTTTCCCTTGTATTTGAATCATGTCACATTGATACCCTGCATTTAAGTAAGTGAATATATCATACGAGTGAAGTGAAGATGAAATTTATAAAAATACATGACTATGGTTATTTATATTTATAAAGTTAGTCTTAAATTCTACATTAAACATGGCTTTCTTAATGAAAACCAACTGAAGTCTGGTACAATGGATGCATTTTGATTTTTTTCATCAATACCCCATAATATTTCATTTGAAACTGAGGTTTATTTCTCAAAATCGGCCACGGAACCAAAATGCAGAACCCAGTTTGAGAAACCCTGGTCTAGACTGTCAAATGGTACGCATTATTTTACTGAATCATTGTAGCTTCTTGCATTAAAAAGATAAATAAAAAATCTTTCAAAGACATTTTGTTTGATAAAATTATTTTTTATAGCCACACCTTACATTGATGGATAAGTTTGTTGATTTCAAAAACTGTTTCTCGTGATTTATCCTTCAAGGCAATTGACATCATCACAGGCTTTGTTGTCGACATGCCAAGGTGAATATTCTTTGCCAGCACGTGTGTCATAGCCTGAAAATAAAACCAAGATTTGAGATTGGAGTAAATGTATAATATATAAAAGCCAATCAGTAATTGCAAAGATAAAACAGGAAAATGGTTATTTATGAAAAGTGAAAAAAGAAAAAGAAAAGAAAAGAGAGTAATTCAATTTTAAACCCCACCAAAATAACTTTCTCTTTAGTAAACTTTCGTACTGGTTGCGTTCCTGAAAAACTGTATGAAAGTTGAATTTCCGAATCTTGAATCATTGAATTACATATTAATTGGGGGGTTCTATTCCCATGTGAGTTACTAGGTTTCTCTGGGGGATTGTGACAATCAAAACATAAAAAATACATTCATATTGATCCTTATATCCCCTGCAGAGTCATTGGAATCATTTCCAATGATAAAATACATGGGTGCACCTGGCCCTTGTCACAGAATGAGGAAAATTAAGGACAATAAATCTTAATTAATTAATAAGCATATTTATTGATATAATTATACAGTAGTGTTATATAGATTACTAATCAATTTTTGAAAAATATTTATCAAGAGTTTGCTGAACACCACACTTCTTTTCTTGATAAAGGAGTCTGTAGTATGCTGTATCTTTATCAATAGCTCTACGAACCTGTGAACGTCTTTCTGCATTTGGGTCATATTCTTCCATAATATTTAAGAACTGTTCAAGGTGTGAAAATGCTTCATTCATTTTCTTCACTGCCACAACTTTGATAGGATCGATTTCATCATCATCATCTTTCTTTTCCTCTTGCTCATGTCAATTAAAGTTTCATTGGTCATAGGTGTCTGAATGAGATGCCATTAGTTCATTCACATCCTCAGTAGTGACTTGCAAGTCATGTTGATTCATAAGCTGAACAACTCTCTCTGTAACAGCTTCAGAGATTTCATCCTCAAAACCTTTAAAATTTTATATTAAATCTGGGCATAACTTTTTCCAGAAACCTTGCATTGTTGATTCCTTTATCTCACCCCAAAAGACTCTAATATTATTGATAGCATTCCAGATAGTGTATCCTTTCCAGAACTCTTTTACGTTAGGCCCATCTTCCTTGTCAGTCACCTTGATAGCCTGTTTAATAGTTTTCCTCGTGTAATACCTCTTGAAGGTTGATATTACTGTTTGATCCATTGGATGAATTCCACTTAATTGGAGGCAAAAATACCACTTTAATTTCAGGATGCAGATCCTGTAATACCTTAGGATGTGCAGGAGCATTATCTAAAACTAACAATGCCGTAAATGATAAATTATTTCTGAGACAATATTCTTTAACACTAAACCAATCTTGAAACATAACTGCAGTAATCCAAGCTTTTTTGTTTGCTTTCCAAATGACTGGTAGCATTCCTTTAGACTTCCTTTTCAAAACTCTAGGATTTTCAGACTCATAGATTAGCATTGGTTTCAGTTTGAAGTCACCAGTTACATTGTCACCAACAAGTAGGTGTCAGTCTCTCCTTTAAAGCTACTTTATGCCCAGGTGCAATTTTCTCTTCAACTCATAAACATGTTCTTTCAGGCATTTTCTTCCAAAATAAACCAGTTTCATCAACATTAAAAATCTGCTGTGCAGTATAACACCCTTCTTCAACAATGTCAGCAAAAGTTTGAATACATTTTGTTGCAGCTTCTTTATCTGCACTAGATATTTCTCCAGTCAGTTTAAGGTTTTGCAAAGCTGTTCTTTTCTTGAACTTTTCAAACCATCCTTTGCTTGCCTGACATTCTGGAGAATCAGCAGACTCTTCTCCAAAGTGTTCCTTCCAATCTGCATATAAACTAATAGCCTTGCCTTGAATTAGAGCAAGACATTTTTTCTATACAGGTCATCAATCCAAACTTTTAAGGAACTCTCCATTTTTTTCCATCACTATGCCTTGTTTTTTTGGACATAATTGTCGCCGACATATTTCCTGCATGATGTACATATTCTTTAATTTTGTTTTTATCTTTAATAATTGAAGACATGGTTAATTTGCTTATGTTCAAAGTCGAACGGACGAATTTCGAGGACTGCCTGTATTTAAGATACTTTAGTAACAACATGTACATATAATAGATGTCAGCAACACTTGTTAGTTGGGTTCAGTAGTAGTACAGTGGATTAGTAGGAACCTGGAATCCATTATTTAATAAAAGGCTTAAAAAATAGTCCTTTTCCAGGTCGACTCCACGTCGTTGCACAATCTTTTGCATCTCATGTAGAGTTGTGTGCACAATTGGCTCGGTTTCTTCTGTTTGGTTGTATTTGTGTAGGAGATCTTCCATTAGAGCTTTTGTGGTTATTTGCATTACATTTGCCTGTATGGGCCCCCACAACCCCTCTATCAAATAACGGGTGTATTGTAGCCAGCGGTATTGAATTAAGGTGCCCCTAAAATGAGCTAACTTAAAGAATGTAAAAATATATATATATTATATATACAAGCAATTTGCAACTGAATGATAATATTGTAGGGTTTGCATTTTCGCAAAAAAAAAAAAAAAGATTTAATAAGGAATCTTTTCTTAATTTTCAAGAACTAATATGCTAAAACATGCTCCGGGGTCCCATTAGTAACCAGAGAAAATTTGCTGCCCATAGTTCTAGCTGGGCTCGAGTTATGCGATAACAGACAGACAAGAAATATATAGTGAGATAATTGCATTTACTTCATCATTGCCAAATATAACTTTGGTTGATATGAAAGGATTTGTCCGGCCTTCAACAGTGTTCTCAGGATAGACATGCACCTGAAATGGAGAGAGAGAGAGAGACAAATTTTAGTTACAACATTAAAACAAGGGGAATGGATTATTCTAACAGTAAGTTTGAGACTAAGTAAATAAGTTTGAGACTTTCTTTTCCAGATTGTAGCAGGTTAGAAAGGATTTCTTGAATTTGTTTGTAGCTGATTTATTGGGATTCAAGTTACATAATTTGCAATAGAGTGGTGGGACTTTGGAATAGATTACCAGAATATGTAGTGCTATCAATAGATGCAAATGATTTTAAGAAGAATTATGATGTTTATTACACCACTGCAAAGGTTTAAGGCCCTAGATATTATCTAAATATGACTTATGATGGATGCTTGTAGATACAAATTGTATACTTTTTTTCACACTAAAAGGTTTAAGGCCCTAGATATTGTGTAAATAAAGATTGTTATGATGTGTGCTTGTATATACAATTTGTATACTTTTTTTTCCACACTAAAATAAAATGTTCTAAAAATGTAAAATGTAGGTTATACTAGCAGAAGTAACTGGCCTTGCCCGGGTTTCTAAATATCTAAAATGAATACAATCACTATAATTTGTATCAATTGCATTAAAAAGATGCTGATAATCTTCAGTGGGAAAGTTACAATAGTTGCTTCCAAGAAATCAAGAAAATAGTTCTATTTTATATTTATAGAATTTTCAAAAATATAAACAAATATAGGACCTAAAATGAAATTCTATTCTTAGAATTAAAAATTATTTTTGGGACAGAGAGAGAGAGATCCTTTTTTCCCCCAAATACTGTACCAATTTACATAATTACTGCATGAGAATTCTTTTCAATCAATAAATTTTTTTTCAATGTCAATTGCATCATTTATTCCTATTCATGCCTTTCCCAAGGGCATTAGTGCGAAGTGAACGCAGATTAACTCAGTTGGAGTTTGAACTCTGCTTGCCAATTCGATTGCTGCTAACTACTGATATTTTAAAGAAATAAATAGATCACTTTTTATTAAATTTGAATAGTTTTTTCCTTCATCCTAATTTTTAAAACTAGTCAAATTTACTAAAAAGGTATTGTGTTACAATACTTCATACATTAATAAAGGTTGATAAATAAATAGATGTTTACATACAATACATAGACATCTACATTTAACATGACAAACAATTGTGGAAGTCAGACGCCTAAAGTTCTATTTTTACAGCCAATTTAGTGACACTCATAACCACAAATTCACTTAGAACAGGAAGATTAGGATAAAGAGCTGTTTCTCCTTGCAGTCTGCAATACTCACAAATATAAATAAGTCTGAAAACAATAGCTAACTCTTTAGAAATGAGCCACTCCTGAAGATATATAGAACATTTTTAGCATTCTATTAATCACTGCTACCAAAGGTTTAGGTTATTCATCTGTTC
>VCCN01001112.1:5574918-5588681 GCA_006491835.1 Architeuthis dux
GTTTGACTTTATGACTTCCTTCGAAGCCCAAGTCATCACAGTAACAACTGTTTTAAAAGAAAGTGTATAATCAGATTTACCAAATTTTGTTATTAAAGATAAACTGGTACATACATGAAAATGTATAGTTTGAAGCATCTACTGCGTAGTGGTTAGCATGTGAGTCTTAGAAATCATTAATAGTTTGTTCTTCTCCATTGCATATTGTGCCAAAGGTAGCTCAGTCCAACAAATACTGTAGGAAGTTATCATAAACTAATTCAATGAAATGATTAAATCATTTATGTTTTTAAATAATCAGAGATGGTCAAATCAACACAGTTGTCTGTGCATAAAAATAATCAGTGAATTTCCTTAAAAAGAAATCACTACTTACCAAAGTACCTATTTTTGTGTACTGTGTGACTATCAAGAAAATGTAATCTTCAAAAGCACTGCAGACAACCTCCGTTTTGTTATTGTTGATATATGCACATGTCTGCAAGAAAAAGGAAAATAATATAAGTAATGAAAAAAAAAGATTTTCTGTTGCACTTACATCTCTATTTTCATAACATTTTAGTGTGAAAAAAAGTAAACAATTTGTATATACAAGTACACATAACAATCATAGTTACACAATATCAAGTCCTTTTAGTGTGAAAAAAAAGTATACAATTTGTATATACAAGCACACATCATAACAATCATATTTACACAATATCTCAAGCCTTAAACATTTTAGTGTGAAAAAAAGTATATTATTTGTATATACAAGCACACATCATAACAATCATATTTACACAATGTCTAGGGCCTTAAACCTTTGTGGTGGTGCAATAAACATCATAATTCTTCTTAAAATCATTTGCATCTGTTGATAGCACTACATATTCTGGTAATCTATTCCAAAGTCCCACAACTCTATTGCTAAAAAAGAATTCTCTGATATTCAATCTACTTCTACCGTATGTGTGTGGCTTCTCAGTCCCTTGTACCCCCTTCTAGTACAAAATACATCAGGGTTTACTACTTCTAAACCATGCATAATCTTAAACATTTCTATTAAGTCTCCCGGATCTCCCCTATTTTCTAATGATGTTTAAAACACTTTTAGCCTATCCTCATAAATCATAATTTTTAATTCCGGTACTAACTTAGTTGCTTGTCTCTGAACTTTTTCTAAAAGATTTTTTATCTCTCTTCAAGTACGGTGACCAGGCCTGTGCGCAGTACTTGAGGTGTGGACAGACATAGTGGTGCATCAAGAAGTATTTCTTTTTCTACGGACAGCATATTAGTTTAAAAAATCTGTTACTTAATTGTACTTCTATTTGCTTCTACCGTATATGTGTGGCCTCTCAGTCCCTTGTACCCCCTTCTAGTAAAAAATACATCAGGGTTTACTACTTCTAAACAACGGATAATCTTAAACATTTCTATTAAGACTCCCGGATCTCTCTTATTTTCTAATGATGTTAATCCTAACACTTTTAGCCTATCCTCATAACGCATACTTTTTACTTCCGGTACTAACTTAGTTGCTCATCTCTTTGTGATGATTTGTCACAATTTTGATAGGAAACAAAGCAGTATATTCAGTGCGTTTGTCTAATCTAGAAACTTTTGTGTGATGTGCATGAAAGAGCAAATACAGAAAAAGATTGCTCATTCACTTCAAAATGGGAATTTTAAACAGGAAAAATGAACTATTAAATGAAGATGTATGATTGATTGATTGATTTGTTTAGCGGCATATCAACCCTTGATGGGTCATTTAATCCCAAAATCAATTTAAAATTTCAAAAGTTGGAGGTTTTTTAGTTTAAAAAAAAATAAAAAAATAATAGTCTTGCAACTTTAGTTAAAAAAAAAAAATAAAACAACCCTTCACCAGAGACTTGCGACTTTGGTGAAAGGCTATTTTTTTTTTTTTTTTCAACTAGAGTTGTGACAAGAAAGAGCTCCCTCCTTTAATTTTGTTTCGGTATGTCTGTCAGTCAGTGACATAGGAGCTAAAGGCAACAAAAACGGAGCTAAATCTAGCAAATTGGCAAATTTTGTTTCTGTATGTCAACCCGTCAGTCAGTGATGGTCATAACTACTAGAGATACTAGTGCATCTAAAAAAAAAAAAAAAAAAAAAAAAAAAAAAAAAAAAAAAAAAATGAAAATTTGGACAAGAAATTAAAGATATATGAAGTGTTAACTTTTACTCATGCGCACACACACACACACACACAAAACATTACACAAGCTAAAATTAATGTAAGGATTTGGAGCTCAATGATTTTAAAATTCTTTTACAAGTATTCTTTTCAAATAAACAATGAATAATTTGAAATTGTAGTTACTTTGTTTTTCTTTACAAAGTATATCAATTGTCAGAAGCAGAGGACATCTATTCTTGTGTGAAGATCTAGCAAGGGATGTTACTCTCAAAAACGCAGTTACACAAGTTCTCTCCCTTGCACTTTCAAACACATAACCAGTCTGTGAGATTTCAAAACAAAGTAATTTGACCGATGGTTGAGTTAGAGAGAAAGTTAACTTTCCCCCAAATAATTTGTCTCGACCGAAATACGTATGCAAAGGAGATTGACTCCTGCCTTAAAGAAAAGAATCACATAAAGTGTAATGAACTAGGAGGACTTTGATCTCATTGTTTTACCCTTCCTATTCCTAGATGAACAAATTTTGCAACGAAAAAAGGTTACATAGGGGAGATACATTAACATTGTCGTCTTTGAAATTTGTACAACGAGAAATCTATTGGGATGTTTAGTTCCGCTCAGTTGAATATTTTAAAAATAAAAAAAAAAATGTACTAATCTTTTTTTTCAACTCGACCAACGGTCGAGAAAGCTGAGAAACTTACATTCCACAGAGAGAGAGAGAGAGAGAGTTCAGTCGAGTGGTCGAGTTAAATCTCACAGGCTGCATATAACTAATCCTCAGAAGGAGGGAGGGGAAATGAGAGGTGGTTGGAGTGTTTCGGTATGTTAGCCAGTGATGGTCATCGGCACTAGAGATGCTCTCACATCTAAACATTAATAGTGTTTATCCAGAATAATAATGAACATTTTCTGACATTACTAAATGTAAGTATGGGTATATAAATTAGCCAACAATTTTAAGAGGAAACACATAAATGTTTAATACAGTAAATATTTTTTAACATTTTGGCCAAGTTTTATACCCACACCTACTAAATGAATGAACTTTCAAGGAAATCCACCAGCAGCTGACAGCAAAGATAACATTTCAAAAACATCCTGGATGTCAGAGGCAGATATGAAATAAACCCAGCCTAGGCCTCTTTGAATAGGAGACATACCTATTGTACACAAATATGAGAAATATCGCTGTTTATTTTTTTTAATGAATTATTTTCTATTTCACTTTCCCAAATGCTTATATAATAACCGAATCAGTCAGAAGAGGTCATCTTTCTCCGACTGGACAGTGAGGACAAAACAACAATAGAGAAAGAAGTGTTGAAATAGAAAAGAAAAAAAAAAAAAAATAAATCAGACCTATGCAGACAATTCAATATTTCAGAGGGTTATTTTTACAAGGATCTATTATTAACAATGTTGACGGCCATGTTAGCTAAAAAACTAAAGAGGAAAAAAGAAAAAGAATTAAGGTTTGAATTTCAGTTTTTATTTTTTTCTTAACTTTCTTTTTATAACATTTTTTTTAAAAAATTACATTTTTGATCAAACTCTTTAAAACAATATTTTCCTAACAGATCGAACCAGCTCTAATTCGAAAATATCTTTTAATATTGCAGAGTGATGTTCTTTTAAACACATTTTAAGTTCTATTACCCTTTTTAGATGGTGTCAAACTATGAACCTTATATTAGTGATGGGTTGAAAAAATTATTACTACAATATTATTCCCTGAGAGTACATGTGTACACATACATGCATGTATACAATAGATATCAATATATATTTGTGTGTATGTTTTCTATCTAGTATGTCAACCAGCAAATTAAAATTTATTTTGCTCCATTCAAATAAATTGGTTTTAAACAAAACTGAAAAGTTATCTGTAAACTGTAGAGTTGCAACAATTGATTAGTTAACTATTGAACTAATCGCCAACATAGACCTCTATGACAGTAAACTGAATATCTTTGGGTTGTGGACAAAACAAGACATTCAAGGATGTCATCACAGGCTTTGGAAAAAAAACAGTGATCAACAATTTTCACCATCTGGCATTTTATAGAACATGTAAAACACATTTTATAAACAACTAATTGAGAAAATAATCAACAGATTAATCGATAATGAAAAGAATGGTTAGTTAGTTAGTTAGTTCCTAGTAAACTGTAAAGAACAGAATTAAGAACAAATAAATTTGAGAACCCAAATTCCATCTCTGTCTTTAAACCAGGGTTGCCAGATGTTGGAAATGTTTCTGGCCAAAAACATGCCAAAAAAAATGGCCAAATGCTGAAATTGTTTATAAAACATTGCAATACTGCACTACACTCCAAAAATAAGCATTTATTAAAAATACTTCTACAACAAAGTTAGCTTACCTCAATCAATCCTATATTTCAAAGTCCCCAAAACTTTTCAGACCCCTTCATGCAATCCTTGTTCCCTCATCAACCCCCAGACATGTACAAAAAATACTACTAATAATAATAATAAAGTAGATGTGAAGTTTTAGACATGGTTTTGTTTCATTTCAGTTTGTTTCATTTAAAAAAAATTAAAAACAAAGAGGCCAGATTTATCAAATGTGGCCATAAAATGGCCAAAATGCCAACCATGATTTCAACTGCAGTCTCTGTGACCTGCAGCCCCCACTACACTACTTCTTTCACAGGGGTCGTTTCTGAGATGGAAAACGTAGACAGAGGGAAAGGGAAGTTAAAAAGTATACGATTACATATACAGTGTGTATGTATGTAACTTTATACCTTTTCACTCTTTATATCTTTCTCCTTCAGCTCAGTTTCAGTTTCTAGTTTGCTAAAGCGAAAGTTTAAAAAAAAAAATCCCTTTCCTCTCTGAATCATCCCCGGTAAGATATCTGTTCATCTCAAACAAATTTTGCCAAAAGAAATTGTCGATTTCCTTGGGGTCTGCGTTCTCTGAAAAAAATTTGTTTAAAAATGGTTTATTCTTACTTTCATATTTTGTTTTATTCTTATTTCCCCCTTTTTTCATTTGGAAGTCATTTTGAAATAACCTTTCTCAACAAATAATGAACTAAACCTATGATGGTTTAGAATTTCGAAACATTTTTTACTTCTGTAAAATCTTCGAATGGATATTTTGAACAGTTCCACTTTATAGATTAGAATTTGAAAAAGGATAAGCTGATAGTTTTCATGGCAGAAACCCTGTTTACCCTTCTTAAATGGACTAAGATATCCAACTGCATAGTTTACTGGCTTCTAAAATGTGTCTAATAAAATTGACTAAAGGAATACAAAACTTAAAATAAAAAAGCATAATTGGAAAGAATTGTCAGGATACTTTTTCACAGAAGTTTTGCTGTGAAATAAGGGTTACATTATACATGAAATATAAAATATATTTAAGAATTTTATTTGCAAAATACAAGTTCATATCGGAATACTGACAAAAACCCCAGGACAATAACCCCACACCTACCGGACAAAAACGCCACATAGTAGAAAATAAAACAGAATTTGTTTAAAGTTTCCAATAAATTTCTTGCAAATCCGCTTTGATAGTAGATGTTACCATTACTTTTTGAGACCTCAGTACTGCGAATATTTTAACTGAATTTGTATTAATCAGTCAATTTAAAATTCAATGAAACATTTTTAAAAAATCAAAATATTTGTTTCATTTAATCTGTATTCGTGCCCTTTTGTAATTTTCCAATCCACCAATTCCCCTAAAATAAAATTAGAAACATTTAAATTCAGAAATGACCTCAACTAAGTATTATTGTATTATTAAATTCTTTATTTGTGTCATATTATCTGTACTCGTCGTGCATAGATTTTTATAGATTGTAATTCTTCATTTGTATTTGTAATGTCTTCACAACAAGCGCGATAATTTGGGATGCTAAACTTCCCTAGATTCTAGATGTTTTATAAATTCCGGGATGTCCATTTTAGTTTATTGTTTATCAGGTAAATTACATTTCATAATGTTAGCTATTAAAAACTATAAATGGATTTTGTTTTATCTTTTACTGTGAGGTGAGTGTTCAGTAGAGATGGGCCTTTTGTCCCAGGGGACATTGTCCAGTGGGATTATTGTCATGGACCCGTTCATATCATACATGAATAAATATGATTGATTGATTTGTATGGCGACATATAAACCCTTGATGGGTCATTTAATGCCAAAATCAGTTTAAAATTCCCAAAATATAGAGTCTTGCGACTTTGGTGAAAGGTTATTTTTTTTTAAAACTAGAGTCTTGCGACTTTCGTGAAAAAACAGGTGGCCCCTATTTGGGGGGGGTCTTACCCCACTGTAGGGTATGCAGTCAGCATATTCTAGGCCACAGTCAACAGGGCGGGGCCCCTGGTTGGGGTGGTCTCACTCCTCTGTAGGGGATGCAGTCGGCGTATTCTAGGCCCCAGCAAACTGGGCCAAATAAATATGGTCTATGAATGCATGTGTATTTGTATGTAAAACAATGACTACCATTAGCAGATTTTTACATTTTTTCTTCTAATAATTGATGCAGGTTAAGCCAAATTTGTCAGAAAGCTACAATCTTTTCAGCATTTACTCAACTATAGACACCAAACTTTGGGGCAATTAAGCAATAGATGTCAATTTGAATCAATCAATGCAACTGTAAACGTATCAGCTAATTAAACACGAATCAAGACCTATTGACTAATTCATGCAATTCATTCACTCAAGTAATTCACTGAAAACGAATCATAGACTATGAATCAGAAATACTACGAAGAGAGAGGGCTTTCAGATATGCTGCTGGGTTTAAAGCCTCTTTACTTCATTTGGTTGTCTAAGTGTTATAATTTAACTCTGTTATATCTAAGTCCATGCAAATTATCTAAGTTGTATCCAGAAAATCAGAAATAAAAGAATAAAATATTGTTAAAAAAGTCTTAAAACTATGAAAATGAATAATATTTTCAATTTCAGTGTTCTGGATATTATAAATGTTAAAATTATAAAACTTCAAAATTATATATATATTTTTTTTTTTTAACCTTAAAATTTAAAAAAAAAAAAAAAAAAAATCAACGTTTTTATGAACGTAGTTCCGTCTTGTGTATGTCTTCTGATGCACATGTTACGGCTGTTTAGGCCATTTTCTACATCTTAACTGTGTTAAAAATGTTTTTGTATTCTCAATTGAGAACAACCAAGTACAATAAATTCTGAGTATGCGTTCAGATTTTATTTAAAATCTGGTTAGAAATTATTTAAGAACACAATGAAAATATGTGCAGTCGTGATTTCAAATCTACGAAACAAGGATTAATTAACAAAGATTATTTGAATAAAGGCTTTATTTATGCATAGTACCACAAGGCTGAAAGGGAGGTGAGGAAAGATGCTGGGCTTTACTATTCTATCCTACTCTTAACAAATCCTACTCACTTTTTTTGCATTTTTCCTTTCACCAAAAGAACTCAACAATCCCTGCCACACCCGTATCTACCAACATACCACTTTTAGTCAATGGGACCTATGCTAAAAACTCATGATACATTTGTACAATTGTAGGAGATATATACAGTCCCACATTTCCCATTCTAAGGAAAGAATAGTCATTGTTTTTTGGGGGTTCTCTATAAAGTCCACTCTTTTTACCAGAAACAATTGACACATTCAACAAGTGGAGTTCAAGGGAGTACAATAACAAAGGGTTGGGCTAGAAGAGAAAGAATCTTAAGTGGGAGCAAAAAAACTAGAATGTGGGGTGGGGGGGGCTGGGGTCTTGAAAAACCCTGAAAACTAAGAGGACATGTTGACTATCTTAACCAGAAGGAGCGTTTCAAAAGGAACTCAACCTCCTTGCAACACATGGCAGTTCACCTACCCTTTGCTGAAATCTACAGGATCCAATCTCTTCCTATCACATCTAAACTTTACTTTCAGTTGGTGCTTGAAGTAAGAGATCAGTAGGAGAAAAGGATTCAATATCATTTTAGTAAAGGCTAGCAGTGTGAAAAACATCCGTTTCATGGAAATGAACTGATCGGGCTCATCAACATAGTCATGGAGCGGCTTAACCTTGCGATGATGGAAGAAGGCATTGTCAGCTATTTCTTCCTAGCCACTATCACAACAGTTGCAATCTGGTATGTCTGCCATGTCTGCTTTGAAGCCTATGCTGTTGGGAAGCAGCACGATCTGGACAAGGTGAGGGAAAACTCAAAGTTGTTGAGGTAAACTGCATTTGGCACCCAAGACCACATCAAGTGGCTCTCCCCAGTCAATGTCGAACCTTTTTGTCTGGCGGATTTGAAGCAATCCCCTCTACTATACTCCAATACACAGTCATTGGATACAGACCTCTATTTTTAGTTTGAACCACTTCTATTAGAAATTCTGGCAGATAAAATGTGACTTGGTCCTCTTCTGCAACTGAATTGACATTTCTAAGAATGATTACCTTTCCTGGAAGATTGTTCAGAACTTCTTCATTTAGTTTGTCTACGTCATCGTTTTTAGTTCTTAAAATTGCCCTTGAAGACATCCACAGCTCGTTATTAAAATTTATCGCCAAATTTTCAAAAACAAACTCAACTAGCATTCCAAGATAAATTATGAATCACCGTCACCCATATATGCTGTGATGGGGGTGATCAATTAGAAAGTTGGGCTGTGATCACTAAAAAATGTCTGAATTTTCAACAAAAAACAAAAAAAAACAAGCAGGCACAAACTGTTAACCAATTTAGCATAAGCTTACATTGAAAATTGAACCCCCCCCACTAAAAACTTATTTTGGAGAGGAATTTTCAAAAAACAAAAAAAGCATTTTTACCTACTCATTGAAGGGAGTGTGTGTACAAAATTTCAAGTTTCTACTATGAATGGTTAGGGTTGGGCAAAGTCCGGATACATATAAATGTGTGAACACATGAATAACCTAAACCCAATTAAACCAGTGTTTTGGGTTGCAGTGATTAATTAACTATTTTGAATAATTAGTAAGCAAGGCTGGTATTTCAATGGCATCAGCAAACGGAGCAACGGAAATCATTGGAATTCTACCCTCGCCGTGTTGTAGCAGCCAATCAGCACAATGATTAACTCTTAAATACGTATTACTTGTTGAGATTAAAGTGTGACAGATGGAAAGACATGTTGCTTATTATAAGATAGATTATGAATATTTGTGTACCATTACATCAACTATTCAAAAAGAAAATCTATTGAAATTGGTCAACAGAAGGTGAAGCCACATTTTTGAAACTCAAATCAAAGCTGAGTTCCAAATTACTTCTGATCGCTTTGCAGCCTTTTGGCTAAGGTCAAAGTGTAGTATCTGTTCTTCGAAACCGCCATGGCCTCGAAGTTCAGAGAACCACGGCCCTTCACGCATGCTCGTGTATCGTCCTGGGATAAGTTGCACAGGATACCTTGGCCAGCTGGTCAGGTGGCAATCACCATTAGCATGCTCAGGAATTGTCCAGAGAAGCTTTTGGGATCTCCCCACCCCCCTTTATCCCGGTCCTCGTGGCATTTGTCTCAGTGACAGGGATTTGGGATTCTCCCCCCTCAAGTCTCTAGTTATGGGGACATGGGATTCCCCCCTCCCCTACTGAATTCGGCACTAAATGACCCACCAAGGGTCGATGTGCCGTTAAACAAAACAATCAATCAAATTGCTTCTCACACTACAATTTGAAGCACAAAATCATGGTTGTGGCCGACGCATCCAATCACAATCTCCCATATTTTCCAGGTAGATCAAAGAAAGCAGTGATGCATATTTCTCATGCTTGAAATCCTGCAAAACAAAAAGAATTTATGGGTAAATAGAGAAAGAAGTCTTGGCGACTGGAAAGAAGTTTCACAAAATGCTTTACCGGTGGAACTTCCCGTTATAAACAGACCACAAGCCTCTACCTGCTATTTTAGCCCTAAAAATAGCAACCGAAAACATTCAAGCAAGCATACTGTAAGGAAGGGTGACAATCCTTCTTGGTCATGATATTCAGCAGTGTTGTACAGAAGAATTTGGCCAGGACGATGCACCATCAAGTCTCACTGAACTTGTCATAATTGCAAATGTATTCTGTGAGGATGATGTGCGACATATAGTCCAGAACACAATTAGACAAAGTCCAGTTAATTCAGCAATCAAAGCTACCAAACAAGATCTCAAATAACAACAAATCATTGGGAATGTCCCAACAAAGCCTTTGATGGGGATCAGAAACACAGAAGTGATATTTTATCTGTAGTTGATTCAAGTCTTATGTTTGGGGATCATCCAGACTCCACTGCAATATACAGAGCTCAAACAGTTCCATTCTGGACATCCAGATACCAGATGGCTTGAAGTTGTTTACTGGTTGAATATGGACATTCAAATTGAAGAAACTAGCAAGAAACAGCTAAGAATGCCTTAAGGATCAAACCTCATCTCTGGTCAAGTCCCAAATCAACCTTGAGAGAGAGAATATACACAGATTTTGTGAGGTACAGTTACAGGTATACATCATTTGTTTATTGTGGATGCTTACACATAATATCCAGAAATTATTCCTATGTTCAGTTCAACAACAATCAGTACATTCACTGTATGGACTAACATTTTTTAGTCAACATGGCCCCTCAAAGACTCTTAGTATCGGACAATGGCACCCAATTCACTTATGCAGTGTTCCAACAATTTGGCTCCTCAGCAATTAACCATATTCTCAATTGAATAGATAGGTTGAATGTTTCATAGACACATCCAAATGTGCTCTACTTAAAGCACGTAAAGAGAGACCAACCATTTTCTGGAAGGGTGGGCCATAGGCTAAGGAAGAAGAAATTTTGGGATGGATCCATACACGGTTACCCCCCTCCATCGTAGCCATACAATATCTCCAAAAGTTATCAATGAATTTCAATGAAATTTTGTGGAAGGATAGGAAATGGGCCACGGAAAAAGTGATTACATTTTTGTGCAGATCTATGAAATTTATACAGTAACCTCCCCTGCATCGTAGCTATATGTCCTCAAAATATCTCCAAAAGTTCCCAATGAAATTTTCTGAAAAGGTGGCCTTGGGGTAAGGAAAATGTGATTAAATTTTGTGGCACACCCAAGAATCGTTTTTCGATTGAGGGATATCCCCCCCCGCCCCATACATTTATGTATTCACTCATGTTTGTTGATACAATATCTCCAAAAGTTCTCAATCACGTTTTGTGGAAGGGTAGGACATGGGCTAAGGAAAAGTTGATTTTTGGGGCGAATCCAGGAATTTTTACAGTTACCTCCCCTCCATCGTCACTATTTGTGAACTGAATTTCTTGTTTTTAATGCATTTAGAAAAAGTAGATTCTGGATTCTATATTTTTCATCAGACTCTCTTGAAAAATGATAATGCAAATGTTTCATATTCTTCTACGCTATATTAAACACATTGATAAATTTTATCATATCAAAAAGTATTTTCTAGATAGATGGATGAATAAATTGAAAATAAATCTTGACATTAAATAACAAGTTATTTTCTATAGTTTTGAGAAGGGTCATTAACATTCAAATAGTTATTTTCTATAGTTTTGAGAAGGGTCATTAATATTCAAATAGTTCTTCGGACGATTGAACTCCTTGTTTGTGTTGTTAACACGTTTTGGCCGATCCATACTTCAGCCTTCTTCAGTTGTAATATGGGGTAAACAGAAGTTTTTTAATTTCAATGGAGGTAACCCTTTTTTTAATTGATCATCCCCCAACACGGCATGCTGCCAAAAGACGTTGGTCACGTGACAGTTTCTATTGAGTGACTAACCAGACCTGTTTCCATAAGATTTTCTTATAAAATACAATTTTCATAAAAAAATTAATTCAAAATTGAATACATACTGAAAATTTTATTGAAATTGAATTTTGGTGAACTGAACTTGTTTTTGTGAACCTAATCAAAATTAAATTAGCAAAAAATGAACTATTTAAAATCTAACTGACAAGCAACACACACTTTTCACTGCCATAGGCGGACACAGTGTCTACATTAGCAGATATTTACCTAGTAAATTGAACATCAGGTGTCGCAAAGTCAGACACAAAGTTTTACATTATTTGTAAATCAAAGAGCCAATTCACTAGCTTCCCCTGTAAAAGTTACTTTTTCTCAAAAAATCAGATTCGGTCAAAGCAGTTTATACTGCATGGGAAAAAGTCTTTTTTGTTGCTGTATTTTTAAAGTTGACCTTTTTTAGTGTGTAATAATTGGACCTGAAAGTAAGAAAAGAAAAAGTAAGAAAAGAAAAAAAAGAAAAGAAAAAAAAGAAAAAAAAGAAAAAAAAAGAAAAGAAAAGAAAAAAGAAAAAGAAAAAAAGGAAAAGAAAAGGAAAAAAGAAAAAAAAGAAAACTCCAATTTTAAATAATGCAACAAAAAAAAGCATTTTCTGTAGTCTTAAAAAATCTTAAAAGTATAATAAAAAAGGTTCCTGGCAGAAAATGGTTGAAAGAGAAATAGAAAAAGAAAAAAAAAGAGAAAGAGAAAGAGAAAGAGAGAGATGGGCCAGAGGATGTTTGTCTCTCACAACCGATATAATATGGTATGCTGAACTACCAGAGTGGCAATTAGTTGTTTATTAAGGCCGTTAACTCAGAGATACCCAATGTTTTTTATATTCAAGACATAAAATTCTGGAAAATGTTATACAGGGTGTTCCAAGAGTAACAGCCAAATTAATTTAGGGATTAATTGGCCGTTATCTATCTAAGGGAAGCAACTCAGAACGCAAGTTGTTTCCCTTAGAACCAGCATTAATTTTGGGACAAATCGGAAGTTACTCTTATGACACCATATATATTTTCAGTAGCAACTCTCACTGACTATTTTTACGTTCTTTTTAAAACGTATTGCAATAATTAAATATCTTCTTTGAAAGTTTAATTTTGTTTATAACTGCAAGAAAATAGCATAAAATTAGTTGTAAAAAAAAAAGAAAAATACTTTTGCGTACTCACAGAGGATTTCTCAACAGATTAAGGCCAGGTTTACTTTTTTTACTAAAATTTTATTGATTCCGACATAATTGACGTCAAGTTTTAAAATCCTTTCAAAAATAGAATAGACTTAAGAGAAATTTGATTCGAAACAAAAATAGTTAATTTAATGATAAATTGACTGGATTTAGGGAAAATATTGCTTACTTTCCACAGAAAACTTAATGAAAAATGCATTACCATGGGTGTCATTTACAGGTGAATACAGTTCAAAGTTCAAGTAATAAGGTTTCTACCCCCCCCCCCCCATCATATTTAGTGTCAGTGGAGTGTTTGTTTTTAATGGATGACAGGAAATGTCAACAGTCCATAAAAATTCTGTCAACACCTATTCATAAATGCCAGGGGAGGTAAATCACATTTCTGAATTACGCACAACAGGACCTGGCGTATGTAATTAAACAAAAAATAATAAAGATTCTTTTTAACAAATGTCATTCAAATTTGTAATACATATATATTTATCAATAAGTAAAACACTGTTCTTTCTGAATAGTAATGTTTTAGAAGGATCCCAGAAGCATAAACATTAATAATCTAATGACAAAGTTTTTAAAAAACCATTATAAAACAAAGTTTTCCAACAGATATTTTTTT
>VCCN01001112.1:5599696-5611692 GCA_006491835.1 Architeuthis dux
AACATTAGCACCCCCTTTTTTTACATTAGCCCCACTTTTTTAAAAACATTAACCCCCTGTTTTTAAAAAATTAAGCCCCCTTTGTTAATATTAGTTTCCTCAACATTACGTCTCCCTTTTTAAAAACATTATCCCCCTTTTGTGGGGACATTAGCTCCCCTTTTTTTAAAACTAGCCCTACTTTTTTAACATTAGTCCCCTTTTTAAACTTTAGACCCATTATGTCCACTTTTATAATATTAGCCCCCTTTTCTAAACGTTAGCCCCCCCCCCTGGGAACATAAGCTCCCTTCTTTGGACATTAGCCCTCCCTTTTTTAGCCCCACTTTTGTTAACAGTGTAAAGAAAGGGTGCTATTAAATCACTTTTTACAAACAAATAAAACATTATATGATTTCCGTCTTTCTATCTTATTATTTCTTTTTTTTATAACAATTGACACCGTCCGGCGGGAATTTAGTCTAGTTTTCTCTAAATCAAAAGAATAAACACGAGAAGAAGGAAAGAAACGTGGTAGGAAGTAGTAACCATCGTCTGCTTTTCACAGAGAAGCCAATCAATTTACTACTGACATACTATTCATACTAAGCAACTTTTATTACAACGACAGGCCTTCGTAGAAAAAGTATTTTGTCGATTGACTTTTAAAAAAAAATAAGCACGATATGGATTTAGCTTGAAAAGGACTCGTCTTCTTTGTTGATTTGATCTTGACACCGGTATGTTGACAACTGAAAAAGAAAAAAGCCTTTGCATGACTCTTATTGTTTTATTTAATGTTGTTGCTGCAAGGAATCGAATTTTCTGGGGAGAAAAAACAAAGAAAAAAGAATTGTTGAACTTTTTGCCATCATCCTTTTAAATTCTAAAACTATCACAACTTGTGACACAACACAAGGATGCTGTAACTTTGTGTTTAAATCAAGAAGTGCTCTAGACTTTAAAAGTTTTTAACTTGTTACAAAAAAGTAAACAAATCAACTGAATTGATTGTTTTATTAGTTCAGACTTGTTTACTTGGACTAAATTTTCATTTGCTTTACGATGAGATCAAAGTAGAAACCTTTTTTTCTTAAAAAGTTATTGAAAATTCTGTGTTCATTTTGAGTTTTGCTTTCTTTTTGCATGACTAAACAAATTAAAAGAACAAAAACACATAAAACTAGTTTTTTTCCTTCTCTTAATATTATTTTATCTGAAAGAATAATAATGCTATTTTTATATTACTTTAAATATTATATACTAGTTTTTTTCCCTTTTTTGGTAACAAGAATTTAAAACTATTTTTGGTAACCCTGACTGAAAGTGTAACTTATTGCCCCCCAAAAAACCGGTTCAACGGTAATTAATTATGTATTTATTTAGAAATTCTAGAGTCAATCTAAGTTTCTTTTATTTGAACACATGTGCTGACGAAATATTAAATAAGTTTAATTTACTTACTAGAAACTGATTTAAAAAAGTTTTCAAGTTGAATTTTTCAGTTTTTGTTTTATGAAAAATTTAGTAAATTTTTTATTCTTGGTAAATTTCTCGCCTTATTTTTAAGGAAACATATTCCATTAATTAAAACAAAATTCTTTGTGTTTAATTATTATTAAGAAATGGTTTAATGTAACAAGAAAACTTGGAAATTTAGAAAAAATAGTTGTCACACTGCCAAACCAATTTCCTTTCTTTGTGAATGTCAGAGACAGAGAAATGCTTTGTGTATGGCGGGATTTCTTTTCTGTAGTTTATGCAATTTATTTATTTAGTTCGTGTCATCTTGTTGTATATAGTCTTGTATATTCCAATAATTGACAGTAGCATTTTATTCAGTTTATGATAATTTCATTTGGTAAAGAAGAAAAAAAAGTTTCTGTTCGAAAAATAACAGTTGACCGTTTTTTGACAGATGGTCCAGACCTTTAATTGTATTTTTCGGAACCATTTGACGAAACAGTCTTGTTAGTTTTCATTAATTGTATTTTATCCAAAAACTACCCAAAACATGCGAAATCAACTCTCACTGTCCCACACCCACAAGAACAAAAGAAAAAAAAAACATTAATTTTTATTTTTATACACACTACCCTTCCCCCTTCCCCATCCGCTTCCTGCTGCTACTACTACAACAACTAGTGATGCTAAATGCCAATTTTCACAGGCGTATCGTCTTGGATTGATATGAAACTTAGTCCAGACCTTCGGGCGAACTATCCTCATTCCCTCCACCCTCCTTCTCCTGCTACTACCACAGTAATTTTAAATATCAACTTTCTCAACTGTAACGTGTTGGATTGATAGAACTTCAGGTGAGCTATCCTCATCTTCCTCTTCCTCTTCCAGACCTTCGGGTGAACCACCCTCATCTTCCTCCCCCTAGTAAGGTTAAATATCAATTTTCTCAGCCATATCATGTTGTATTGATATGAAACTTGGCTCCAGACCTTCGAGTGAACCACCCTCATCATCATCCTCCCCCTGCCACAACTAGTAATGTTAAATATCAAGGCAATTGATAATCAATTCAATCATAATAACGTTGAAAATTGAAAACGGGAAGTTAATGCTATGTTTTGTTGATGTAAGAAGAACAGATACTACACTTTGATCTTGAATTAAAGGCTGCAAAAGGCGCATTTGATGGGGTCCCCACTGCTACGATAGTACCACAACGTATGGGGGGGGGGCTATTTACAATGTAAAACTGACAGTGTTCATCTTTTATTTTTTAAACATCTCTCAATACTTTCAAATAGTTCTTGAACTCCATCTTGTTTGTGTTGTTAACATGACTTTTCAGCCGATCCGTTCTTCAGCCTTCTTCAGGTGTAATATCCGAATGTGATGGGGTAAACAGAATTTTTAACCTGAAGAAGGCCGAAGAACAAACAAACAACAAGGAGTTCAATCATCTTGAAGAACTATTTGAATGTCAATGACCCTTCTCAAAACTATAGACAATATCTCTCAATACATGCAGCCACTTTTGGTGAGGAAGATGGCTAGTGATGGTGATTTGAAGATTTGAAATTTTCTGGACCTTGTTGGAAGTAATGGGCTTTCATTTATTTACATTTATTTACACCTGCCAACATAGTTGGGAGAGCTATATGTATTCATCCGTGTCCTTCCGTCTCTCTGTATGTCCACACGATATCTCCAAAAGTTCTTAATGAATTTAAATGAAGTTTTTTGGTAGGGTGAGCAATGGGCTATGGAAGAAGTAATTCAATTTTTGGGGGTGGGTCCACGTGCAGTTACCTCCCTTACATCGTAGCTATATGTTCACACAATATCTCCAAAAGTTCTCAATGAATTTAAATGAAATCTTTTGGAAGGGTAAGCAATGGGCTATGGAAGAAGTAATTTAATCTTTGGGACGGATCCATGCGCAGTTATCTACATCGTAGCTTTATGTCCACTGTCAGTCCACATGATATCTCCAAAAGTTCTGAATAAATTTCAATGAAATTTTGTGGAAGGGTGGGCAATAGGCCACAGAAGTGATTAGATTTTTGGGTGGATCCTTGGATTTTTTACAGTTACCTCCCCAGTATTGTATTTATGTCCACACAATATCTCCAAAAGTTCTCAATGAATTTCTAGAAACGTGGTCCATGTGGTAAGGGAAAAATTGGTTCAATTTTGGGGCGGATCCAGGAATTTCTTTTCGATTGAGAGATATTTTTCATTATTTTTTAATACATTTATGTATTCACTCATGTTTGTCCATGCAATATCTCCAAAAGTTCTCAATGAATTCCAATAAAATTCTCTGGAAGTGTAGATCATGGGGTAAGGTAGAATGGATTCAATTTTGGGGCGGATCCAGGAATACTTTTAGAGTGACCTCACCTGCATCATGGCTATATATTATTTGATTCTCATTCAGTTTTTAGTGACAATGGTGTTGGCAGAAGTATGTGCTCTCTGAGTGCTTTCTAGTCCTAAGGTTGAAGTTCAATTCTTTCATCATCATCATCATCAGCAGCAGAAGCCTGCTACTTTGCTGATATATAAAAAGTTGATTGGCTAACAAAGTTTATTGCATTTAAAATAGGTTTCAATTAGTTCTAGGGTCAATTATAATTTTTCAAATATTGGATTGAGATGATGCAATCTTATTGACTTTTTTTATCGATAGTCTGTTGGTAGATTTTATTTGCTGGTTCGATCAAAGGGACTCGTTATACTTGCAAACATATCAAATATGATAATTTAAAAAAATATTGTTGATTGAATATTTTATTAATCACTGCTGCTACCAAAGGTTTAGGTTATTCATGTGTTCACACATTTATATCTATCTATCTTATCTATCCGGAATTTGCCCAGCCCTAACTGTTCATAGTTGAAAATTCTGTCATGTTTTAGTGATGACAGCCCAACTTTTTAATTGATCATCCCAACACAGCATATACAGGTGGTGGAGATTCATAATTACCCTTGGAATGCTAGTATCTGATTTAAAAATTTTTTTTAAAGAATTCAACCTGATTAGTTAGTTGCGTATAGTAGAATGTGGTTGTTATTTAAAATGATATTTTGAATGGTTATGGATGATGTTATTGTTAACTTCAAAATTGGTCTGTGTCATTGCTGAAAGGTGGATGATGCTTGATACAAGTTTTAGCATAATTTGTATCAAGAGAAATTGATATATTTAAGCCTTGTTTTCTGGAAGTATTGATTTTGTTAATACAAATATGAAATTTCTTACTGAATTACTGAAATGTTTAACTAAAATCAATGTATATTAGAAACCGTCAACCAAAACTGTCATCTTGGGTTTCTTTCAGTTTTCAAGTTGGTCTGCCTGGCTGGATATGTATGTATCACGCATACAGGCCACACCAGTGGAGCTAGAGGGCTGAAAATTTAAACATTTACTCCTTATTATGTCTAGAAAAAACATTTTTTTTGTTTCTTTAAAATTCCCCCCCAAAATTGTTTTGTAGTTGGGTGTTCAATTTGCAATGTAAGTCTTTGCTAAATTGATCACTAATTTGTCTCTGCTTGTTTTTTAAATTTTTTTAGTGATCACTGCCCAACAAAAGACGAGAGAAGTAACTTATTTATTGATCATCCCTTTTTCCTATTTTTAACTGATCACCCCACGAATACAGCATGCTGCCAAAATGACGGTTTCTATTGAGTGACTAACCAAACCTGTTAATTTGTAAATTTGGAATTAATTTGTTGGAATTAATTATAGTGTAAATTTATAGAAGATCAATTAATAAGTTAAAATAAGATTTTCTAGTTAGGTGTCCAGTGATGATTATTAAAGAACTGCATTGATTAAAATCAAAATTAGCAGCCATTATATGAAAATGTCAGTATTCAAAGTTGTTTTATAGCATTCGTAGACTGAATGGGTCCATCTTATGAACAGAAAATTACTGTCAGTGTTATCCTCAATTACTTGTGTAATGCCTTTCAAAATGGATTACTGTATATATTGGTGGATCAGGCGACCTTCAGATAAAACAAGACCCCAATTTCAGTCTGAATTTCATGATTTTAGCTCATATCGGTGGTATAAGATGACCACCAAACTATCAGTAAACAAATGTATTTTTCACTAAGACCAACAATGACCAATGGAAAAGTGGTGTTTAACATAGCCAACACTGGTACATTTTCTCCCCTTCGGTGCATGGCCACCATCTCTGGTAGGCTGTACAACATTACCAGTAATATTAATGCGTTTGAGTCAAGGCCTACCATATAACTAATCTAAAATAAAATAAAAGCTAAAAAAATACTTACTTAAATTAAATTTGCTTTTAAAATCAGACAAACTGTAAACATACTTGCTAACTGCTTGACTGCTTGTCTGTAAATGATTACTTTGACCCCCCTCCAGTCAGATACTTGATTCACGTGGCTGTGAGGCCTTATTTAGGGTCAGCCTTAGTTTGAGTATATTGTGAACACATAAAATGAAGGGTTTTTAGCAGATCAAAGGTTTATAGTGTTATCACAACAATTTGACAAAGGCTGAAAAGTGCCTGTCAATAGATACTCCTTTTGTGGATGTTTGTATTACAGATCAATTTACTTGAAAATATGATTTTAAAACAAGTTTAACTCTTGTTCTGCTCAACTGAAATCATTTACTTGGATTCCTCTTCTAACAGTACCGATTACAAATTAGAAACCGTCAACCAAAACTGTCAACATAGGTTTCTTCAGTTTTCAAGTCGGTCCGGCTGGCTGGCTAGCATCTATGTATTAAGCGTACAGGCCACA
Organism: Architeuthis dux; assembly: GCA_006491835.1. Lineage (NCBI taxonomy): Eukaryota > Metazoa > Mollusca > Cephalopoda > Oegopsida > Architeuthidae > Architeuthis > Architeuthis dux. The sequence continues at coordinate 5,605,940 of VCCN01001112.1, forward strand.
CCAATTTTATGTCTAGAAAGAATGTTTTTTTGTTTTTTTTGGAAAATTCCCCCCCAATATAGGTTTTTAGTGGAGGTTTCAATTTACAATGTAAGTTTATGCTAAATTGGTCCCTAGTTTGTGCCTGATGTTCAAGCTTGTTTTTTTAAAAAAAATTGAACTTTTTAGTGATCCAACAAAAAGTGAGAGAAGTAACTTATTAATTGATCACCTACTTTTTTTAATTGATCACCCCTAACATAACATGCTGCAATAAGACATTGGTCACATGACGGTTTCTATTGAGGGACTAACAAGACCTGTTAAAATTCACTGGATTAAATTTTGATAATCTTGATATCATAATCTCCCCTTTCTTATTAAGCTTGATAGGATTGAACCACTATATACATTCTTGTTTATATGTTTATTTCTTTTTTTTAATATTCATTTTTTATTTCTATTGTAGGTTTTTTAGAGAGGCCAGTCTGCTGTGGTGAGTGATGCTAATAATGGCTTAATTTCATGAAATGTCTGTATTTCTGTGCTTGAAAATATCAGGATAATTGTCTTGGTATATACAGTAATCACCCATAAATAAGTAAACCCCTACCACTATTTTATAGAAATAAAATTTTCTTCTAAACCAAACATAGCAGGATTTTATTATTTCTAGTGGAACATTACACAATAAAAACAGATCTTTTCAGGTATTATTTATGACCAAACTCTACAGCATTGAAACTCTGTTGTCAAAAATATGAATATGTTGCCGTACACACCCACTGAAAAAATATTTTTGGCAACAGAGTTTCAATGCTGTAGAGTTTGGTCATAAATAATACCTGATAATATCTGTTTTGATTGTGTATTGTTCCACTAGAAATAATAAAATCCTGCTATGTTTGGTTTAGAAGACAGTTAACTTTCTATTAAAAAGTGGTAGGGGTGTACCTATTTATGGGCGATACTGTAAATTTAGCTAGACACAATTGTTTATTTACACTGTTCTTGTTTACTTAGCAAACACTCACTTTTTCTCATAATACCTTTATTTAATGATACATACTAGGATGCACGGGGACACATTGTCAGTGGTGTTTCGGGTCTTTTAACATCATACACCCTTACTCAGGCATTGGCCCACGGATCACTCCTGATCCAAAGCCTTTTGGAGGCCCTCTATGATGCCTCCATAGTGGATTCGATGGCCCTCCTTTTTGAAACCCCATTGATACCAAGTAGAGTGTAGACCCTGCATAGCCAGCGGCCAGCAAAGCCTCTATACCAGGCATGGGCAACCTGTTTTGAGATATTGCTAATCATAAACCGGGCCACAAATTCACTGTTAGAATAATTTTTCTAATGTTAGGAACTGTTTTGCTAACAACATAGCTTGCATACACCATTTCGCTGAGCTCTGTTTGCCTTTTAGAAAAAAAACGTATTTGGGCTCTCGATCTGTTTCTTTAGTGTTTCAATTTTAAGCCTCCTGATATCTTCTTTAAATTTATCATACCCGGAATGTTTAGTTGTGTAATGACGCTTAACGTTAAATTATTTAAATGCGGAGTGGGATTCAGAATATATTAGACACATTGGTTGGTTTTTTACTTCAACAAAGAAGTAATCATTTGTCCACTTATCCTGGAATTTTCTCATTTCTTCAAAAAAGGTTCCCTTTTTCTTAGATGAAATTTTAATAAAACATTATTTTCCTCATAGAAGTAAGTGTAGCGTGCCATTCAGAAAGTTAAAAGGGCTGCATGTGGCCCATGGGCCACAGTTTGCCCATGACTGCTCTATACCCTTTCTTCATTGGACTCATAGCGGGCCTTCCAGACCCCCCTCCAGCACTGATCCACCAACTCTTGGTACTTAGACTGTTTCTGCTCTCTTGCCTCTTCCATAAAGTCCTCCCAGGGAACTGTCAGCTTTATGAGGATCACTTGTTTAAAAATGTCCGATGATAGCACCAAGTCTGAACTCAGTGAAGTTGTCATAATGTGGTCTGGAAACTTGAGCTGCCTCCCCAGGTAGACCCGCAGTTTTCAGTCTGATGAAAAGGTAAGCAGAATGTTTACTGATCTGGGCCATGACTGAGGCTGCTCTCCAGCCCTGATGAAGGTGGTACTTTTCAGGCCGCGGACATGCTTGTTGTTGGCAACGGCTTTGGACATAGTATCCGCAACTGTTTTCAGCACCTGGTCATGGTAGCAACTGTCCCTCCGTGCTCAAGTGACCCTTTTCCAGGGAACAGAGGAAATGTTGGAGAATCGCTCTTGCCCCAGATGTGGAGATTTGCTGGGCTAGGTTAGACATAGTACACAACCTGGATCACGAATCTGATCCACTGGGGTTCTGCCTGCCAGATATTATTCCAGGACAACTTTTTCTCCAGTGCACCCTCCCACCTTGTCCATGCTCCTTGCTGCCGCATGACCACCATCCTACTGATCAGCTCCTCCTCGAAACTCGCTTATACCTCCTCCAGGACTAACTGACGCCTGTCCTTGCCTTGGGCCTTATCATAGCGAGGTTGCGGAATAGCCTCCAACTCTGCCTGTCCTGTTGCCACTGTGCCTACTAAAGATTTGTTTTTCAGCCGCAAATCTGCTATCTCTAGGCATTTCTTGGCTCTCCACTTGTCTGCACCATATTACCTGCTGATGTCACTCTAGTGTCCCTGAAGTCCCAATATAGTTACGCCTTCCCCATGCGAGAGACCTTGAACTCGTTGAGGCAGCTGATAGGGAGCTGGAGTTTGTTGCTCCTCCCATACAGTGCTGCATTGCACAAGCTGTGAGGCAAACCCATCCACCTAGCTGCTGCTGATCTTCCTCTCCAGGGCCTCCACTGTTGACAGGGCTACCTAGTACACTGCAGAGGACTCGATAACTTGGTAAATCAAAGCCTTGAACTTGCCGGGTAAGCCAGACTTGTCTACTTCCTGATAGTTTCTTGAATTGGCCAGCTTCTTGACTGGTTTCTCAGTGATGGATGGAATTGCAACCCCATCCAAAAAGAAGCAAAACTTGTCCACCACTTTTCCATGTTTCACCACCATGGTCCTAGATTTGGTTGGTTTGAAACTCATCCTCGCCCAAGAGACAAGACACCAAAGGTCTTAGAGGATCCATATACTGCCATACACCAATGTCATGGTGACAATGAGGTTGTCCATATAGGCTCTGATGGGGTGGGGGGGCAGCATGCCAAATGCCAAACCCAGACAGAGGGCCCGCCAAACACCAGACCCAGACAGAGGGCCCGTGCGCTCAGTTTCAGCTGCCTTGACCAACATATTTATGGCAAGGGTAAAGAGAATAACTGAGATGGTGCACCCAGTTATGATCCCCTTTTCGAGTCGGTGCCAATCCGATGTCTTGTTACCAGAAGAGACTCTAAGTCTGAAGTTCCTGTAATAGTTCAGGATGAGGTCTTTGATCAACCTGTGGGGTATCGAGCCCTATGCATTGGAATGGTCAAGCCAAAGCACAGCAAGGTCTCCTTTGTGCACCTCCCCGAGTAGTTAAGTGATGACTCTGTTGTGTTCCAGGCACCTAGGAACTGCAGAAATGCTACCTTTCTATACTGAGGTGTCAATGTATTCATTCTTTAGGAGGAAGTCTGTCATCCTTCTGGATAGGATACTGAAGAAGATCTTCCCCTCTACGCTAAGAAGCGAGATGGATCTAAACTGCTCCAGCCAGGTTGAGTTCTCCTCCTTGGGTATTCAGACACCCTTGATTTGGATATTTTGAAACTGTTGGCTCTCTACCACGTCATATAACATTAATTATTCTCAAGTAATATCTTGATTTGATGACTATCAACCTTAACTCGTCTACCCAACTGTGGAGCATCGTTCAGTGAGAAACCTCTAGCACGAAACCTTACAAACCACTTTTGACATGTTTGATTCTTTACAGTACCTTCTTCATAAACTGCACAAATCTTTTTTTGTATTTGTGTTGCATTTTTACCTTTCTTAAAAAAGAATGTTGCTTATTTTCTTCCATCTTCAATGTTAGAATCGATAAGTAAAAGTATGCCAATCTTTTAAAAATGCAAGCTGAGTTAAAACTAAACACTCCTAATGCCATCTAATGACAAAGACAGAACAAACTTTTGACAACCCAATATTTTATTTTTCAGTTTGGCAGTCTTCATAATTAGTGATGTACCTGAATATCAATTTGGCCGGATATCCGGTGCCGGATTCACAAAAAATCGGTTATTCGAATCTGTTGGATTCCAAAGTAAAGAATTAAAATCCATGTCTCTTGGGTGGCTAAAATTTGAAACTAGTGGTAGGGATAGTTTTTTGTGAATCCAGCACCGGATATACGACCGTATTGATATTCCGGTACATCACTATTCATAATGGCTTCAAGTCTGCCGAAGCAGGACTGTTTTTCCTGAAATTTACTGTCAAAGATTGTTGCATGAAAAAAGAGATTTTTTAAAACCGTCAAACCAAGGCTGTCACCAAAACTGTCAACATGGGTTTCTTCAGTTTTTAAGCTGGCTATGTATGTATCACATTCATGTAACAAATATGCAAGGGCTTATTTCATTCTAAAAAATAAATACATTTATAAAATGAACATTTCCTTACTGTGATTTGAAATCACAACCAGGTGAACGGTAGGCGGCTCTCTTACCGACTGAGCCAAACTGACGAGTCTTACATATCTACGAAAATGTATGTAACAAATAGGCAAGGGCTTGTTTCATTCTAAAAAATAAACACATTTATACCAAAAAATATATCTTTTTTATAAGATTTTACTCATTATATATGCAATACAAAAGTTGCAGCAATCATTTTCAAATTGAGAACGGGTGGGGCAATTGAGAAAATCACGAGGCAATGAGAACGGCATCCACTGAGCACTTATTAATCAGTATATTTACTGTTAAAAGTGTTTAGAGTATGCCAAGAGCCTTTAGGTACTAATCTATGGAAGTTAAAATAATTTCATAGTGCAAAATTCTTAAAATTTTATAAAATTAAATTTTTTTCTTTTTTCAGCAAAATCCAATACCAAACTCCTAATCTTTTCCCAGGTGTAACCATTAAATGGTAAAACGCTGAATTTTAATCATGGATAGTACCATGGAATGGGGTAATTGGGCCACTTTTCTTTTAGGTTTTTGACATGATATGTACACTTAATATCTGAAATAACTGGTTTATATTACATGACTGGATACATCAGTGGTACAGTATGATATGTCAAAAAGTAGAACACATAGTGGCATTAACTGAGTGAGGGGCAATTGGGCCGCCATTTGTAATAAATGTCTAATTCAACAAAATATATGCATGTGTGATTGTACAAAAGACGTATGTTGTTTGTAGCTTAAACCAACAATATGATGCTGTGATGTTGAGCATAATGCTTCAAAAATCTGAAAAGCAGAAATTAAACTAATATTTGGTAAAAATGAAGGGACAATATTGTCTTATCTTATTGTCTTGTTTTTAATAAATATAGGCTTTGGTAACTTTTTAACAATATCAGAAACAGCAGTTTCCATGACATCAGGGTTTTTGCGGGCTCCTTGAACACAAATGAAGCCATTTTGATCCACCTTTGACCACAAATAATAGAAATTCTGTTGATTTTATGACCATGGTTCTTATGTGAATATTAATCAGCATTAAAAGAGATTTCTAATGTCCATATTCATTTATTCAAGGTTTCAATTGGAAGAGGTAATAATGTAAATGTTGCTTTTAAACTAGGTAAGGGGAAATTGAGAAC
>VCCN01001112.1:5611792-5634791 GCA_006491835.1 Architeuthis dux
AATATTTTGATATAGCATGCAGTGGATGAAGGCTTAATAATATGTAGTGTATTTTAGATAATTTCCTGGAACATCTAGATATTTCTTGTCTCAATTTTGGATAATTTTTTAGATAATTTTCTGGAACAACTAGATATTTTTTTATTTCTTTGGCCTCAATTTTAGAATTAAAAAATTTCAAAAAAGTTGGCAACGCTACTCGCTTTGTATTGACTTATCTTGTGTTAGTGACTATGTATTTCTGCGATTTTGAATGTTTACTTTATTCATTAAATCATTTTTCAATACTTACAAAATGGCACCAACTATTCTATATTGTATTAAAGCTACTTTTGCATTAAAATATTTGAATTTGAAAAGCGTAAAAAAAATGCCTTTTCTCAGGTAACATTCAATTCAAACAGACAACCGTTTACCCCTATTAGTTTGTTAAATTGAGAGTTTATTATACTGTTTTTTTTAAAAATTTTCTTTTGGTACCTTAATTCAATACCTCTGGCTACAATGCTCCGTTTTGGACACTTAGAGATCATATTCAGTATTAGATTGAAATCAGTTCATTATTATCTTAATTCAATACCTCTGGCTACAATGCATGGTTCAGTTACTTAGACGTCACATAACAGATAAATAGAATCTGATTTTTAGTATTATAGAGATACTATATAGATGGAAATCAGATCACTTATTATCAGGGTGAGCGCGAATGCAGACTTTAACTATTATTGGTTCCTAAGTTACTGTCACAGACTGACAGATCACTATAATCAGGGTGAGTGTGAATGCAGACTATACACACACACATTATTAATATTGTTGTTGTTATATAAATAAATAAAATATTATTATTTTATTTATTTATTTATGATGATAATAATAATAATAATATTTTATTTATTTATTTTAAAAGTATCCAAAACTAGTGCTTAAAACATGCACCGGGGTCCCATTAGTACACAGAATATTTTAAAGGGATATATTGTGTGGTTGCTAAGTTACTGTCACTTGGTGAGTTATAATAGGATAGAATGTATGCCTTTTTTCCATTTCGCCCGTTGTCTGCTTCTCTATTTAATTACCAAGAGTCTTCGATTTTACTAATAATTTTAATTTTTTTCTTATCTGATTAGCAATTATTCAATTTTATTAGTAGTTTTTGGTGTGCTGAACTTTACTGAGATTATGAAAAGACTGACTTGGTGGTTTTATGTTGATTACAATGACATTTCAAAATGTAATGCTTAATAATCAAAATTGAAAATTGAAACAGTTCTCCCACATGAGAATCTTTTTATCAAAAATATTTGCCTTTGCTTAAAATTAAATTTTAACTTTGTGTTTTTGTTACACCTGGTATGGATATGATAGTTTTGACTCCTTCAACTTGAAACAATCTGTATTTGTGACTTGTGTGCTATCAGTGCTCTTGTGTTGGCAGGATAAAGATGTTTTGCCATGATGCACCAGGAATATGTTTTCCTAGTGAGATGAATCCATCACTATAATTTGGTAAGCAAAAGACCAGTGATTCTTAAGTGTGAAAGATTATCACTGTAGATGTCATTTAGTAATTATGCATGAAATATACTGATTGTTTGGTAGTCTGCTGATTGAAAAAGTGATAATCTTGGTCTGCAGATTGAAAACCTGATAATCTTGATCCGTCCTTTCAAACTTTAAAGAAAATAACTGGTTTTATAGTTTCCTCATTTGGCTGACTCAGTTTCCTATGATTTCAATCCTGTTTTCTCCATTTTCCCACTTGCTTCTTGATGTTTATCCATCCTATACACTTCAATAAATTCCTCTTCTGACCTAACCATATATGTATATCGATACATAAAATATGGGTTTTATATACCGTAGAACAGGGTAATTGGGCCACCATTTAAGTTTTTTTATATTTCCTTGAATTTCACAGCATATTTTATGTAGTGATACATATTCCCCAGATATGCATTTTGATGTTTAACAAAGAAAGCATATTTGTAAGCAATATCAGTTCATTTGAAATTATTTTAGGCACCATCCATACTACTATTAAAGAAAGTGGATATTTCATGGTTCTGATAATAGGGAAATACTAAGGGTTACTCCAATTTATAGAAAACAAGCAACACCTTCTATTTTTTGTTGATAAGTGGCACATATGATAAGGTATATATGGTATCATTTCTAGGTTAATGGTGATATGACTGTCTGTTAGAACCAATATACTTTTGATGAGGCAATTGGGCCACATAAGGTGGGGTAAATGGACCATCATTACTACAGGTGAATGTTAGGAATGATATTAATTTTCAACCCCTCAAAAAGTAGCCAATCTATGGTAGGATCACAAAAACCAGAAACAAAGTTGGTTGTATATATCCCCAACAGGGCCAAATTCAAAATGGCAGATTTTTAGATCTGGCACCATAGGCCAACATTTTGATATCTCAGAATTGTTCTCTATTACCCCATTCTATGGTAGGGGTGGAGTTTGACCCTGCAGCAGCCAGGAGAGAGGGAATGTTTATATGTGTTTTCGCCCCATGTAAATCTTTTTAAATTTGTTTGTTTGCTAATTTGTTAGTAGCTGTTTTTAAAAAGACAGTGGAGAAATGAATTTTTTTACTATTATTTTTGATTAGATATCAAGTTAAATTCTTCTACATTATTTAATTGTAGTGAAAATGAATTGCTTTTCCCCCTTATTCTCTCTTTGCATTGAAGATATTTAAAACAAAAAAAATTAAAACATGTTTTACGCTGTCGTAAGTGTTCCGAGATAATGTGTTTTTGAAAAAAAAGTTGTTTGAGAGAGAGAACATTTATATGTACGAGAGAGAGAATGTTTATATGTTCGGCAGAGAAATAGGTAATCTCGTTAAGGGTCAAAAGCGAGGGAAACTTTTTCTTTTAAGTATCAAAAGTGAGGGGAAAAATTTTTTCCCCTTTTAGGGGTCAAAATAGAGGGGGACTTTTTTTCGTTTTAGGGATCGGAATTGAGGGGTTGTCCTTTTAGGTGTCAAAATCTGGGAGGGTGTTCACCTCCTTTTAGGGGTCAACATGGTGGAGGGTGGAGCTTTGTTTTTCCATTTCAGTGGTCAAAATCGGGTGGGAGTAATTCTTTCCCTTTTAGGGGTCTCTTTTTTTTGCTTCTAGGGGACCAAATCAGTGGAGGCAGAAACTTTTTTCCCCTTTAAGGGGTCAAATTCGGTAGATCTTTTCCATTATCAGGGTCAAAATTGAGGGAATTTTTTTCTCTTTTTTAGGGGTCAAAATGGGGGGGGGGATTTATTTTTCCCCTCTAGGGAGAGTTTTTTTCAAGTGTCAAAATCGGAGGAATTTTCTTCTCTTTCGGTCAAAATCGTGGGGGGGTAATTTTTCCCCCGTTTTAGGTGTCAAAATCGACTGGAAATTTCGTTTCCCCCATTTTTTTAATATTTAAATTTATTTTACCCCGGGCAACGCCGGGTACCCCTGCCAGTATAACATAACATGTTTGTTGTAATATTTTTTGGTTCTATCCACTGTAAGTTTGGTGGCGCACATTTAAACAAGATGGAAAAAAAAACATTTTAAAAACCAGATAAAGCCCCCTCCTTTTCTTTAGTAGTCAATCGTCTTTGCAAAAAAAGTATTTAATGTTTCTACCGTGACTATAAAACTGACAACCTTAAGAAAGAAAAATGAAGTTTTCTTACTATAACAACAACTATTAACTAGTGTTATGACTACTTCAGGCTGGCATTGACATTGGCTGAGTAGTGAGGCTACTATTAATGCCAGCTGTGGTGAGGAGATGCTCCGTCGTGGGTTTTACGTCTTCTTGAGCGATTGACTACTATTGGCTTTGTTTGTGCATCATCGGGGCCTGATTTTTACCCATAATACAGCACATGTTTTAAGTACATAACCAGCAACGTTTTAAGGATCTTCATGTCAAGACAAGGACTAGGAGAAGTAATGGGAAGAAGATAGCCGTTTCATCACTTCACTATTTCCTCTTATTCTGTCCTCCTTTAATTGGATGTTGTTGCTATTCTCACCATCTTGATGAAAGTAAGTTTATGTTTTGTTTATGTCCATCGCGCCTTGCCGATGTCACCGAAAACGACAATTGCTTAAAATCGGAAATAATGGTCATGTGGTTCTGATGTGACTGGTAACGTTTTCTTACTTGCTCTTTTTGTAATGTTCTTCCAAATCTGTAGGTGTAAGAAGAAGTAGTAGTAGTTGTTGTATAATGTGTATTTATTCATTTAGCGTAGCACTTGTGAAACAAATTTTCGGGACATGGACAATGGGTTACTACTTAAGAATCTGTTTTTAAACGAATAAGAAATATTAATTATTTTTTTGGTTATAGTTTTAAGATGCCTTCTTTTTGTGTTATTATCTTTTTCCTACGCCTAGCCTTTTATTTTGTCTTGTGAGTTTAGTTACTTTACTTTACCAATACATACGCTTTTGTGTTAGCGACATGCTCTTTATTATGAAAGAAAGAAGTTATCACTGAAACAGAAAATTAAAAGAGAAAACCAATCCCCTTAGTGATTTCATTATATTTCTAAAGTACTATTTTATTTAGTAACAGTAGTAATGTCATTGATTATGCACAAATATCATTAAAAAAAAATACAGTTTTATTGTGTTCACACACGCGCTTACATCTTGTCGAATAATGGTAAGGGTTATGACTAAAAAGGACAGTTTTGTTCGTTAAAATCAATTTAACGATGTAATAAGTTACCACTACCAAATATTTTTGTAGCTGTGTTATGTGTAGTCATACTAATCCTTACATAATGTCATTGACAAGAAAAGAAGGGATTATTTCTAATTTCTTGTATTAATCGGAAATTCGGCCTTGACCGGAGATTTTAACATTTTCATTCAGCATCATCCTTTCCCACACATCTAAACAAGACTTTTGTTTGTCCCTAGGCAGTTTGCACATGTAGTTTAATTAGAGAAATACAGTTCTTTTATTTTTGTATGCATAGAGAATTGGGTTCTTTTATTTATCTATTTGACAAAATTAAAATAAAGACGAAGTTTATAGACTTTTTCTTTTATTAAGAGCATAAAAAAAGAGACTGTATTGTTTTCGTAAAATTAAAAAGCGAGCACCTATCTTACATATTTGGGTAACTTTTTTTCCCCTTTCTTCGTGCGAAGTTAAGTTGACATTCTTTTCTTTTGATTAGTCTAGACTAATAATGCTATAACACGCTTAACACAAACAATGTATGTTTATGGTACACACAGATTTACACACATACACGTACACTGTACATGAACATAAATAATAAGTATTACAGAGTCTGCTCATTGTTGCCAACACAAAAACTATTTTCGCGCTAGTTTGATTGCCAAAAAGCGCTAGATTTTTTTTAAATAGCCCAAAATGGATAAAACAGCTAGAAAATGGCCAAAATGTTTTAGGCGCAAACGCGCTAATTTAGCACTTTTTGCACTGCCAAAACAAGAAACGCGTTGAATCTAGCGCTAAATTGGCAACACTGAGTCTGCTTCTTCTTCTTCTTCTTCGTGACTGGGGTAAGTTGGCCAATTTGCATACCTTCCGCCCCCGGCTTCACTGTCTGTCAGTGTTCAAGCCCCCCACCCCCCAAGGTAATTAAAGAAAGAAGGATCTCGAACGACGTTGTTCGACGCCTTGTTTAATTACGCCGACTTTCAAGGCAAACTGGCCCTCCCCAGTTTTAAAACTGGCGAAATACAATCTCAACATTTATTTCTCCATACTTGGCTCTGTGCCCGACTAAGCAAAGCTTAAAGTAGTACAACTTAACTATTGAAAAATAAACATGAATAATTGAATATTGATATTAAATACATTTAATCTGCACATTACACAACACAATGTACGTGTGTGCAAATTTTAATACAAGTTTAACTTATTACATATATGTGAACACAAAACGTATACACAAATGACATTTATGTGTGTTTTATCAACACATTTCTTCTAGACAATATAAGCATGTTTCAAAAGACAGGACATCTTTTAGTTTTAAGGAAACAATCTTTTTATGAGATTCATTTTTTCTTCTAAGAGAAAGTCGTCGGATGCTTTAAAAAGGCCGCAACTCCCCTTTTTATTGTACAAAGTCTCAAGTCTTAAGACCTCAAAATCATAATGAATGTCTGTTATGTGGCATAAAATGATCTTTTTGGCAACTGTTTGTCTTTCAACAACTTCGTACTGTTTGTCAGTCAGTCAAGTCTTGTCAGTAATGCATATAAATGCGTTTTTATATTTTAAACAATGTAATTTTACACAATGGGGGGACAATACAATATAAATCGGTCAAGAATCGTTAAATCTAAAACGAAATCGTTATAAAAACATAATACCGTTAATTTCGATTTAACGAATCTTGACCATTTGATTTGTATTTCTTTAAGAGAAATCAAATGACGAATTAAAAGAGTAATAAGTTACGTTAGGAGAAATTATGAGAATTTAGAATTGTGTACATTTTAAATTCTAGTTGAGTTTTTTAAAAAATCTTAAGCTTCAACTTTCAATGAACATATTTTACGCATGTAGTAGATGCCACACACTTATGAAAGCAAGACGACATCTCTGTAAATAAACGGGTGAAATATTGATGTTATCTTAATAGTTTTTGTGGCAGCAGAGAGAAGAAAGATCGGAGAAAATTTTAAATATAACAATTATTTAACTCTGATATAATTGTGTTTGAAAACTTTCCTTACACGACAAAACAAAACAAAAAATAAAAACAACCGGTGAACCATAAGTCATTGTACTACAATGTAATTTAGCTCAAAACAAATTATTAAATATTAAAAAAAAAAATTTTAAATTAAAAAAAAACCGATTTCACCAAAATTTTGGTTATTTATTCATTTATTAATGAAGTTTTTTTTTTTTTTTTTTTTTTTTTTTTTATGGAAATGTTATTTTGTAGTAAAACTTATGGAAATCTTTTTTCAAGTCAAAACCCCTCAAGTTTTTTAATTTTATGAAATCTCATAGCTGAAGGAAAGATCCTGGCATTTTAAAATGATCAGTCCCTGACGAATTTTGATCAATATTTTTCCTTCATCTAAAATACAACGCAAAAGGGCAAATTAATTCTGCGGGTGCCACCCTCAATGTCAATAATGACCACAAGACGACATATCTGTTAAAACTCATAAAATATTAGTGTCATTAGAGAGAAGAAATATTGGAGAAAATCTGAGATAAACATTTTCTGATTAAACTGTATAGAAGGTGAGATATTACTGTTTAAAATTTGTTGTTTTTTCTTCAAAGAATTCGATAGATTTTGGAAAAACTTTTAACATTCATTTTTCAATATTTATGAAATGATAGTAACTTGAAATGTTTTTTTTATAATGACTTCAACTGTAATAATCAATCCAGCAAGATAGTATTTTCACATATTTTGCCTATTCTCTTTTCTTAAAAAATATAATTGTCGAGAGGGCAATTTCTTTAATATATTGAGTAACGTGACATTTTTGTTTCGTTTATTAAGTAAAAATAAGATAATTTTTTAATTTTTAGCATTAACTTTATTGCCATTTTGTGCCACTATTTTGTCATCTTTCAGGCAAATTCATAATTCCATCCTCCCAGAACTGTTTATAAAAAAAAAATCTTTCTCAGCAAGAAAGCTCAGAACAGTTGTTAGGTGCCTTTTGCAGTCTTCCAGGGAATTAAAAATGATTTTCATTAAGAGAATCTGAAGGTGCAATATCTGCTGAATATAGCAGATGAGTGAAAACTTCTCATCCAAGCTGTAACAATTTTTGCCTGGTAACCAAAGAAATGTCTGGTCTATCCTGATAGAATATTACGCCCTTTCTCTTAACAAATTCCAGATACATTTCATTGATTGCTGCCTTCAATTTATCTAATTAGGAGCAGTACTTATTTGAATCAGTCATTTGGTTCTCTGGTAGCAGCTTATAGTAGACGACTCTCTTCCAATTCCACCATATATATATAGCATCATCTTGTTCGGATGAAGACCAGCCTTTGGTAAAATTAGTAGTGGTTCATTTTGCTTGTCCCACAATCTCTTGCAATCTATGTTGTTGTAAAGTATCCACTGTTTATCGTCTGTTATAATTTGTTTTAAAAATAGAACATATTCATTGAGAAAGCCATACATCAAAGTGACTAACATAACCACACTGGTGCAAATGATTTTCAATTCTTGATTTTGATATTTTGATTATGTTGGCTCTCTCCCATATTGTATAACATTGATTATTCTTAAGGAATATCTTGATTTGATTGCTATCAACTTCAACTGGTCTACCCAACAGTGGAGCATTGTTCAATGAGAAATTTCCTGCACAAAACTTTGACATGTTCGATCCTTCACAGTACTTTCTTCATAAACTGCACCAATCTTTTTTTCCATTTGAGTTGCAGTTTTACCTTTCTTAAAAAAAAGCCTAAAATTTTGTCATATCTTCAATGTTTAAATCAATAAACAAAGAATTGTTAATTTTGACAAAATCTGTAAATGCATACTGATATGACAGCTGTCACATTACAATCAAAAGTGATCTTCTTGAATGAAGTTAGTTAAAACTAAACACTCCTAATGCCATCTTATGACAGAAACAGAATGATCTTTTTGCCAGCCCATTACATTAAAAATCATTTATTAACAACAGGTCAAGTTAGAACCTGTCCACCAAAACTTAACATCCGCTTGGATAGTGTAATGGTTAGCATTTCTGTCTCGCATGCAGAAGGTCCGGGGTTCGATTTCTGGTATGAGTGAAGAATGTGGAAAACTCTTCATTAGGACAAATTCGGCCTGTGCGCTCAGCAGCTAATTGAGTACATTTTTGGTGGAAAAAAAAGAAAAAGGTAATGCTCCTAGATCAGAATACTGCATCACCTCTCCCAAATTGTTGGGCGGAAACCAGGCTTTTCTCTGTATCTTCAATTTTTAAGCTGGTCTGGCTGGCTATGTATGTATCAGACGTACAGGCTGCACCAATGGCGCTAGAGGGCTGAAAACATTTACTCCTTATTATGTCTAGAAAAAAGTTCTCTTTTTCTTCTAAATCCCCCTAAATAGGTTTTTAGTGGGGGGGTTCAATTTGCGGTGTAAGTTTATGCTAAATTGGTCCCTTAGTTTGTGTCCGGCAGCATTCATGCTTATTTTTTAGAAAATTCAGACTTTTTTAGTTAGCCGAACAAAAGGTGAGAGAAGTAACTTATTAATTAATCACCCCTTTTCCCAATTTTTAAATTGATTACCCCCAACATAGCATGCTGTCAAGACGGGTCACATGACAGTTTCTATTGAGTCACTAACCAGACCTCTTTTTCTGATTCATATCCATTCCAACATTATAGCCTACCATACATCTAAATGTAGAATTTTTCCATAGAAATAGCAAACAATTACTCAAAAAGTATCGTGGAAAATATGTGTGTTTTATTTTTGAAACATCTGGAAGTTATTTTCTTAGCCATATTTATTGCTTGCAAATGGTCAGTTGAAAACAAAGCCACATATGCTTTACTCTTTATTCTAAAATATTAAAATGTGTTGGCTGCATTTTATGGATAATAAGTTTCAGTGTTGTGTGACTATTTAAAAAATGTTAACATTTATTACTTTTCAAACAATTTAATTCAATATTTAAAACCGTTTATAAATGGTAAATGGAGTGTGACATTAAAAAAGTAAGTTTTTTCTTTTTCTTTTTAAAGCAGTTTTTTATAAGTTAATTTGTAATTATACACAGATTATTCAGTAGTTCTTTGTTTTAAGTTGTAATTATGACCTTTCTTTCGTTATGGACAATTTAATAAGAATTGTCACTTCTCATAGCATGAGAAATACAACAAAAGAATAATTATCTTCATATGAGAATGTAATAGTTGAACATCTTTCAAAAGAATCTGTTATACCTTTCTGTGTATGAATGGGTCTGTAATAAAACCAAAACTAGTTTCACTTCACAATGTTAGTTCCATTGATTCATTGTGCACAAATTACTGGTCTGAGCGAAGTGAAACTGGCTATTGACAAAGATTTCTGTACAATTTTTCAAGTCAGACTTGTGAAAAAAATGTCTTCAATACGAGGGGCTTGAGAATAAATCTTGTTTGACAGTAAGAGAGAGATTGATCTAACCTTCTCTCTCCTCACCATACTAAATTTCAATCATCAGTGACAGTTGCTGCTGATTGCAACATAAATGTGATCTCAAGCTAAAAAAGTGTATATCTTTTGAACATCATCGTTGTGGTTGGACCTCATTTTTTTCAAACTCATTTGTTGCAAAGTTAACTATAGACCCAAGCTTTGTGATACTTCGCTTGGAATAAAACTGAATAATTTGATGTTTAGAATTAACAGTGATGGCAATTCAA
Source organism: Architeuthis dux (assembly GCA_006491835.1). Lineage (NCBI taxonomy): Eukaryota > Metazoa > Mollusca > Cephalopoda > Oegopsida > Architeuthidae > Architeuthis > Architeuthis dux. The sequence continues at coordinate 5,622,189 of VCCN01001112.1, forward strand.
ATTTAAGTCTTTTCTTTTTTGGGACACAAATCCTTTCAGATAAAATTGCCTGAGGTCTAATGCCTTTTAATTTTGCTTTCCCAGATACAGAGGGTTAAGATTGTATGTTTTTTTTTGTTTTTTTTGATAGGATGCATTCTGTGATTTTAATGGGTATTTATTTTGTTTACTCATGGTTGCAAAATATGACATAGGTTCCTTTTGATGTGGGTAGTTACCAAATAATATCTGAATTCCTTGGTCAATACCACAGACATCAGGATGTATTTCTGGCCCTACTTCTCTTTGTCACCAGGATCAAATTTCTGAGCACCCAAAGGTGAGGCAGTATATTATTTTAGTATGGCACAAGGAGAATGAGGTGGGAAGATTGTGTTGTGCCAATCTTCCAAGTGAGCAAGTTCTGTTTGCCTTGAAAATCAGCATTTGAAATTGTTTTTTATGTGGACTTGACCACTGGTAACAGTTGGAAATATGTAACCACTTTAGCCATGAAGTAATCCCATTCTATGATCTAAAGGCTTTTACTTTCACCTAATCCTATTCAAATTCATATTTATTGGAAAGATTAGGCAATAACAATTTCTGAAGTTGGATGTGTCTGCCATGAAACTTGGTATTAAATGCTGACTTTGTCTGGTTTATCAACAATTATCAAAGTCTCACTTCAAACATTGTAAATAGTATATTTTAATGGTCGACTATTCTCAATATTAGAGGCTAATCAGAATGCACGAGCACAGAAAGTGAAAATGCTTTTCTAAGGTTCTTGGTATGAAATATCAGGTTATTCAACATGAAACGGCTGATTTATTTAAACAGAATAATTTTAAAAAGATTATCGAAAAAAAATGATTTATTCAATCAAAATATTCCCCCATAGCCTCTATATATAGGGTATCACAGAAGTAATTTGTCCCTAAATTAATCCCAGTTTTAAGGAAGCAACTATTAAATTATTATTAAAAGCAACTAGATAGAACTGGCATTAATTTTGGGACAAATTGGGTGTTACTTATGGGACACCCTGTCTTTATTCAACCTTGGCAGCCAAGTTGTTAATTCACCCCTAAAAGAATTCTTCATTCAGAGAACCAGTAAATTCATTGAAGGCTTCTTCTATTTGATCCTGATTGGAGATATTCTTGCCTGTAAGGAAAATGCCTGGATGCTTAAAGAAATAGTAATTTCTAGGAGAGAGGTCAGGTGAACAGGCAGAGTGTAGAGTTGGCATACTATCTGTGTGGTTGGCTGCTTGTACACATGTATAGATGCCCCTTCCTAATGTAGTAGCAGGCTAAGTTTAGGGTTGCTTACAAACAAGAGTACAGGAAACCCCCAATTAACGCGGATCGGATTTGCTCATTTTCGATTAATGCGCTAATAATTTTTTATCCTGAAAATAGGGCATTCTTTTATTTATTAAATGTTTCAAAAATCATTTCTAATCTTTTTAAAATTTGAAGTTGAGGATTAATTACATTATTTCTGAGAGGTTTTGATTATTTCTCAAAGTTTAATGCAGTTTCGATTAGCATTAATCAGGGGTTTCCTGCAGTTCACTTGGACATAAAACACCAACAATATTGAAGTTTGTGAAAAAATCGGAAATGATAAGATGGATAAGAATTTAGAATCAATAATAACAAGTATTTATCTTCTATGTGGTATACTGGCAAAGTGGTTATCTGTTTGATGCCAAAGAAAATATTAATGTGCCAGAAGGTTTGTTGCCAGGAATAAAGTTGTTAGTTGTAGACCACTTAACTTGAAAGGAAATCTGTAGCTGTGGTTCGTGACTATGAGGGACTTTACTCAGATGTGTGCCTGTTTTTAAGGACCAAGAGTGGCCCCTGCAAAGGGACCAGAAACTGGGTTTAGAAACGATGCATTCTGATTGGTTAGAAAATGTGTTTTTCTGTCAAATTCTGGTTGTCATTTGCTGATGCCTCCCAGGATCCAGGCAGTTGAACAAAAGTTGAAATCATCATTTATCCTTTGACTGTCGAGGAGTAAATATGGTCACTACATGGGTACAATAAAATCTTCAACTAATGTCATTTTTGCAACATGTGGTACATGTAGATGCTTTGGAATAGAAGCTGTGATGGCCCATAAAATGGATGGTGGGAGTGAAAAGTTGGTGGGTCATATATCATGTATGTTGTCCACTGCAGAGAAAACGTATGCTCATATTGAAAACTTGTGTTTGCCATAAAAAAAACTCCATCAGTTCCTGTATGGCAATTCTTTCACTCTGTACACCGATCATAAACCACTCCTGGGACAGTTTAGTGAAAACAAGCCAATTCCGCATCTTGTTGCCTCCTGAGTATAACGTTAGGCACTATTCTTGGCGGCTTATGTGTATAAATTAGGGTATTTCCACTGGGCACTCTAATGGTAATGCTGACTGTCTTAGTCGTCTCCCTGTTAATGCCCTCATGGCGGATTGTTCAAGTTCAGTAAATAGCGTGCATATGATGGATTTACTTATTTCATCTACAGTCACAGGGGAATTATGTTCAGAAACCAGAAAAGACCCTGCACTGAAGAATTGATCTTGAATGGCTAGGGAAATCAAGAAGAATTGAATTTTTAAGATGGTGCGATACTGTGGGGAAGTCAGGTTGTCATTCTTTCCAACTTATGGTTGAAGGTGTTGCAACAGCTTCCTCAGATCAATGTAGGAATAGTATGCATGAATGCTCTTGCTCGATGCTATGTGTGGTGGCCAAACATGGAAGCTGATATTGAAATGACATGCAAGGCTTGTGAAGTATGCAGTCATGGTCAAAACAGTGCTAATAAACCTCCAATTCATAGCTGGGAATATCAAAGTCAGTCCTGGGAAAGAGTGCATGTGGATTTTGCCAATCCATTCATAGGACATATGTTCCTGATTGTTGTAGACGCGTACTCAAAATGGACGGAAGTGTGTATTATGAATTCGTCTGTTGCCCCAGCCACGATTGAGAAGCTGAGAGGAATCTTTGCCATGCATGGCCTGCCTGTAATATTAGTGAGTGACAATGGTCCCTGTTTCCTCACTGAAGAGTTTAGTATGTTTATGAAGTTCAGTGGAATTCAGCACATATTTACAGCCCCGTATCACCCATCCTCAAACAGCCAAGCTGAACGTACTGTTTGCTCTTTCAAAGAGGTGCTAAAGACGGAAGAGGGACCCTTGAAACTAAAGTCACCAGTTTCTTGTTGTTTAAACGTCAATTACATACAGCATTTCACCTACTGAAACCCGATACCCGTCAGAGTTCAAGGGAGTCAATATAGGATGGGACATAGGACAAGAATATTACATCCGCTGCGTGAATTTGGTATTGATGATCGCGTTCTTGTGCAGAATTTTGGAGCTGGTGAATATTGGGTGGAAGGCACAATAAAACGAAAATTAGGGGCTGTAAATTATGAAGTAAAGGTGGGTGGAAACGTAATGAGACAACACGTAGATCAACTTCTGAAGCTTCCACCCAGATCAGCTGAGGCATTGGTGCCTAATGTTCCTGTCGTTTCAACGCCTGAGGTTCCTATGGTACCTCAAACATCTGAAATTCCTTTATTTACCTGAAAGGTCAGTTCCTACTCATTCTCTGCCCCTGAGGCCCCTGCTCTTCCTGAAATTCGAAGGTCGAGTTGCAGACATCAACCGCCCTCCCAGTTTGATGATTACTTGTGTGGGAGCTATTAAGTAATGATTGGAGGTGTTGTGAATTACAAATTGAATTTATATATCAAACAGGTTTTTGAGTTATTGTCCTTGGTCACTCAACAGGGGGTGTTCTTGAAGACTCCATCTTAAATTGAACAGTGAAAGAGAAGAGACCACACTCGTAGGATCAAACCTTCCAGTTGGTGTTTACTGGGGTTTGATGCAATACACAAAACTATAATCATGCAGAGATATGACACACTGTTTTTTAAATTTAGAATCTATTTCAAGTTGGTCTATATATCTATAAGCAGTAATTGCTTAGCCACTTTGAAGGAAGCTGTGATTTATCAAACCCCTTCTATTCCACCACTCACCATAAACTTCCAAGGAGGATAGTGGGGTTTTGGGTGATGTTTCCACTTCTCCTCCATATCCAGCTATTATGCAGATCTTTGGTGATACAAAATTGATTTTTCATCATATATCTTCCATTGAACAGATGGAATCCATTTATCTATTTTTTCTTCTTGTCAATCACTTAAAAATGATTTGAAATGATTCCAGTTGATATATTGAAGTTTACTCTGAGTTCTTTGGTTGATTTTTTTTTTTTTTTTTTTTTTTTTTTTTTTTTTTTTTTTGGGGGGGGGGGGGGGATAATTTTCCACCAGTTTTCAAATATTTGTTATTGATTGAGTGTTTTGTCTTATCTCTAGGTTTTCTAAACTGAACTCCCCACTTGCAATTTTTTAAAACTAAAATCTTACTATTTGTTCACTGATAGCATTGTTCCAAAATTCAGAACATATATTCTTCTCAGCTTCAGTATTGTATAAGATGCAAAAATTCTGAACTGAAAGGCTTTCTATATTTGTCTAAAATAAAGTAAAAATTAATATTATGAAATTAAATTTTTTCTGAATAATCAACAAATAATATTTGAAAGATGTTATCTATATTATGATAATAAGATTTCTGTATGTATGTATGTGTGTGTGTGTGTGTTATCGCAACACAGCAAAAACAGCACATCATAGGCAGAGTTTTGTTAGTGCTACACCCTCAAAATGCTAACTTGAAGAATAAAACAAATCTGGGTGATTTGCAACTGTTACATTCTGTTTTAGGAGGGGGTTCTATTTACGATGTAACTATAATGCTGAACTAGATCCTTATTTTGTATGCAGCTGCTGTGACGTTGTAAGAGAACATTGTGACATCATTACTCCTTTATTATTTATCCTAGACAAGTTTTTCTAACAGATTTTTGTAGTATCAGGTGTGCTTAATAACATATCAAAAGTCTACTAGTCTGACCACTGGAAAGATAATTTTCAAGCTGGTGTCCAAGATGCCTGCCAAATCTTTAAAATGCCCATGGCATATTTAAATTATAGTGAAGTGATTACAATAACAAAGTGATTACAAATCGCATAATATTTATTTCTGAAAAATACATTTGATCGGCTCCAGATTTAATAATAGTCATTGTCACACTCTTCATACTGTAAAGGTTGATTATGTTGATTCTCACAATATTCAACTTAACATAAGCGGGCATGCATGGTAGACCTTATCCTCTGCAACTACACTGTAGTGTTTGGCAGGCAGTTGTGCAATTGCAGTGGACCATCTACAGTAGGCTTTCTGGGGCAGCAGTTTCCTTGGTCATAATTGGTACAAACCAATTGTCCTCCTGTTTCCATCCCCAATCCGCTGGATTCATGTAACTCTACTTTCCAATCCATGCCATGATCTGGTAATACCATCTAAGGCAATGCTATTTAGTTGAAGACTTGGTTGGAGGGAGACGTTCTGGTGGGGACAAATGACTCGGTGGAAACGATTTGCTTGCTAAAAATGTTGTAGCACAAAGAGCCAAACATAACTGCCATCACCTTGCTCCCAAGGTCCTCTATGGCATTGTTTGCTTGATTGGGGAGCAGGAATGCATTTGCACAGATCTGGGTGGATGAGTCACCATTTGCAAGTTTCTGCAATGCTGACCATTTGCCAATACTGTAAATGAGCAAAGTTGTATTCCATCCTGTGAAAGTGTGAATAAACTGCAACTGAGAACACAAATCATTAACCAGGACTTGTTTTATCTCGCTGATGACAAACACCTTAGGAACTGTGGACTTGTCTGAATGAAAATAGAGGCCCCTATTGTTCGTCTCAACATAATAGAAGAGGAATGAGTAAGGCTGTATCCTCCCTTATCCCCTTCTGACACCTTCATTGCAGCCTTAACAATGTCCACGTCTGCATCCCCTGCTGCATTGGTAATAGTGCAGCCCTTCCTCTGCAGTTCCTGTCACAATATCAATAAGTCTTTGTTTGTTATAAGGTCTGGAAAAGAAATCATCCTTTCTTTCCACAAATTCAGTTTTTGCATTGAAGCTGACGATCTGGCGGGTGTTTTGCCCATGTCACTGGGCGTATTGTCTGTGATGGAAGGGCCTTCACTATAAACAGCAAAAACTACAGTCGCTTTACTATAATGGTGAAGTCTGCTTATGACCGTGCAATGGCACCATAATTGTCACCCCTTTTCCATGGCAAGCAATGAACCAGGGAGCCACCATCAAGGACATAATGTTCAATTGGTGGAATAGAATCCATGACAGTTTTGTTGGATTCCTTGTTTGAAAACTCAGCAATTTCATATGCTAGTTGGGGCTTATTGGCTTTACAAAACTTTTTTCTGGCTCCAAACAGCACTGTAGGGAACGGACTGAGCTCATAAATCATAACCTCTTCCAGTGAAAGGTCTCCGGTTTTCAACACAAGCAGAAATCGTTGGAACAGCAGAACAGGATCAATGGTTCAGCCGTGGGCAATTTTGATGGTGGACTCCTCTGCAAGGGTTTTTACCCGCTGTTTCTGTTTGAAAGAGATCCCAACCATTTTTTTTTCAACAATCTCTCTCCTAACATCTCAAATTCATCCACATTCACATCCTCTTTGGTGACTACAACAGTAACAATGTTTCTCAGTCCCTCATTATCACAAAATTGTCCTCATACTGTTCTTTCAATTTTCGATTTAGGTACTGATTTCCCAATGGCACTGAATCTGTATTTGAGAAATTCCTTCATTTTTATCTTGTAAATCTGAAATTGTCAATTGTTCTTGTAATTGTAATCTCTTCACAATTTAATTTAAATTAATAACTGAATTCCTAGATCCCCAAACCATAGACTCCATCTTGAAAATTAAACTTTTCCAGTGGTCAGACTGTGGCTTTTGATATGTTATTAAGCACACTTGATACTACAAAAAACCGTTGGAAAAATGTATTTTATCAGCCAAATTGTTACCTTCATGTGGAAGAGTCCAGTGTTATTACAGACAGAGAACCAAGAAAATCACACCGTGACACACATTATATAAGTAAACACACTTGTAAATTTTCACTGTAGAAACAAAAACCTTTAAAATATAAATAATTATAAATAAAACTTTGCTTCTTTAAGAAGTATAATTCTAAATCCCTAAATTCTTTTTGTGTAAAAAGACTTTCCTGAAACAAACAATTACTGAATAACCACAAGTAAATATAGAACATTTTATTTTAGTGTGAAAAAAAGTATACAATTTGTATCTACAAGCACACATCATAACAATCATATTTACACAATATCTAGGGCCATATGGACATAAGTCTTATATAGTATAAGGGATGAGTCCTTGTCTATATATGAAACGGTATGCTTAATCAGTCCTAGTACCCTGTTTGCCTTAGCAACAGCACTGGCAATATATTTGGAGAATGATAGTTTATCAGTTACTATGATACCAAAATCCTTTTCATCATTTACAATATCTAGTATATTTCCGTTCATACAGTAATCGTAACACTGATTTCTATTTCCTACGTGTGACACCTTACATTTATCTTCATTAAAAGCTAATAACCATTCTCTTGACCATAGCATTAGTTTATCAAGGTCCTCCTGTACTCTTACTTGGTCAACCGGCGACAAGACAAATAACAAACAGTTTCCTTACCCTTAGAAGTTTCTTTGGATTTTTTCCTATGGTTGCATTAAAGCTAATTTTCAGTTGGAAATCGTGTTTATTTAAATACTAAATTATTTCCTGAAAGAATTTACACAAATTATTGTTGCCTGAATCATCATTTTGCCTCATGGTTTTTGGTAGTTATTTTTTGCACAAGAGTAAAATAAAATAACTTGAAAGTGATATTTCTCAAATATGGAAAATAATTTGAATCAGCAAAAACAAATTATATGTGGAATGGTAAAACTTTTTTTAGGAGGATGGAAAAACAATTTGGTTACATATTTCAAGAAAGACATTCATTATATAAAACTAGAAAGAACTCAAAGAGTGCATACCTCTGCCAATGCCATTGTCAGGGGAAGTAATTGTGTATGGATCCACCCCCAAAATGAAACTACTTCTTCCCCCATTGCCCACCCTCCCACAAAACTTCATTGAAATTCATTATGAACTTTTGGAGATACCGTGTGGACAGACGGACAGACACAACCGAATACATATTCCTCTTCAACTTTATTAGCAGAGGTAAATGTAATTTTCTAACAAAAGTGCTTTCCAGAAAGGAGAGTGTGGAGACTATAAATGCTGATGGAAGTGCTTTCCAAAAGGGAAGATTCTTTGTGACTCGGACCACGACCACCTTTGCTACCCGTTACTGTAAATAAGTTTGAGATTATCTACAAATACGAGTGTTTATTTTACACACTCTTTCCCATGCACACACAAAAAATATTTGTTATAATTTAGATTTGAGATATTTCTTGTAATCCTATTCTGAATATGTAAATGAAGAATTAGAATTGTATAGTATTTTGTAATCTTAGTGGTGGCAACCTCACTTGAAACCAGAATTAAAATACTTTTGTTTACTTGTATTTTATTGAAAGGCAAATTATGTAACTATAGGTGGTGCAGCAACCAGGTTTTGTTGCCCCAGGAGCCATATTGTTTCCATCTCACTTTCTCAGAGAAATAAAAGTTCAAAATCACTACCACAACTTTTGAAACAAATGTTTTTGTACTCAGCAGTCATGTACAAAACCAAAATGCATTGTTAAATTAGGTGCATCCAAATGTACCAATACATCAAATTTGGACTTGTGGGCTTTGATTACTCGCTTCAGCTGGGCAACCCAAACGTCCATCAACCATTTTTGTACACAGTAGACATGTACAAAACTGAAATGCATTGTTAAATTTAGTACCACCAAGTGTACCAATACACCAAATTTGGGCTTGTGGCTCATGGACTAAAATTCATAGTGCATGATTCATTGGTAATAAAAAATATGACCCTTACATTTTGACAAACTCCTTTGTGATTTTTGAAAATTTTCTCTCTCCTTGAATTATCCACTGTAAGGACTGGGCTTTAGTCTCAATATCATATTAATAAAGAAAAAAGTAATTTTCATCTTAGTCGGCCGTTTAAAAAAATATATTTTGCAAATGGTTGGCTGAGTTTCCGTTTGAAGAAATGCCAGGATATGCATCTTAGCATTGTTTTTGACAGCAGGTGCTCTGTTATGGACAAATTATGTATATTGACAGATGTTGACGGATCTGCTTTATTACTTAGGTCCGTATCTTTTTACAAGGTGTCTGCTAAGCTGTCTGTTCCATTTTTCTTTTTTATATACATGATAAAATTGGGTAGAACGTTTATTTTACTTAACCTTGGAAGATAAATTTTTGTGTCTGCATTTACTGTAAACCCTTCTCTCTCTCTTTTTTTTTTTTTTTTAATGATACTGATTTTAAATAAGAATTATTGATTAAATTTTGATCTTGAAATTCAGTTATAAACTTGTCTTTTTTCAAAGCCTGATAATAGCCCCCTCCCTGATACTTGCCCCCCTTCTATATGCTCTTATCAATAATCATAGTTTTAATTGCTTACAGCAATTCTTTTCATTTATTGCATTAGATATAATTATATTTCAATTCAAATTCTGTTATCTAAAAAATTGATTTTAATTTCGCTTTGTACTTCTGTCAACCAACATCATTTATAACTGGATTATTGTTATTTCAGATTTATTTATATCTGTAAAAAGCACATCTGTTATTGTTTTCAGAACAAGTTCTAGATTGTAAAACTATTAGCTGAAAGCTTAAAGTTGCTCCCATGACAGATTATTGATTGCCAATCAATTTATTGATCATCGTGATTTACTGCAGTTCCTATTTTTTGTATTAACCTGGTTATTAGAAGCTGCTTCAGAATTCTCTACTTTCCCCTTTTCTCCTTTAAATGTAAGTAAGAAATATTGAATATTATTCGATGTTGGCTGATATGACATATGTTCTAGTGGATCATCACTAGAAATCATATGGAAGGTATTTTTATATACTTGAATATATACTTGAAATGGGCTTCTTTTTTTATTTTTTATTTTTTTTTTTTATAGCAGTTAATTGCATCATTAAGCCAATTCAGTGTATTTGGGCTGGGTTTAAACTAATAAGAAAAATGGTAGTTAAATTTGGTATGTCCGATATCAGAACAAAGATTATTTTTAAAAACATTGATATTCTCTGATGCGCAACAGGGCTCCAGACTAACTTTTTTCACTACCGTCCCGAAGGAAATGTAACCGTCCCGAAAAACAATTTTAACCGTCCCAAAGGAAATGTAAACCGTCCCAAAATCAAAATCTTGTTTCTTTTACTTTGTTATTATCATCTATAGTTGTTAGTTGTTAGTAGCATAATAAAAACACCATTAGAATATTGAGGAAATAAATAATTGTCAAACTCCTGTCCAAACATGGAATTGACTGTTTTTCTACTGTAACAAAAACAACAAAATGACAAGAATAATCCTCACTAAACTTTAAAAAAAAAATCACTTCCATCCCGGGGAAGATATTTGTTCGTCCCGAACACATTTTTACTGTCCCCCAGGACGACGGGACAACGTTAATTTCAAGCCGTGATGCGCAATCAGACTAATAATCTAATACATAGGAAATAATTAAAGTTATTACTTTAAACTCAAGTATATAAAAAAACAAAACTTTTCAGTTAAAAAGATGGATTCACACAAACTGAAAATGAATTTTGATACTCTTTATTTGATTTCCTGTGGAGAGGTGTTCATTTAAGAGCGTCAGGGTAGACTCTCCTCCAGTGTTATTAATTGAGCAAATACATGTTTTAACACTTTTCAGCTCTCGGTTTGCTTGGAGTCGGGGCACGTTGAATTAATGTGGAAATAATTACACGAAAAAGTAAATTGTTTTTTCAATTAATTTTAAAAATATATTTTAACAACTTCCTTTTTAATTTTGATATGTTAGCAGCTGGCATGCACTTATCCAGTTTATTTTGTTAATAAGGTGACCTGAAACTGTCTGGGTTACAATGCCTCAAGTCATTGAGAGAAGTAGAAAATGATAAGCCTATGGAAAAAATGACTAATAAGTTTTTAAAAAACAGTATAAAGAAAATTATCAAAACATCTTAAAGGTGACCCAGATATGCACCAATGAGGCATAATCAGTATCAAGGACAAGCATAATACCAGCAGATTGGTTTGGATGACAACAATTGCAGACCCGACTACAGTCATCGTATCTTATGTCAGAGAAGATCCTGGGGAGGGCATGTGATACATTCAACATCAGGATAGTATTCAAAAGTAGTTTTCATTCATTATTTTAGCACCAAAAAATGAATACCTGGAAATGAAAAGTTCCTAAATAAAATAAATGTCGAAAGGAATGCATTTTAATTAAATTAAAATTTGAATAACTACTTTTTTCGTCTTGATCATCACGTGTCTGTCAACTTTAATATCTAAACTGATTAGTCCTTTCATATTTCCTTTTGTGTTTTACTATATTCAGAATTATGAGCAGTAGCGCCCATTGTTAACATTTAAACAATATTGTGTTGTAAACATTTTTGTAAAAACTCGTTTTTGCTCATAATTTTTCTGGACTGGATGAAGAAAAGTTTAAAAAAAACTTTGAGATTATTAATTTTGATCTCACTGTTTTGATTTTAAACTTGTCCATGCAAAGTTAAAGCTGCGATCTTCCCTAAAAAACATGTTGCATTTGTTTATCTTGGTAAGACTGCTGATGTTTCAGTGACGTCATCTGATGCCATGGCAAAATGTGTCCATTTCAATTCGGTCAATTTCAGGGTGCTTATTCCCTACTTTGTCTAAAAGTAGTTCCACTGTGTCCATATCTCACCAGAGTTAAACCACTGCCAGAAAAAAATATGACCAAGAACTGAGAAACTAACATCCCATGCAGTTGTGGCAGAACATTAACAAATACCTTAGAAAGGCCGAAGGCTACAATAGCTGAGCTGTTGTGATAAAGACAAAAAAGATAAGCAAACTGGTCTAGAAGAATCAATGTGTAAAAGTAACAATGTTATGTTACAGGAGTTGTTGATGATCCCCCATATACGCAAATGCTTAGTGTACATAACAGGAACCAGATACATACCATAACCGTAGATGAAGAATGAAGATCTCTCAGGAAGTGCGTCGGTGTGCTGAAAGGACCTGCAAAGACAACTGCTTTCATGACAGATGAAGAGAAGACAAATTCAGATGTTCGTAGAAATGAATATAGGTGACTGTCTTTTGACTTAGCTGTTCCATGCGTTTGCCACTCTTGCAGAGAGGAAATCTTTTTCTAACACCAGTGGAGGTCTGAATTTGTAGTTTATAGCTGTGACCTCTGGTTTTAATGCACATAGATGAAATCAGTATTTTTCTTATCAGGACATTTTGTATCCACTCTATGTATGTTGTTCCGGATTCTATAGACCTCTAGTAGGTCAGCACGTTTTCTTCTGTATTCAAGGGTTTCTAGATTGACTGATCATTTATTCACTTTAGCAACAGTGCACTGCTCTGGAAAAACTGATCATTTCAAGGG
>VCCN01001112.1:5679828-5691395 GCA_006491835.1 Architeuthis dux
TTGATTCATAATTTCCCTTGGAATGCTAGTTTGCGTATATAACGATTCTCATCTGATTTGTGCCTTAAAAAATTCTTCTGTCTTATTTTAGATATCGACAATACTTGTTCAGAGTTTGACCATGGTTCTAGTCTGCATATTGCAGCCAGTAATGTAGCTTATAATGCTGTAAAGGTTTTACTACAGAATGCTGCCAACCCATACATGAAAGATGATCTTGGCAGACAACCAATTGGTGAGTTGACATTTTCCTAATAAATACTCTAAATGTATCAACAACTCAGAAATATCAGGTATTTTTGTAAGTTATTTGATACATGTGTAAAAGAAACCTCAACAAAATGCTAGTATCAATTAATGTTGCCATTTTGTACATAATATTTCTTCAGTACTCTTCTTTGGAGTCTCAAATGTAAACCTTTTTTTTAATGCTAATTTATTGATATTCTGGGAGAATAAAACTCTTTTAAGCTTAAAGTTGTATTATTTCCTTAGAACTTGTTTAACTGATTTATGTCTTTATAAGCACAGAAATAAATGATTTTGCAGTTTTGGTGATCGTAAGTGCTTCTAGAACACATTTTGTGGATACAAAATTGGTACAAATGGGGATGCACAGTACTATGATTAAAACATTTTACAAGAATACATTTTTTGTGAAATTGCGCATGTAAATTAAAAAAGAGTTTTTGTTATCGGACACCATAAAAATATATGCACAATATATTATATTTTTTGCACTAGATATTAGCAATGAATGTGTGTATATAGAATATGTAAAGAAACAATGACAAGAGCTAGAACTTGGAAATACAGCCAGTTCATCCTGTTCTTTGCTTCGGTGGTGCTTTGCTGACTTGGCAATTCTGCTCACATCCAAATACTCCAAACCTTTTCAACATCTTTGGTAATGGAACAAAGGGTTTTCATTTTTTTGCCTAGTCACTTACGTATTTATACCTAACTTATTTTTGTTGAATGTAATTTTAATAAAAATGTTATTATTATTATTTCTCATGCGCAGCAGGGCGGTGACAACGTCCCGATTTTCTTTGCATGTATCAGATCAGTGACCCTTGCAAGTCTCAAGTCTGGTTGAGACCCAGACTTTAAATTCACAAGTTTTTTATGACCACCCCCTTGGCAGGATACAAGTCTGCTGAAGGGATACCTCCACCCTAATCATACAGCTTAGGGTGTACTCAATTAGCTGCTGAGTGCTCAGGGAAATTTGTCCTAATGAAGAGTTTTCCACACTCTTCGCTCATACTGGGAATCGAACCCAGAACCTTCTGCGTGTGTGGCAGAAGTGTTAACCATTACACCAGAAAAATGTGCTAGACATATTTTATAATTGAAAATGTTTAACAATCTTTGATGAAGTGAATATCTTTCAAATAAATGAGGTAGATTATCTTGATTACACTTGTCTATTTTTTATTTACGTGTCAGTTTAGAAAATAAACAAAATCTCTTGAAACCAGCAGAACTTTTCATTGAATTGGTCCTTTACATGCAAACTAGCCATCTATCTGAACAATTGTTTTTTCAAATATGATAATTATCTTCAAGAATAGTTTTTAGCTGGTTTCATATCACTTGCAAAAGCAAGAGTTCATTGTTTTCTCAACAGTAGAGAACATTCACAATGACTGGGATTTATGGCAATATTCTTTAACTTTAGATTAAGGAACTTCACTTGTCACAACTTCAATTTTCCTTTTATACACTTTTATATTGGTATATCAAAGGAAGGCTCTAAGGACATTAATATTTGAATTTTTCTTTAACAAATTGTTGCTTAAAGAAGGAAATACGCAGCACAAAACTGAAAATGAATTTCTCTTTCATGAGTGTTGTGAGGTTTTAATGCTCAGGCAAAGCTAATTTTTAGATATAGTTGTCCTTAAAGGTTTTTCAAGATTATGTTGAAACAGTATAACTGAAATATGAGAATTTGCACATTAGCATTTGATAAATCTTAAGTACAATGTTAAAGTATCTTAATACTCCCAAAACTTGTTAATATACTTTTGAATGGCACAAGACTTGCACTTTTAATTTATGAATCTCAATATAATATTCATAAGTTAAAACATAGGCAACACCTATGACATCTCATTTAATAATATTTCTGTTGATTTTTTCAAAGCTTTATTGACTTTAAACTTGAGGAGGGATATGTCTTCAGTCAAGTTGAGAAAGAGTGAGAATTCAAGTGTAATCATTCTCTTTCTATTTAGCTATCAATCAGCACCGATCCAGATCCCATCAACAAAATCAGTTATTTATAGGAGGCAATTTGACAATATAGCATATATAGGTTCTAGCCTGTCTTTTTTTACTGCAATTGTTGAAGCAAGCTTCAAAATATGTCTTACAGTATACAATTGAGATAGTGACTCTTCATTGCTAATGTTATATTTCTCTGAAAGTTATAAAATATATTTGTTGCAGATTGTGTTCCGGATCCTAAAAACTTTGATGAAGAATCAGAAATGGCAAAACTGGCAACCAAAATCCGAAAGATGATGCCTGAAGCTGGCCCTGTTAGTCCAAATCCTTGTTCACCCATTTTTGATCCAACACAAAGTCGAGTGACACTCCAAGCCATGGGGTTGCGACTGGGTGATAAAGTGGTTATTAATGGAACAAAGGTAAATATATCATTGAACGAGTTTAGTCTTTATTATAGCCTCCATTTTAAAATTGAACATCTTTTTCAAACCTCTTTCATTTCTTTATCATTTTTCCTTTCAGAGTGGAGCTCTCCGATATTGTGGACCTACAGAATTTGCCGCTGGGATTTGGGCAGGAATAGAACTGGATGAAAGAATTGGTAAAAATGATGGTAGTGTTGGTGGAATCTCGTATTTCCGTTGTGCTTCAAATCATGGTGAGGAACCGCATTTATTTTTTTATTTTATTGTCATTTGAATGCCATAAAAAGGAATAGTTCTTGGTTTACTTTTCATTAGAAGTTATTCATTTAGTTCTGGTTTAAGTTCAGGAATAACTCTAATGAAACAGGGAGTCTTTCCTATCATTTAAAACTAATATACACTAAGCAACTAAAGAGGTTTAATGTGAACTTGAGGTGTTTATTGGAATCTTGATTTACAGAGTGTTATTCAGGCAATTGCATTGAAATGTGTGCTTTGTAAGTTTTGCTTTATATTTTATAAAAAGGGAAACTAAACAAGTGATGAATAAGTTGAGGAAGGACCAGGCTGCAAAGATGGAACTATATTAGACAGGATTTTAGTGCACACTGAATTGTATGCACATATGTGTGTGTGTGCTCATTTGCATAAACACTCGTGTCTGAAAATCAAAGATAACACTAAAGCAGTAAGTATTAAGAGTATACACCCAGTTATTTCTTTGAATTACAGCATTTTGAAATTTTTATATCAAGTTTCAAAGTAATTTTCTTTAAACTGACTTGAAAAGCTACAATACAACCGAAAGAATTTTGTGATACATTCCGAAGATTCCTAGTACAGAACTAACAGGTTTCTTCTTTCATATTATATCTGTTTATTCAAGTCATTGCTTTTTACTTTTTCTGTGGATAAATTGTGTGAATGATTTTCTTTCGGTTTTTTTTTTTTCAAAGTCATGAATTATTGGTTTCTTATTTTGGTAAAATATATTTGAACATTTGATTGATCCTAATGTAACAAAGATGGTCTTTCCTATCATTTAAAAACAAAGATGGTCTTTCCTATCATTTAAAAAATAAAAACTCTAAAAATAAAGATGAGTGGCCATGAATAGAAATGAAATGACATGATATTTAATTGTTGGCGAGTCTTCTATTTTTTAGAAATTCCATTCAAAAGATACTTTTATCCTTTGTGTTTGAAAATTAACTTTGAAAAATATACTTGTAGGTAATGAATATTTGATTAACAATTAATAAAGTGTTGTTAATTCGGTAGTGCAAAGCAAAAAACAGTAGCAAATGGAAAATTTAAACATTAACAGCAACGCTTATAATATAAGTTATTCTTTTTTCAGCACTGCAATACAACTTGTTCCGTAATTTTTAATGTGGAGATTTTCTCAATTTCTTGCTTTGTTAAACAAAAAATTCCATACCATGTCCCTGTTGAGCAACGAAAGCCGATCTGACATGCATCTAGCCAACATGTTGATGTATGACGATTCTTTCAATTTTATTACTTTCCATCAGTGTTGTCTGTCTATTATTTGGACTTTGTCCCAGAGTGGATAATGTACACCCTTCTACCTCCAGATATGATCTGCCATACCAGACTTTTCCACTTCTTTGAATATGGCCTTTCTATGTTCTTTTAGTCTGACTAAGGGGATAGCCGGTCTCTCTTATATTCTTTTCCACACTTACATGGAATATTGTTAATGCAGTTTTTCATCAAACTCTTTTGGATTCATTCAGCCGCACCTCTTACATATAGCATCCTGCTGTCGCTGTATAGTTGAAGTCTCTAGTCCTTCTATTTCTCATTTTTGTGAACTATATAGATGGTCTGATTGAGTTCACATAGTTGAACAGGACTTGTACATCATCTTGGTGTGTCCAGAATATGAACATGTCATCCACATATTTAAGCCATACCGATGGTTTCAACAAAGTTGAACTTAAGATAAAATCTTAAAAAACTCCATATAAATGTTGGAGATCACAGGAGAAAGTGGAGAATCCATAGCTAGGCCTTCTTCCAGTGAATATATATTGGGCCCAAAACTGAAAATGTGCTGTCCATACACAAAACGTTAACATTGCTTCCGTCTTTTGCTTTACACTACAAGAAAAAGAGATCCACTCTTTCCATACGGATAGTACACCTGAAGAAAGCCATAGAATGGATGGGTTGAAGCAACATGAATAACAAAAAGAATGTAATACCCATAAGTATGTTTTTCAGAGTTACTTTCATCTTTTAAATGTTTTCATTAGTCATTGAGAGGAGAGTGTTTCTACTATGAGCAGTTAGGGTTGGGCAAAGTCCGGATACATGCATATAAATGTCAGAACACATGAATAACCTAAACCCAGCAACAGTGTTTAAACCAGTCTGTTGTGGTTAGCGGGGATTAACAATAACAAAATTGCATTCACGACAGATGAGATATGTGTGTGTTTTCTCACCCTGCAGGTGACTAATGTCTTTTGACAGCATGCCATTTTGGGGGTGATCAATTAAGCACGGTCTGTTGTGGTTAGTGGTGATTAATAAATGAGAGATCTATTCATTTAAATATACAGTTCATAAGAAATAATACAAGGACAATTTTGATTAATTAAAAACATTCTTTGGAATTCATAATTGCTACATGCAAAGTCTGTTCCAAAAGAAACCAAATTTTCAAAACGGCGCCAATGAGACATTTTAAAGTGCTTGCAACAGAAATGCTTGGTAGTAGTGACCTTGAACTATTTATTTTAAAAAGACTGCATCATGTATCATTGGTTAGTATTTGAGCTACATGCTAGAGCAAACATGTGCATACTGTGCTTGACTTTTTTTCTTAAGTTGAACAATGAAGAATCATGAAATTCAGTTTCAAAATAGGAAAAGGTTTTACGGAGACTTTTCTAATGTTGCAACAGGCTTATGGGTAGGATTGTTTGAGCTGTACGCAATGTCGTGAGTGGTACCAGCAATTCTAATCAGGAAGAACATTCACTAAAGACAATCCAAAATGTTAACGAATGATGATCACATTGAGAAAGTGCATGCTGTGATCCATGAAAATCCTCACCTGATGTGAAGTTTCAAGAGGTAGGAATTTGTAAATGTTTGTGCCACAAGATTTTAAAAGAAAAAGGATGATGTATCATGTTGCTGTGACATTTGTGCCGCATCAGCTGACTATTAAACAAAAACAGAATTGTGTCAGTTAGTCAGGAGTGGGTTAATCGTGTGAATGCTGAAAAATGTGATAACGGATGATAAAATATGCGTGTACGGCTATGATGTCTCAACAAAAAGGCAGTCGACAAAGTGGGTTTGAACATTATCACTGTGATCAAAAAAAGCATGTCAGACATCCTCAAATGTGAAGGTGATGTTGATCGTCTTTTTTGATCGGAAGGGCATCGTTCATTGTGAGTTTGTTCTACGTGATCAGACAGCCAATAAAGAGTTTTACTTGGTATTTAAGAAATGCAGAGGTAAAGAAGAGGCCTGAGGCATGAACAAACAAAACCTGGATGCTGCACCATGACAATGCTCCTGCTCACACTCTTTATCTGTGAATTCTTTTGCGAAGCACAAGACAACTCGTCCTCCAACTGTCCTACTCTCCGGCCCCCGCAGATTTTTTTTTTTGTTCCCAAAACTGAAATCCACCCAGAAAATCTATTTCAAACGATAGAAGATTTTAAAAGAAAATGTGCTGCAAAACCAGTACGAGGGGACTAATTTAAAGGAGACAAATCTCAGTTCGGTATTTCTGAGATGAGGTGTTAGTATTACTGATACTATTGTTCGGACTGAGATCCTCATCTTGGTTGTAGAAAAGGATCTCAGTCCGAACAATAGTATCAGTGAGACAAATCTCATTATGTTTTAAGTAAAGCAATAAATCTTTTTTTTTGAATTCCAAGAATGACTGTATACTTTTCTGTCACTTTTATTGAAAAGTGAACAAAAGTAGTTGTAGCATTGTTTTGGCAAAAAGTCTAATAGTTTAAAATATTGCTTATTCCATTGACTGCTTCCTGCATATTTTAGCTTGATGGAATAAAACTACATTTGGCTTTTTATATCTTGACTTAAAAAAGATTGTGAAAGATGCTTATGAATGAATAGTTGAAAAAGTACTGAAATTAACAATAGTAGATATTTTTCTTGTGGCAGTATTCCAAAAATCTTTTATGAGAATCACATCTCAATGTGAGATGAAAAACCTATTATGTTTAATTGAAAAAATAATTGCTGAAATCTATGTCAACTCTTCAGGTACTTGAATATTAATTAGCTGGATATATCTAGGACAGGAAACTTAATCATGTACTCTGCATGGTAAGCTCTTTGTGTGTGTGTGTGTGTGTGTTGAAACAACACTCAACCAAGGGTTTCAATAAAAAGAACAGGAAGAGGCAGAGGAGATTGAACATTTTTCTCACTCCTAATATAGACTTGTCCATTCACTTTGATGTTTAACGATTATAAAGCAGTTGTTACTATCAATGGCTTTAAAAAAAACAGTATGCTGAGTTTAATAAAAACAAAAAAGAACCCAAAAAATTTTGCCTGGAATAAGAAAAATACAGTTTGTATATTTGCATGTAATAATTATAAAGACATTTTATTAGTTGATAACCTTTATTTGCCTGTCGCCGGTGTGAGATCCATCATTTGATTTCATACTGTCAACATAGAGAGCCACATTATTTCATGCCTGAATACAGAAATTTGAGAATGGAGAAGCCAGCAAAGTGTAGGATTAAAAGACTCCTGCCTACCATGAGAGTTTCGTTAGCTAAATTGGTAGAGCAAAACCTACGTATAAGGTTGTTTCCAAGGTGGATGCGAATTCAGTCCCCACACAGAGCTCGTTTCTTTATTCTCATTTATGATTTAGGCTGCTCATTTAGCAGTCGCTCACACCGGTGCCGAGCAAATATATGTTCTCAACTAATAAAATGTCTTTATAATTATCATATTCTGTCGGATATAAAATTATCCATGATTTGATTTCAAGGTTTTTATGTGTTTATTGTGTGGATGTAAGATAATCCGACAGAATGGTAGCAGTAATTGACAGTGTGGAAATGAAAGATTGAGAATCTCAAAATTTATTATTCAGATAAAACTTTATGCATTTTACCTTATTTGTATGTTCAAACCTCATCCTGTGTAATAAATATCAGAGAAAAACTACTAAAAGAAGGAGGAGAGAGCAGAATGAAGGGTGTTTTTCTGATCATTATCAAGAAGAGGGACTTCTTCAATGGAAATATGGCCCTGTCGGCTGGGGCTTAGAATACGCCGACTGCCTACCCTGCAGAGGGGTAAGACCCCCCCTCCCCCTCCCAAAGAGGGTCCACCTGTTTTTTCACCAAAGTCGCAAGACTCTAGTGAAAGGTTATTTTTCTTTATCTACAGTTGCAAGACTCGAGTTTAAAAAAAACAAAAAAACCTTTCACCAAAGTCGCAAGACTCTAGTTAAAGAAAAATAACCTTTGAAACTATACTCAAAAATATAAAAAACAGATTCGATATACACACCTTGACAACAAACTGTCTACAAAAATTTGCCTACTATAATTTGTCTATATAAATTGTGTATTCAAAAAGAAACCGAATTTGGCACTAAATGACCCACCAAGCGTCAATGTGCCATTAAACAAAACAATCAAATCAAATCAAATCAATGGAAATATTTGAAATGGATCTATTCTTTCATGAACATCAAAGGAAAATAAATTAATGCATAAAATATATTGATGTTGATATATCAAAAAATTAATAATTTGTATTTCTTACTTTTCAGGCGTTTTTGCACCGGTTAGTAAAATAGCCAAACTTGGTTCTTCCCCAGTTCGGATTTCTACAAGTAGTCCTCTCAAGACTCCTCGGCCTCTCTCTGTGGACATTTCACATATTTCAGCAAAGATTGACACTGGTGAGTACAGTTATCACCTTCAGTAATCTATGCACCTTTCCTCTCGTGACTCAAGGCTTCAAATTCCTCATCCAGATCAATTCAATGCACTTTCAGAAAAGTTCAGAAACATTTATGATGTTACAAAAAGGAAATTATGTAATCTGTCTTTATTAGAGATCAAACAAAGGCATTTTTCAGTCTATATTTAAGGAATGGGGTATTCTTAGACATTTGGGAAACTTGTCTCAAAGGAGGTTAAAGTTTAAATGATTTTTATGAATTCATTGGTTGGTTAACATAGAAGTAGAAAAGAGATTACTGATCAAAATTTTAGAAGCTCCAATTTTATCATAAGCGTATTACAATATATTCTTCTGAATTAAATTATTTAGATCTTTATAATTTGTGTAATTGATAATTTATAACTTGTAACTTATATATTCTACCTTAGGCAGGCTTTAAGATCCTAATTAGAATTGATTGTTAATCTTTAGAGAAATGGTTTAAAAGATTTCAATTAGTTTTTAGCTTTTAACTTGTAACATAAAAAGCATAGGATGTGTACCTTCCACTCTTAGTTTTTGATTCTACTATTTGTTTTGACTGGCCAAGTGTTATTCTTTTGCATAAAAACCTTAAAACTTATAAAAAAAACCAGTTGTTTTAGTGTAATAAAAATTGAATATAAAAAACATGCAAACCATTTTTTAAAATGATTTTTGCCTGTAGCTGAAGATGCAGCTGTCAGAGTGAAGGATACATTTTGGAAAAATAGATTATTAGGTATGGAAAAAGCTGCTGAATTAGACATTGGAATACAATATTGAAGAACCAATAGAACCTGTTTTAAAAGGAAATCTTTGTATAAGAATAAAAGTAACTTCTGAAGAGGCAAATGCTAAGTTACTCTACTACAAATTTAAGGAAAAGGATTTATTTAATGAAGGGGGATTATGAGTTGTTTGTTAACCAGCTTCTGATAAGATTTGATTGAGGAGGAATTTTAATTTAGAGATGTGAGAAGTTTAGTCCTCAAGATGAAAAATGGTATTTAATACATGTTATGAAAAAACAAAATAGACATTTTTTTTTTTCTTGTAGATCATGTCGCCATGTATCCACAAAACTGTTTTTGGTGGCAATTATATCCTTTGACAATTCCTTCTTTTTGCCATGACTAGTCTCAGCCCTTTTCCCATTTTCCCAGTGAATTCACTACTAATAGCAGTCAGGACTCATTTGCCTGAGTTAGTCTCCATTATGGCTGCCTCAAACATGTTTTATATAATTGACTGTCTGAATATGAATTCCTGCTCACTGGTTAACTTCTCTCAGCTTCTCTCAATATATTTAGCATTATTCTGGCGTCCCTCCATCACATCTCTGACTCTCTGTGAGATTGCTTACTTAATGCCTTCTTTATCCCATTACATCTAATCTCCTTTGCTTGCATAATTCCTCTTGATCATTGATACTGCAGCAAATCCTTTGTGTTGCTAGGTGTCTCTTTGTTGTGTTGCCAGAATGACCCTCTTCTCTTCTTTGTATTTGAGGAGTCAACTGGATTTCACATACATACATATATATATCCTACTTTCCTGGCCTATATTGCCTGTCTTTATGAAATTTAAAAAAAAACATTCTAGTGGACAATATGGCTGCACATCTATAAAAGTTCATCTATATCTTAAAATATTAGAACTGATAAAAAAGAAGTGTTGGATTCTGGTAATTTGAATTTGATTAATTTTGGAGGTTGATTAGTCATAGAGTTGAGCATAAAATAATTTAATCTTTTTTTAGCTTTTTCTTAAACATTTTTCTTTGGCATGGAATATGTCTTTTTTTTTTTTTTTTTTTTTTTTTTAAATGCAGAGAATTCTTTTGTTGAACATTTTTAGAAGATGGATGCCTTCTTCCTTGCTGTTTAATGACTCCACTCTAACTCTAGTTGCCATGATTCTTCTTGTAAAGGCATTCATTTAGTCACCATAAACAATGGCTTCGATTCAACTTTATGAATGGGCATTTAAAACTTGGGTATATTTTTCATACCACATGTAGTAATTTCATTCATGTACTTTTTAATCCACATGAAATTGAAAAGTTTATATCCCATAAGAACCCAGACCCATTTCTACTTGGGTAGGAAAATTGACACACAGTCACGTGACTACACCAAGATGTTCATTAGATGTCACTTAGTACACTTCATGAGTTAAAATCAAGGATAAAATATAATATTATATAAGAGACTGTGCAGATCAATTAAATTGTATGTGACACCGGTGTCACAGTGGGTTCTTATGGGATATGGTTGGGTTTCAGTTTGAACCAATGAACAAGGATCTAGACACACTAGGTAACCCATTCCTTATAAAATCTGTAGTATTCAACTGTATACATACATTTCTGTGTTGTCAGTGCTTGAGAGGTATTTTTATTTACACCTTTTGTGGCCTTTACTAAATTTACAAGGATTCCTCATTGCTCTGGGCTTGAATCATCTGTCTGAATTCTTTGCTGCTCCCTATAAAGTGCTAACCATGAAGTCTACCCACTTTTAGATATTAGCCTCACACAGTTTTGTCTCTTTGAAGAAAGATCTCTTCAAATCCCTTCTTTACTCTGGATGCAGTTCTTCTTACATTGATTATCATTCTGATGACCAGATCACTTCTTCATTGCAGTTGCAAAAGATCCTTAGAAAGTCTTTGTCTTGTTTTGATTATTTATGGACTTTATTTTCCTCTGTAAAATAACCTTTTATTAAAGTCATCTTCTATTTTTTTTAATCCTCTTTTGTCTGTTTTATCTTGAAAAAAAAAAAAGATCTATAAGATGTCTGCCTAACTTGGTGTTTTATTTTGGACAATTATCTTAATTTTTGTTACTGTTAAGACAATGTTTGTATCCACCAGGATTCATCAATGGGGCCCTTCCACGACAAATCACCCCCCCCC
>VCCN01001112.1:5767617-5794604 GCA_006491835.1 Architeuthis dux
TAAATTTTCAGCCATCTAGCTCCATTAGTGTGGCCTGTACACATTATAGATACATAGCCAGCCAAACTTGAAAACTGAAGAAACCCATGTTAACAGTTTTGATTGACGGTTTCTAATATGGTTTATTCATTATTCTTTAATGAAAAATTATGGAAAACTAAAGGACAAGATGGATTCCTGGATTCTTCTTTGCTTGATACAAATGTTATTGTAGTTGTTTCCTGATCTGAAAGCATTAGGCAATCTTGATAGATTCAATGGTGAACCATTTTAATCAGAAAGATATTGTTGCTGTTACCACAAACAATGTTAATTAAATGGTAGAGAGTTATGATTAATTAGGACAATCTACATGCATTTTCTAAGTTCAAGTAATAATGTCAGAAACGGCTTAGCCTTTTTAAAAGCTTTCTTGTGTAACTGGGAGGACGAATATACAGTATGAAGGGCTAATAATAGGGATGGAGATGATAGTATGTGCATAGTGCCAGTTGGAAGAAGCTGAGAAAAACCTATAAGATTAAATTAACATCTTCAATAATCCCTCTTCAGTTTTTTTCCATTTTAAATCTGAACTCATTAATAATGGAGAAAAGCCTCTTCTAAATTCAAATTTCACTTCAGGATTTAGGGCTGAATGCTATTTAAGACCAAGCAGTTATCTTCTGGGGACGGAGAGTTAAACTGGAAGATTTAGTTGCCTATTCTCATCGTAGGTGTACAAGCCAGGCATTCAGGCAAAACAGTGTAAAATTTTGGGAAAATCAAGCCTTCTGACCAGGGTTGCCAGATCCATTTTCTCAAAATCAGTCAATAGTATTCCCAAAATCCCTGTTCGAAATCGGACAGAATAAATTTGGTGGCTAAAATTTCTCTTTCCACTTGACAAATATACACTGAACAAAACAAAATGGCTCTTAGGAATTTGGATAAGACAAGAATCTGTATTCTTGACATTATCTCTACATAAAAAAGAAATTTTTTAAAAATAAAATATTAGGCATATTTTTCTGCTGCTGATATTTTCAAAGTACATAAGCATACATTTGTCTCACATTTATCAACAAATCTCAAATAGAAAAGTGAATCTTAAAACATGTTCTAACAGGATCTTGATTATTCGGATTCTTCTAATTTTTTAAAGGTTTTGAATTAGGATGTGAATTTCTACTAAGGAGGCTGAAGACAGGAATTTCAGAAAATAGGTTTAATGATGCACAATAAAACTTCTAGTATTTCTGTTTTTTGGGGGATAGTAGAGTTATTATCATATGACTACTATTAGTGTTGATGTCATACTCCTACCACCTTACTAAACCATGCAGCTCAGTATATAAAAAGGTAGAACTACTAGATTGTGTAGGGCATGAGATGGGGCTATCGAGTGCATCAATCAAGATATGAGATCACCTACAAGATAGTGCAAGATTAGTATGAGGCCACTCAGTACAACCGGTTATGAGTGAAGCCCATAAACTCCCATGGAGGTCAGCAACAGAACAGTAGCCAGGGGAAATTTTTTTTATTTATTTGTTTCCGACCCATGGCTGGCAAGCTTCCGGCAAGGGTTGCCAAATTGGCCATTTTTTGGCTACATCTGGCCGATTTGTTTCCAAATCACCCCCAGCCACAAAAAAAAAAAAAAAAAAAAAAAAAAAAAAAAAAAAAAAACTATGATAGCCGATTAAATCTAAATTTGATAAAAGCAAATGTTCAATTTTTATTAATAATTCGTTCTTGAGTCTTAACAGTTATTTTATTTGATAAATGTCCTTTAAATAAGTACTTATATGTATATAACATTTTTAGCTATAAAGTTAGCTGGGAATGGAAATATTTAGCACTTTTTCACTATTTTAAAGATGATTTTAGCTATAAATAACATACTTGGCAACATTGAAAGCATATTCATTAACGCTGCATTGTATGTCTTATTAATCTGTTTTGGTTGTTTGTGAATTTGTCGCACCCCCTCCCCCAATGCTGTTTTTTTTGGCAAATTCCTTCCCATTTGAAAGGGAAGAGATTTTTGTGTACATTCCAATTTCTTCACCTTTTCTTGCACCCCCAATGCACCTGCTTGTACCTAATAATGATATTACAATTACAACTATTATTATCATGATCATCACCATCCATCCCCTTTTCTTTCCAACCCACGGCATGGGTAGCATAGGCATATTTTAATTCCCCCTGACAGTAGCATTGTAACCAAGTCAGTATTAAGAATGAGTGACAAACAGTTCAGGGTTCCAAAGTTGATAACTAGAGACCACGAGTTCCAGTCTAAAAGTATCCGATACAACCTGACCTCGACTAAAACAATAGTATCAAACAGTTACAACATCCATTTGGA
Source organism: Architeuthis dux (assembly GCA_006491835.1). Lineage (NCBI taxonomy): Eukaryota > Metazoa > Mollusca > Cephalopoda > Oegopsida > Architeuthidae > Architeuthis > Architeuthis dux. The sequence continues at coordinate 5,769,974 of VCCN01001112.1, forward strand.
TTATCCGATAAGTAGAATCCTAATTTGGCCACAAAGATTCAACTTGTAATACCCAAATAGTATAAGAACTCTACAACATGTTATAACCACTGGCCTCAGATATAATAGTTGGTCCTGTGGAAATTCCATGGGTATTGACATGATTATCATGCCTCTGCTCTTCTCAGCCTATAGCTTGTATCTTCTCATTCTTTCCCTTATCCCCTCCAATATGTGGTCCATGAATTTATATGTTAGCAAATACGGATTAGTTTTATATGTAAAAATTTTCTTAACCCCTCAGTAAAACTTCTCCCCTCTCTTCCTACTCCTTCAGTAAACAACTTGACTTTTCCCTCTCTTCCTACCCTCATAATAAACTGAAGAATATGTATATTAAAAAAAAAATTTATAGGAATAAAATATTAAAATTTAAAATAAAAAATAAATACATTTTCATAAAAAATTACTATGGTTTGCTAAACTGAATTCAACCCAGATCTTTTATAAACATGTAATTTTGTAATGTAACAAAGAAACAAACATCTTGTCTCCTTTACTCAAATTTCTCTTGTGATTGGTCAATTCAACAAAAACTAACCAATCACAGCATAACATACATTAATTAATAGTATAGATACTTTGGAACATTACAATCTTTTGATGAGTATTCAGTCACTAAGTAATTGGATAAAGTTGACATATCTAACCAACACTAGGAAAGAAAGAAAGATGATGTGGTAAATCTTAAAATCAATAATTTACTTAAGCAATAGCCTGAGAATTAATAAGGAGGAAAATGGAAAGTAGTTTGATAAAATTTGATTGAAAAGTGAAGAAGTATGAGTCAGGACACTTAGGCATTCTCTCACACACAAACAAAATCAGTTAAGAGGCTTTTTGGAGTGGTTGTGTAGCCGTGGCTGTCATTGTGTAGTGAATGATGAGTGGAGGTGGTGGTGATTCTAGGGATAGCCAGAACAATTACAGATTAAAGTTGAGAACTGAGAAGAAAATTGCTAAGTTGCCGACTGGATTAGGAGAGGGTGTGAGAGAAGGATAGGGGGAGGTTAGCAGTAAACCTTTTCGGATTTAATGAACAGACTGAACGGCTTAGCAAGAAAACAATGCCATCATTTTCATACAAACCTCTTTTTTGTAGACTTGCTTTAAAAAGGAGATTCTCATGATTTCCATGACTAAGTCGAACAATTTGAAGATTTTGATTTTGGAATATATTTTTTTTAAATTATAAAAAGGCCCAAAATGTTAAATATTAAAGACCAGTCTCATTAGTTACTCAATAGAAACTGTTACATGACCAACATCTTTTGGCAGCGTTACGGGTGATCAATTAAAATATCAGAAAAAGGATTGATCAATGGATAAGTTACTCCTTTAAAAGTCCGAATTTAACAAAAAAAAAAAAAAAAAAAAAAAAAAAAAAAAAAAAAAAACAAGCATGAATGCTGCCCGACACAAACTAAAGGATCAATTTAGCATAAGCTTATATTGCAAATTGACCCCCCCCCCCTTCAAAAAAAAAAAAAAAATTCTCTTCTTGACATAAGGAATAAATGTTAAAATTTTCAGCCCTCTATGCATGGATACAGCCAGGTTTCTTCAGTTTTTAAGTTAGTCTGGCTGGCTATGTTGATATTGACAGTTTTGGTTGATGGTTTCTAATATGTCATATGTAAAATATTTTCAGGGGTGCCTTCCCTTTTTAAAATTAAATCTAAAATACTAGGGCAGTGCCCATTCCAAAGGTGGATGTTTGGAAGGGACAGGATTTTATGGTGTCTGGAGCAGCCTGCCATAATTGCCATGTAAAATAATTTTCCATTCGTTTTTTAAAAATCTTTTTCACTATTGAGTGTGAGACTATTGAGTGGTGACAATTGAAGGATGTATTTTATACCTTCTGTCATTAGTGTTTTCAATCACACACACAATGATAATGTCGAAAATAAAAAAAAATAAAAAAGTGTTTTTTTTTTATATATACGCTACGTATAATGTTTTTATGTTTAATATTTGTATGAATTAAAAGGACTTTTTCACTGAAATATTTTTGGTTTGCTTGCTTGTTGCGTTGTAACTGGTGTCGCAGTCATGCAGGTCTTTTTTTTTTTTTTAAAGAGTTGGTCCATTTCATCCAATCACAAAGTGCCAAGTATTCCCTTACTACAGCTGATGCATAAAAGGATCCAAGGCATATGCAACCTCTAGATTTCTGTAATATGGCTATTTTCTAAGTGGGGGTTGATTCATTTAATTCACATTATGCCATTTCAAAGACAAAAAAAAAAAAAATAAAAAAAAATATATAAAAGATTGTTTTCTACAGAAAATAGTTTAATTAATGTTTGAATCTTAACACCCCCCCCATTTACTATGAATAAAGAAATACATAGAAGACAGCCAGTTTAGTATTCAGATAAAGAGACAATTTGTACCTCTTATAAGCGGAGGTGGTACAGGGAGCCTGCAGACCCTGCAACTGGATGCTGGAGCTAGGGGGGGGGAACATCAGACCTGTTATGAACATTTTACTTTTATGAGGGTACAAATTTAACAATGGGGTGGGGTGGGGGTTGCCAGACGGACCTAGCGCTGTGACTGTTATAAGAGAGCGAATCAGATGTTAATATATAAAGTCGTAGATGCATACTAATGGGCTGCGTTAGTTGAATTTTATCCCACTTAACAGTCAATATTATTATTAAATGATTGAGAGTTGTCAGGTGATGTGTTAAAGTATGTAATCTGTATTAAAGAAACACTGAAATTAATACAACTATTAATATTTTAAATATAATTCCCTTTTCTAAAGATCTTGATTTTTAATATTCAGTTTATCTCACTGCATTTGCAGTTTTCCTGTTAAATTTTCAAAACCAGAAATAAAAAGGTTTGCACCATTTCTTTTATCTAATGATCAGTAACTTCTATCTGTAGGAGAGGCTAGCCTGGTTGGTGTAAAGAGATAGTTGTAGAATTTTCACTGGTGTAAGCAGTCAGTGTTCACGCTTAGGTAATAGCCAGGGTTTCAAATACTGTGTCACGGATGGTAGGCTGATTCCATTTGGAAGATTGGTGCAATACCATCTTCTTACCCTCCATTTGGCCTTTCACCCCCAAAAGGTAAGCTCATTAATTTCTTGGTGTAAGAGGCTTATATATATAATAAAACACAAAACACTTACTCAAGTTGGAAAGGGGTGTAAAGAAACTAGGATTTCACTAACCACCAAAACAATTAAAATACGATAAAACCTAAAATCCTTTTAAAAACACTTTCTGTACTTTAAGATTGGATTATTTGATTTTGTCAATCTAATCTTCAATCATTAAATGAAAGATGTTAATTTTTTAACCCTTTTAACACTATGGCCTTTTTGACTATAGCAACAAAAAAAAACAAAACAAAAAAACAAAAAAACAAACAAACACAAACATTTTTAGGCCAATATATTGCCCATGGTGTTTTTGGAGAAGTTATCGAGTCTGATATATCGGCCTGTCTATGCTATAAGGTTAATATGACGTATATCATTGCTAGATATTCTATCGACGCCATATATTTATCTATAAGAAATATTTTCTGCCACTTAGATCCACTCAAGTGGAATATTCATGTTTAAATTGAACTCAAATTGTTTTTATTTCTATCTCTTCAAACAGGTCTTTAAGTAGAAAGAGGGTCAACAGCAGATTCATAATTTCAGACCTTTTCTAGAGAATTAGTCTTAACCCTTTTAATACTATGGCCTTCTTGACTATAGCAAAAACACTATTACATTTAATTTGTATTTATTTAATTACATTTTTAGCTCGATATAGCGCTTTTGGCTACGTTATTGAGTCCGATATAGCGGCCTGGCAGGGTTAAGCTTTTGTTGCTGGCAAAGACATTCCTAATCTTGATAAAAGTGAACCTCTTTGGAATAGTTTTTAATAGATTCTAAATAAGTGAAAGCTTTTTAACAAAGTGTTTGACTGGACATTGGAAAGTGTCAATTCACTAAAGAAGTACAGATGAGGGAATACTTTCTTGAGAGACTAGAAAGAGACTGAACAATGCTAAAGAATTAATAGAACAGGTCTTAATATTTAATAGGAAAAAAGGTATACAACCATTAAAAAAAATCTGGACGCATATTCAAAATTTGAGTAGAATTTGTCTGAACATTGAAAATGGCCTGACAATATATTTGTTCAATCAATAAATATATTAAGGAGAAAAGTTGAATGTTGCAAACTTAAAAGTTTTTATTTTAGTTTAATATTTAAAATATAAACATAATTTTGTATATAGATTATTTTTTATACAAGTTTACACACATCATTTGGAGTAAGTGCTTTTTAGATGTGTCCAACTCATCTCTATTAGATACTTTTCGGTCGGTTCCATTTATGTAAACCTCAGAAAGAGGAAGGAAGGGTGTATGCTATAATGTCAAGAAGAGAATGTGTGACGTCATTAAAAGAACATCCATTCGGATCAATAGATGACGTATCAAGCTTCTTTTAAAAAAAAAAAAAAAAAATGTTTTAAACAGTGTTGCCAAGTATCGTTTGTTAATAGCTAAAACTCTTCAAAAATGGCTAAACTTTAATTTCCAGCTAACTTTATAGCTAAAATGTCATACTTATTTAAAGCCCACTTATCAAATAAAATAATCATACACTAAGACTCCAGAACAAAATAAAAATTGTACACTTATTTTAATTTAAACTTAATTGTTTTTTTTAAATAGCCAGATTTTCAGCTATTGTAGATTTTTATTGACTAAATTGGGGCCGGATCTAGCTAAAGAATGGAAAATTTGGCAACCCTGGTTTTTTTTTTTTTTTTTAACAGGCTCAAATGTCCACGTATTTATATAAGACACTTTTCGGTTGGTCTGTCCCAATTATGTTAAATATCAATTCTCTCGGCTGTATCATGTTGAATTGATATGAAACTTGGACCAGGCCTTCAGTTGGATCATCCTCACACTACTACTATCACCACAAGTAGTAATGTACTATGTTTAGAATCCTTTGAAACCTGAAATCACAGATATGGACATAAGGATGGTGGACACATCGTTGAACTTATGGTTATTTTTCTTGTTTAATGACAGCTAGCTTGGGAGAAATTCCTAGTTGAGGCACTTAAGTGTGTATCAAATAGTTCAATTTCTATATATTAAATTATTAGAAATACTGGAATAGGAAGAAATCCTCATTGGAATATTTTTGAGTTGAACTTGTGCAACATGAAACCTTGTCAAAGTAAAGGCTAAGGAATTGGTGAGGCTTGTATTCATGAATTGTGAGAGAGTTCAAATCTCAACCAACTCAATGTAAATTAATTCTCTTGGAAATTCCACTAGGGTCAGTATTAATAAACTTCTTATTGTGCATACACCTACACAGTCTTGTAACACTAAGGAATTCTAAGATACAATGATTTAAATTTCATACCTCCTTCACTCTGCAAATATTAATTTGCACAGAATATAAAATTTCAACCTATTATTCAGTTGATGAAATTTATGATTAAAAAGATAGTTTCTTTAACTTTAAAAACAAATGAAAAATATACAGGAATTGCAATATTAGAATATGAAGGTAGTTTCAAAATGTATTGCCACATTGTTATTAAACTATTTTAACTATGGAAGAACAAATTCAGTTGATTAGTTGGACTGACAAGCGGGATTTCATGGCTGTTGAATTTTACTTATGTCAGTCCGATTGGAAAAGACGAGTCAACAACCCGAAGGGAAAGTTTCATTAATACACTTTTATACTAGAGATACATAAATCAAGAATTATTAGTACAGCCAGTCTGGTAAGAAGATTGGTCCCTAAAGAGTTTCCCCAATTTAAACTCATATCTATCATATATGCGTTTAATTTTAACCTTATAAACCTTGTGCTCATTTGTATACTTGTAAAATTCATGATACACAGATTAATATCTACATGTCTGACTCAAAATTGCAGGAAAATCTTAATTGTATATCTACAGCAAAGTCAAATTGTTTGACTCACAATTTCAGGGAAATCCTAATTTTCATATATTATCTTTTTAGTAAAAGAGGAATCCATTGTCAAAATTACTTTGGTCACTGAACTGTTTATTACAATTTTCTCCAACTTTTAGAATTCATTCTGTATCTGTTGGAAAGTGGACCATTTTGAGTTACTTTCTGCCACAATCTCATTTTTTGGGACAGGAGAAGATTGAAAGTATTTTGAAATTGAGCTGACTGGAGGCTTTAGTGTCCAAATGAAAGCATTTTATAATTTAGCTGACAGAAAGCTTTAGTGTCCAAATGGTTCAACAGTGATTTCTCTTGTCATGAGCAATGCCAGTCTATAAACTTGTGTGAGTGATAGATTTATTTCCTTGATCCAACTGACCCCTCCTGTACAAAGCAATTTAATCCTATATGAAGATAAGGGAAATAAAAATTAAGTAAAGTAAAAAAAATTGATAAACTAAGTAAGGAGAATATTGTTCCAAGTCATAAATTAGATTAATTTTTAAGTATTTCTTTCATCTTAATTTCAGATGCTTTTTATGAGTCTCAGAAGTTTCGATAAAAAGCAACTGAAATTAAGAAATACTAGTTGAAAACCTGATAATTGACAATATTTCATCTAATAATAACGTCAACATAAATTAGATGTGAAATTACAGATCTATGCAAATGGACTGATTGTATAAGTTAATGAGAAAAATAAGACTTAAAGTGTGTTGTATTTTGCATTCTGTGGGTATATAAAACGAATCTTAACTTAAAGCCCCAACCTAACGCAAAGCAGCCATTATACCAGTAGGTTTAAATGAGCAGATACATAGCAACATCTGTCTCAATTTTCAGAAAACTAGTTTTATTCTCCCGATATTATATTCAAAGTTTGAGGTCAGATCTAAACAGGGCAATCCATACTTTTCCTGGTGCCCCGGGCAAGCTGAACTCTGGCTCCCCTTAAAGTATAGCATTATCTTATTTATTTAATTGCTGAAAATAAAAAAACTGTAGCTATACTAAACAATGATCACTACCCGTATCCTCAACTGCCTGCCTTATGCCAAAGCTGCAGACTCCGCTAATTTTTAATTGTAAATTTGTGCAACCCTTTTTTCAGTTAAAACAGCGATTGAATTTGAAGGCAGATGAAAGATTGCGATTTTCTGTGAGACTTGTGAGCAAGTTCGTTCTATGTGATCAATTTATGTTCAGTTTTTTTTTTTGGTGTTTCTACCAGCTAAATAGGCTGCGCATATAAAACAGAAGGCATGCGTTGGCCCAGAAAATTCCCCTGCGACCTCACCCCACTGGCCCCAGCTAATCCATCTCACCAAACTAGCTAAGCCTGATTGAGCTTGTCGTTGGTCATGAGAATTTCCTTTGCCAAGTGTTTCTTAGTTTCACCTAAAGAAAGTATTTAACTGTCAGATATTCCTGAAAAATCTGACTTCACATCAGGGAATTTTCTTATTTTGCCTGTTAGAAACCGTCAACCAAAACTGTCAAAATAGGTTTCTTCAGTTTTCAAATCAGTCTGGCTGGCTATATATGTATCATGTGCACAGGCCACACCAATGGACCTGGAGGGCTGAAAATTCTAACATTTACTCATTATGTCTAGAAAAAGTCTTTTTTTTTTAACCCTCCACAGTCTTTAGGGGAGGGCTGTCAATTTACAATGTAAGTTTATGCTAAATTGATCCCTAGTTTGTGCCTGCTTGTTTTCTGAAAATAAAGGTGAGATTAGTAACTTATTCATTCGTGAGCCTCCCTTTTTAATTGATCACCCCCAACACGGCATGCTGCCAAAAGATGGTTACATGACAGTTTCTATTGAGTGACTAAGCACACCCGTTTTTATTCAGTTTAATTTATTCATTTTCCCAATTTTTTTTTTGCCTCTGCCAACAAAGGTAATATAGTCAGTCTTTCCATCCACTCAATATCTCCAAAAGTTCTCAATGACATTTTGTGGGGGGTGGGCAATCGGCTACAGAAAAGAGTTTTGGGGCGGATCCAGGATTTTAAGGAAAGGGGGGAAAAAAATGTATTCACTTATGTTTGTCCATACAATATCTTCAAAACTGCTCAATCAATTCCAAGGAGATTTTGTCAAAGTTTAGGCCATAGGTTAAAGAAGAATTGATTGGGGCGGATCCACGAATTTAAAAAAAAAAAAAAAAAAAAAAAAAAAAAAAAAAAGAAAAAAAAAAGTTATCTCCCCTGCATCGTAACTATTTGTGAACTGATTTTCATTCAATTTTAATGACGATGTGGCTGGCAGAGGTATGAGCTTTTTAGTTTCATTTGTATGACAGGCGCTCCCTAGCACTTGGCGCCCTGGGCGACTGCCCGTGCCTTTAGCCGACCCCGGATGTAAATAATTAAAATGAACAATAATTCTTTTTAATTTGCTGGATGCTGTTCAAAGTTCATGCTGCTAAACTATGGACATATTGACACACACACAGCGTTTTCATGAAGACTACATATTGTGCAAAGCTTTGCGAATATATTTTGTCGGGTCGGGATTTCAAGTTTCTTGCTTAAACGTATGAAATGGTCGTAGGAACGAAAACCAATCCCAACCGCAAAAATGTTTTTTTAAAACATTATTTGCAGACGTTAGAGAAATTCGAAACCGGGTCCCCATTTTAACATTGTTGTACAAACGCAGCTTGAAATTCAGCAGCACGAAATACGGGATCTCAAAAACGACATCGGTCTCAGAGATATGATGAAAATGAAATGTATATTAAACCTGCTTTGCCGTCTGTCAGATAGAAATTAGTTTGCTTAAGTTACTTTTAAATACCTTATCAGTTTTAAAACAAAAACGAAATAAACATTTAAAATTCAAAGTTAAATTCAGAGTCAAAAACGTAGCAAGAACTCTATTGAATTTTTAGATTAAGAAAATATCAGTTTAGTTTCAGGTTCAAGCCCAAATGGTAGCAGGCAATTTTTTCATTTTTGAGGAGACCAGTCCATTCGTGTGCTTGTAAAATTCGAAATAACTAGTAGTAAAAAAAGGAAAATATCTATTTAAATTTAATCTTTCAACTTTTATCAACCTCGTTCTAATTCTTAGTTTTACGACAAAACAGTGTTTCCCTTCCCTCCAATATTTTCTTTAGCAACGTGATGATGGAGTCAGGATTTATTCATTCTCAGTTGTTAAGTAAAAAAAGAAAAAGTAACGTAGGCCAAGATTAAAATAATTTATTAAATAAATAAAACGCTTATCCTCAACGCTAATTGATTTGCAATGTAAGCGGGTTTCGAAAAAAAAAAAGAAGAAAAGGCGATTAAAGCCGCTAGTAACAGCTTAAGGCAAATAAGTAAAAAGAAAATAATCTTTCGGCTTTCTTTTTAATTCAGAGTGAAAAGAAAATTCAGCGTTTGCTTCATTTCTACTGAGTGAGCAATTTGGAAAAAAAAAGAAGAAAAGATGATCAATTCGGTCTCTACTCCACAAGTCAATGCAGTTTCGAGCAAAAAAAAAAAAAAAGTCTTCGTCAGACGACATATTCACAGTAGTAGCGATTTGATAATGAAGTCGTAGCAGTCGTACTAGTGGTTGGTATAGTAGTTCACACTGGTAGTAGGAGTGGTTGATGCAACAAGTACCGCCCAAACCAGCCGTCAATACGTGTACGCAAACTGGTTGCTTTCTAAGCTCCTCCTTCCGTATACGTGCGTCTTGACAGAAAATTATCGATTTTATCGCCGTTCTTTTCAAAATACTAGAGTTTTCTTGGTGGTTCAAGCGGCAGTGGCAGTAATTCCTGCATTTTTGTCCAATGATTTGTGTGTCGGTTTTTTTAAAAGCCTATTTAGTTCTATCTGCAGTTCTTTTTTGTTGAAGACATCGATGACTAATCGAGTAATCGGCCTTGAGATTTCGCAGATTTTAGGAATACAATAATCGAGAAACTTGGTATAGAAGTATTTTCTAACAGTCTTAATTTTAAGCTGAACAAGAAAATAAGCCTTGAAACCTGAAAAGGGAAAAAACAAACAACATCCACACCATTAATTATTCACCCATTATTAGAATAAATCACGTGTATAGTTTGGGGTTTTTCATTTGTCTGCTTGGGCGTGAAGAATTAATTTTTGGGCTTTTCAAGTCAAAATTTCTCTACAATGTGCAGTAACTGGTCGCAGCAATCCTGTATCTAAGATCTAGCCTTTTTTAAAAACCAAAAGACTAAATTTTGAGGCAATTGAACTTAACATACGCGGCACCAGAGAACATGCCGGGAAAACTAGGGAGGCAGGCAGACGATTCTTCAATAGAGGCGCGCGCACACAGTCACACGTCACTTTGTTTCACCAACCCCTGATGACCCTAGCACATTAAGTAGGGCACAAGCAGGTGGATTATCTACCCAGCTTGCATACATTGTATGCATGTGTAATCCTTGACAAACAAACGGCTGGCTGACTCATGTTTGATGTCCAAGCGTGTCTGTTAAGTGTTAACTTATCAATATTGAATTGTAATTCAATAAATTTACTAAAATTGTTCGCAATGATTTTTTCTGTCTTTATTTAGGATTTGTTGAGGAAAACGATTTCGGCGTTGCGGAAACAAGACTAGTAAAACTAAAAAGTCATTGTTATTTGCGACGCACGGTCTTATTTCTTTAACAACTTAAGAGTGTGTACATTCTTGCATCACTTAAAACACATTATTACACAAGCTTCATGGCAAATTGAGTTCCATTCTTACAGGTTGCTCCACAACCGTGTCCTTGTGTCAAACTAGACAAGACAAGCTTGTGTGCGGGAAAATAATTCAAACAGGTTGGTAGTCTAAAAAACAAACAAGAACATACCGCAGAGAAAGCACAAAAGCTTTTAGAACCTTCAAATTTATTGTATCATTCACTACTCTCACTTAGTTTGAAAATCCTAAGGCTGATCCAGTAATTTCAGCTAAAATCTAAAAACAGGAGATTTTAGATACTAAAATAGAAGAAAAACGTAGTTTTTACATAAATTATAGCTTTTAATATATTCTGCCGTGTCGCCAGCATCATAGCAAGTCCGTAGTTGATTCCGCTACCTCAACTACCGCTGCTTATTCGAGGCATATGTGAAGGTAGGAGGTTAGTGCAAGAACTGCTAGATATTTTCTAACACAAATTCAAATATATAGCTTTGATGATTTCTGTAGGCTTATTTTCCTTATGTAGCAAGAAATTAGAGCCAAGACATGACTGATTGAAGCAACGAAGGTATTAGTCTTATGATCGAGTGTGTGTGTGTGTGTTACACTGTTACAATAAGGAAGGGGGACTTATTTCTACATAAAACATGCTTGTTCGAACGCCGGTAGTTTTTTAAATTGTTAACTTTCATACACTTTTTTGCCACAGCAACAAAATTTACTTTAGAATATTTGAAGCAAATAGGAAATTGTTTAAACACTGCACCTTAAATATTTCCAGTAAGTTTTTTTTTTTGTCAAATTCGTGTTTGCAGTCTTAATTCTAGTAGTAACCAAACCATCCATTTTTCTTCTTCGAATAAGCATTTTAGTGACAATTATTTGATTTAAATGACATTTGAGACCATTGTCATAGATTCCTTTGAGTAATTTTAACTGATCAGTTTTTAACACTGTCAGTGAGGGTTTTTGTTATATTGCATTAAACCGATACAAACTAGACAAAGGTTTAAGTTTGCTCTTTGTTAAATAAATAAAGAGCAATATTGAAAATACGTTCGATATTTTAATGCAAATGTAGCCAACCACAGGGCATGACAGGAGCGTCCAGCACATTTTTAGTAGTGCCTAAGAAAATCTTAACTTGATTGTTGTAATAAAGAATTTTCAGGAAAAGTTAACCAAATATCTTATGACAGTATACATATCTTAATTATTGAACCTAACAGAGAATTAAACTTATTGAAAGTTGTTAAATCGAGCATAATCTATTCAAATATAAATTCGAGAAAATATTCATTATTACAAATACGAAACTCCATTTTTTTCTCTCATTGGAAATGATTCAGATGGAATAACGACATTTTCATAATTGAATAGAAAGAAATCTGTCGATAGGATTAATTATGACATGTAACGAAGAAGATGTCATGTGCATAGGCGTATGGGAACTCTGGTTAAGGGGGCTGAGGGCTCGAGATGCCCCCTACGGTCATGTGAACAAGTATACCTATATCTTCATTGCAAACACGTACAAGACGTACGCACTCACATGCAAAGAAATAAAATAAAATTCACAAAGACAGCTTTTAATTCATGCAATAACTTCTTTAGAAAGAATTATTGCACGACTAAAAGCTGTCTGTCAATTCGTGTGCGGGAAGAGAAGATCATCGATCATTAGAAGAAAAGCCTTAAGAAGCGTCAAACGAAAACTAAGAATTGCTCTTTTAAGAGCGCTTCTCCACCACGCATATTGGAAAACAGCTTCTTAGTCGCCGCGTATGTTCAGAGGCTCAAGAAGACACAAAGAATAATCTCACTCACTAATAATCATTATTCGCCTATATGAGGTTTCCGTTGTTGAAAATCATTTCCTTTGTTATCCGTCGTAGTAATTACTCTATAGCAGGACTTAATCTTTACAGTTTACACGGTTTCTCCCCCAGTTTGCTCAATTCCATAAGTAGGGGGGGAGGGGTAATGGGCGAAAGAAAGACCGTATCTCAAACAGTTCTTTTTGTGCACACACGCGAAATGAAAAATAATAACTTTCTTTCGGTCTGGTGAGATTTACTCCTTGCAAAATAGTATTAAACCTGTCGTCTGCCACAGATACTTTTCTACACCGGGCTCAAGATGTACAGCGAAGAAAGGAAACAACTTTCCATATTTCGAAGATCAAAGTGTGAGGAGAGACTACATTAGACAAGACTGGTTTTTTTTTGTTACTTCTTGACTTGGTTAATAAATCAATGGTTTAACTTTATTTAAATACAAGACAAAGAAATTGTCGATTTTCAGAAACGTTTCAATGACGTCATTGTTCAAGTTAAATTGAACAATAAACACTAAACAATTAGATCTCTTTTTCTGAACAGTAGCAGTGTAAGAGAAGCCTTAGTAGTAGTAGTAATCATAGCAGCAGTGATTCGTTGGCGCCCTCCCGCTTTCTAGTTTTAAGTGTCAGATCGACCACCAGAGTTTATGTTCGCTTCCTACGGCTGCGAATAATAATACTTCTACGACACCGGCCGGTCTCTTATGCTGTTCATGACCCCCTTTTTCCAATTATTAAGAAGCGTAAATGACAACTAGCAATGTTAGACATTTGTAATTATGGCAAACGAGATCGTTGATTGAAAAATGGAGATTAAAAGGGTTAAGAATATCCATGGAATTGTGGAGGAGACCGACTTTCAGTTTTTTTTTGTTGTTTGCTTCTCTCTCCCATATCTAACCAAAGCCTCGCACTGAAGATGCGGTTAGTTGACAAACAAATACAAATATTAATGTCTTTTCCTCAAGTTAATTTCTCCGATTCGTAAGATAAAGAAATGTTTTCCAGCTGCTGTTTCAGTTCATAGCCTGTTCCCCCCCCCATCAGATAAAGAATGATGGAAGCATCCATTTTAGACGGTATTAACCATTTTAAGACAGAATAACGAAGAGGTTTCGAGTTCTGCTAAATTGACAGTCGTTAGGGGAAAATATGGAATTAATGACTATTCTGTCATATTGGCTTGTGTTAATAATCATCACAAGCTTAGGCGTATGGGAACGGTTTCAAGGGGGGGGGGGCTTGATTTGCTCGAATAAAAAAAAAAAAAAAAAAAAAAAAAAAAAAAAGTTTTTAAATATCTTTCGATCTTTTCTGAAAGACACCCCAAAATTGCGTCTCTCTAATATCTTAAACCATAAGATGGAAGCGGGGTTGGAAGAATTATAATGTCAATTCATTTATCCAAAATAAATTTTATCAGATTTGAGCGACGTTCTCGACCAGGAAAATCGATCATGGCTACAATAAGCCCAGAACAAATGTTTATCACAAGTGCTTTTCATATTAAGCACACCCTTGAATACAATGAGCCTTAATCATTAAAAAGTATATTCTTAACAGTCAGTCATCCGACAAAAAATTATGAAGCCCTCCACTTGTTTCAGGGACGAATATTTAAAGGGAAAAAAAAAAAAAAAAAAAAAAGTGGAGAGAAATTTTCAAATACTAATTTTAATATATGCACGAATGTAATATTAAACATGACAAGTTTACACGATCGGCAGTTTAAGTTGCGATTTTCTTTAAAAACGAAAAATGACATTTCCAAACTACTTCCAGAAAGTAATATTGCGTCCACTCTGAAGAGGTTCGCGGAGTGAGGGACAGAAGGACGGCTACATACCGAGCAGAAGAAAAGAAATACACGTAGAAAACCCATTTAATATTTCGACGAAGTCAACTTGGGAAAAAACAGACTGCAATAGGATGTATGGATTTGCCTCTGTGCTTGTTTGCAAAATAGGGAAGAAAATAGTAGGGAGGAGGCAGGTTGTTTGCCAATCCAATCCTGATATATGCAGCAGAAATCTTTGGCAGTTTGGGAAAGAATGAAAAGATGAAGGAAAAGTGGGCACATTGATGTCAAGTCACAGAAATATGTAAGGAATAAGGATGATCTGTGTAGAAGGAGAACATGACTTCGGAGCAGCCGAGACCGACAGTTATCAAGGCTTCTTGGAAAGAGAGACGTAGACGTCTGTTCAACGAGCCCATCCTCTAAACTCATTGCAAACATCTTATTTCCCCCTGATGGTAATATGGAGCGGCAGAAATTTTGTAGGGGATTTTAAAAAAAAAAAATTTTTTTTTTACACATCGAATTAAAACAAATTAAAAATAAAATATACATTAAAAAATTTGTTTCGAATAAAACTGAAGCGGTGGATGTCATTGTAACGAATCAAGTGACTGACAGTTCGACCCTTTAAAAATTGTCATTTAACAAAGAAACTCATTTTACTTCGCCTGTAAACGGCTGTTATGCCTCCAGAATGAACTTCTGTTTGAACATATGTTTAAGACACAGCGTAAAGAATTCGGTTTTGCAGATAATTATATAGCGATATAAATTATTAAATGACTTTTCAGGATTAAATTCTTGTTTGTCATAAGGATTAGGATTTTTACTGCACGGAAAATCATTACGCTTCAACGAGACAAACCGTAACAGGATTAATTCAGGAAAAATAAATTCATTTTTACCATTTATGGGCGTATGGGAACTATTTCATTAAGGGAACAAGGGGCTTGATTTGCCCGAAATATAACACTTATTTTGCTCGATTTGGAGGGGGGGGGGAGGAGTTGTCTCACAAATTGCCAATTTTCAGAATTTTACATTTTTCAAAATAAATCCAGTTGTACAGCTTTTGAATTCATTTTAATAAGTTAAAGAAAAAAAAAAAAAAAAAAAAAAAAAAAAAAGTCTTTTTTCATCGCAATGCAAAATTAAGTAATTTAAAAAAATTTTTTTTTCACTGACAAGCATTTCGATAGATTACTTTCTGGAGAGATTGTCGAACAAAACATAATAGAATCAAAATGCTGGGGAAAAAGGAGAATTGACAAATACAACTGAAGGGAAGAATAGAGGAGAAAGAAAAAAAAAAACGCGACCAGATTGGGGTGTCATTTCTTTTGCTCCCATTGAGATTAAAAGAAACTTTTCCTGAAAATGATAAAATATAATTTATACAAAAATTCCCTTGTGCAATAGGGGGAAAAAACAGGTAACATTTAACTATTCATTATTTTCCATCGGATGATGGTGCGGCTGCAATAGCCGAATTAATGGGGAGCCTTTTTTTCCTTTTAAAAACGCCCTTTCTTACACTTAGCAGTAAGATCCTTAAAAGACTGGAGAAAAGGGAAAAAAAATAGAATGTCGAATACTATAGTAGCGCTTGGAAACTACCAATACGACAGTCGAAGAGTGGCAGACAATTTCCACAGCAGCAAAGCGAAATCTTTTGTTTAAATGAATAAAATTTTGAAAGAACATCATCTACTTACAAGGAGAGTCATTTGCGGCTGCCATCTTTCTGTACAGCGATTACGGCAATGATGTCAACCGAATACTGAAGACGAGGCTGGAATCCCCAATAGACACGCCCCCCTTCTGTTGGCTCCCGACTTGGTAGGAAGTGCGAATTGAAACTATACCACTACCAGAAGTAGTAGTTCTTTACAACTGCTTGCTTAGAGGTTTATTTTAAATATCTCGTTTTCCTGTTTTCTCTTATTATTTCTCGCTGCTCTGCATCGTCTTCTTAAGATTTTTTTCCGGGTTTATCAACTCTAAAAAAGACACAAACACAGCAGGCCGCTCGCTTTAATTCCAATTTGTCATATTCCTTTTTATTGCCTTAAAAAGATCCTTCAGATTTTGTCTGTTGTGAAAACAAAGGAAAAAGCGTAAGTCGTCGTGATTCCCAGGAAAATATCTGCAGCTTGGTTTGTTGGTTGTCTCTTCACGGCACGTATAGAGTAGTTTGCTTTCTTTTTAGGTAAAAGTCTTTTTCCTTTTGTTCTTATGGAAATGTATACGAACAAGGGAAGGAGTATCAGCTCGCCCAACAGATGACTTGAATTGCACGAAGGGTTAGCTAGCTTTTGATTTTATTTGGTGACTGATGAAGCAGTGAGCGAGTGGGTACGCCTTATCTCTCCTCTGCTATTGTTACTGGAAAATGTGTGAAAACCGACAAGTCACACGACCAGCAGCCGAAAATGAACGCTTGTGTACGTGTGTGCGATTCTCTGGAACCCTATTGACTAAACTCTTCACTTCATCCGGTCAGGCCCTCTCTAGTACTACACACAGATCGCTTTTGTTTAATCTCAGATCACAGAGAGGCTGCTCAAGTTTTTCACTGCTGCGAACCGGCTGGAAAGGAAAAGCCTAACCACACTATGGTTTCTATCACATGGATGAACAACTTCTATTTGTAATACCTTCCCTTCCCTTCCCTTTTATGTGTGTGTGAGAGAAAGAGGGAGAGAGCGAGGGGGAAAGTGCAAACGAGAGAGAGAGAGAGAGAGAAATATACTATTCTTTAAAAAGTAAATGCAGGTTTCCACATACGCGCGTACAGCAAGCAAACGAGAGGTTTCGTAGAGTTTGAAATAGTTTAGAGTTCGAGATGATTTATTTGGAGAAAAAAACCAGAGGTGCAATTTTTTTTTCTTTTCATAAAAAAGGCCAACGTTTCTTTTGGTTCGAAACCAAGCCGTAACACGACATTAAATTATTATCTCCAGATATTTCTTTACTTTAACTTTCGAGGAGAAATGTTTTTAGGAAATATTTATTTTAGAAACAAATTCAACCACAGTTTACAAGTAGAGATTTATAGAGAGAGCTCAACGCAGAACAAGGACCTTTTTTTTTTGTTTTGTTTCCCCCCTTTCATTCTGTATGTTGGAAATGGAGTTTACATTCATTCATATGTACGTTGGATTTCATGTCGATTTTATTTTGGATTTATTTTACATTCATCAGAACATCATCATCATAACCACTACCATCATCATCATCATGGTCATAATCACCATCATCGTGTCATCATGTTTAGAAGGCTTTCTTCTTCTCATTCGGATTAAGCTATTTACTTTATTTTGTTGGTAAAACTGAGTGTCTCAATTGTGTATCTATACATGCATGTATGTATGTATTCATGCATGCATATGTTGTGTGCGTGTATGTATGTGTTTCGGCGAAATTGCCTAGATAACGAATAAAACTACGTATTTACTCATTTTCTGTTTGTATAAACATTTGATTGTAAAAAAAATAGTTGCTTTTATTCTTGTTTTGTTTAATATAAACTTTTGATCAAATTAAAACTACGTATTTTTTTTTTTTGTAAAAAAAGTTAAATATTTGAATACGTAATTTTAATTTGATCAAAAGTTTATATTAAACAAAACAAGGATAAAGATAACTGTTTTTTTTTACAATCAAAAGTTTATACAATCAAAAAATGAGTAAATACGTAGTTTTATTCGCTAACTAGGCAATTTCGCCGATTTGCCGTAACGTATGTATGTGAGAGACAGAGAAAGAGGAACTAAAATTATCATTTAATTGACTGATACACTTCACACAAAAACGCTCGTTCTCAGACATTGACGTCCACTAATAAATACAAAACACTTGCACACATACAAACAGACGATAGAATATGGAGGCAACGTATATGCATTTCCATTTTGGATCACTTCACAATAGGATGCATCGATATTCCGGAATCATTAAATTCCGGATTATTGAGGTACATACTTTTTTCATGAAACGCACAAACATAAACACTATTGAATATTCACAAATACACACACATATGTGTGCGCTCTCCCTCCCCCACACACGAATATATAAAATGGAGAAAATAGAAATATATAGATGCATGCACACACTTGATTGTGCATACATAACTATTGATGAGAACATGCACCCTCAACTGCAATTGCATATATTTAACATAATGGGTTTATACTCAAACTCTCACACAAAACAATATCATTAGAAGACGGTCGAAATACGGACCTCGAAATTTTATTCATATATCAGAGGTTCTATGGCCAGAGTTTTTATTTGTTAGTTTACTGGAGTTTAACTTGGAAAAATAAATAAAAGATTCAAAATAAAACTGCAGCACGTAGAAAGTAGATATATTAACATGGACACGCCGAGGGTTACACACACTTATATGAACTCTCCCCTTTCTTCTGTATAGGCCGACTCTTCCTCAACTGGAATGACGACTGCTGGGAGCCAGTGTCACCACACCTAAGTAAAAATCCATACTGCTACAAACGAGCCTATCTTGGGACATGTTTAGTAGAGCTAGAGAGACCCAGACCTCTTCTACCTAGTTACTTTATGGGGATCCCTCCTTTCTGCCATAACTTCCACGAAATTCATCACCAATGCGTCCCTAATTTGCAATCGATATTGGAGAGCAAGGATGGAATATGATTCGGCATTTACTTCTTATCTTTTCAATATCACCCGTATTAATTAGAAGTACAAATTGCCTGCGCGCACACACACACACACACACACACGAGCATATGGGAAGTATTTGGTTAAGGGGACAATGGTTCGATTTGCCCGAAAATTTACACTGTTTTGCCTGAATTCGGGGGACATTTCCCTCCTGGTTCGTACGCCCCCACATACATAAACACATAGAGAGAGACACATACACATACACAGCGAGACACACACATACACGAGCATATGGGAAACCTTTGGCTAAGGGGACAAGGGCTCGATTGGCCAAAATATCTACAGTTTTTCCCGAATTTGGGGGAGATTTGCCCCCTGGCTGATACGCCCATGCACACACACATACACATACACACACACAAAACGAATCAGAGCTCATGAGTATGAACAATTAACTCGTGACACTCATCACTCATGTGATTAAAAAATTCTGAAAATCTCGCAATGATTTGAAGAAAGTTTTCCTTTTTATTAAAAAAATGAAGGGGGATAAAGTTAATCTTCTGGAATTAACCCGAGGGACCCTTTTTCAGGGTTTTACATTTTCTGAAATTGTCAAGAATTTCTAATGCACAAAATTTCATTGAATTAAAAAGTCCACAATGCTGTGTACACTCAGCGTGTTACTTTACGAAACACAAATGCATGCGCGTAGATAGACATTTGCCAAAATACATTAGCATTTGGATAATTGTGAATGTGACGTATGTAGTTTAAATAAAATATGACAACATGCGTGAAATATTCTACACATACATACGCAGATAATTGTGTATGTTGAAAAAAAAAATTGATGGGGTCACAAAGACCAAGACAACAAGAATACTGAGGAGAGCTCTGGAGTATTGAACAGACTTGCTGTCACTTGATCTCCAGTAAGAGCCACCAGATACTTCTGGTGTGAAAATTGAATGAAAACACAACAACGATAATGATAATAATCATGATGATGATAAACTATTGAACACCTATACACTTTACAATGTGTTCTAAAATGAATCAACCCCAGTCATAGGCGTACGAACCAGAGGGGGGGTATACTTTTTGCAGTTGACCCCCCCCCAAAAAAAAATTCGGGCAAAACCTTGTATATTTTCGAGGCAAATCAAGCCCTCTGGCCCCCTAAGCCGAAGTGTTCCCATATGCCCAGTATGACCCCAGTATCACTCTGCGCCCTGTCTTATTATTCAATAAACAAGAAGGAAGAAATCACGCGCAGTTGCTTAGTTATATCAGTGATATTTATCAGGTGATATTAATTTATAGTGTCGTTACATATTTAACTATACACACACTCTCTCAGATGATATATTTACAATTGTGTACGCAACGTTTGAAATTTATATCACGGGCCCGTATTACAATTTCTGAAATATTTCTGTATTCGATGTTGCACATATAACTTACATATCATATGTACCCAACATAAGACACATGCAATAAGAAACGCGCCCAGCAACTACTGGAAAGGCCATTACTACATCCAGGAAAAGAATCGTCTGTTTTTAAGCAAGGAAAAATTTATATTCGCTTGTTTCTCATTAGCCCCTCTGCCCCCCTCCCGGCTTTCTGCACCCTGCATCTCTTCATGTCACTTTGTCGTCTGCCTGCTAGTCGTGTATCTCCGTTACTGAACAAAAATGTGTGTGCCCTTTGTTCTAGATTTCTGTTTACAACTCGTTCTTTTCCCATATTTTAAAAATCTTTGGCAACTCCATCTTCTTTGTCATCTGTTTTAATTTTCTTTTTCGTTCAACTCGTTTTATCATCTTTAATTTCTTTTACTTGGTTTTAAAAAGTCTTTCCTATGTTACTTCGTATTCCAGTCAGTTTTTATTTAATCTTTTGTTTATCAAGTTTCTTTGTAAACACATTAAGAACGCCTCTTCCTCTATTGCTTCCATTTTGTCTCTCGTACTCTCTCTTTGTTCTTTTTCATTCATCAATTCAAGTGGTTATCCTTCTGTTATGTAGCGAAAGGGAGTTCAGTCCTAAAAACAGAACAACAACCATAGACTTACGAGCCTGGGGGACGGGGGGCAACACAACTCCCCCCCAAATGCGAGCAAAAGAGTGCTAAATTTTGGGCGAATTAATGTAATTTGGGCAAAATCGTGTAAGATTTCGAGCAAATCAAGCCCTTCTCCCTTAATGAAAGAATCCCCATACACCGATGACAACAACACAGCTACCCCCCCCCTGTAGTTCCCATTTAACTTAGGACAGCCAGTGGTAATAATTATGCATTTTCGGGTCAGTTGTAATTAAAAGACTTTAGAAAGAGTGGTTCTACTGCTAATGCAGAGGTTAATAGCCATGGGGGGATCCAGGATTTCGAGCGGGGGGGGGGGCCCAATTTAAAAATTAAAAAAAAAACAAGATTTATTTTTATTCCATCTGTCTGATTAGACAATGGGTATAATATTTTTTTGTTTTAAGGTTAATTCGCGATTACTTGGGATTATTGGGGCTTTTTATTTATAACATTTCTTTATCTAGATATAACATTTAAAAAAAAATTGTGCTTTGCCCGAGCAGGGGGTCCGGACCTCTTGGACTCCCCCTGGATCCGCGCCTGATAGCTGAAATAATTTTCGTGACTGCCGCTGTGATCCAAGTAGCAGCAGTATAACCCCCTTTTGCTGATTGTGAGCGAAGTGGATAAGATCAAATATAACTAGTCAGTAAGTTTTGGCGATGACTTGGTGAGTGGGGAGTCAAAAAGAAGGGTTTGCTTGTGATCATAGACGCAGGGGGACTCTTTGGTTAAGCGGGGGCAGGGGGCTCGATTTGCCTTGAATTTTACATTGTTTTTACCGATTTTTTTTTATCCTATGCCGGTGATTACCGACGGAATAAGAAGAATGTTAAATACATATTGATGTTTCGTGAATCTTATAATAAGTTTTTTAATAAGATCCAAACTCTCTCTCCTGCTGTAACTTTTCAAACAGTTTTAACCGTGGGTATCGTGGATTTTAATTCTGGTTTGAAGTAAGAATAAGTATTTTTCCTTTTACAAACGACTTTTTAGACATTATCTTTGCTCCTCTTACTGTTGTGCCACTCTTGGAAATGTAGGACGCGACTGGAAATAGTTTAAAAAATAATCTCTACTGGTAAACGATATTGCAGTCATATTAATACGTGTCTCCTTTCTTGAGAAGCGTATTTGCCAATGAAAGAAAAGGATTCTCTAGAAATTCATGGCTAAAGATTGAGACAATGTTGGGTTTATCTACCATGCAGATACAAAAGAAAATGAGAAATAAAAAAGAGTTCATGTTTTTGATATGCCAATGTTATCAGCACATGTAAAGACACTCTAAAGGCACAAAGTGTCTAAATGAGGAATGATGATGATTGGAGAAACATAACTAACCAAAACACGTTCTAAACGTTACACGGGGATTCTAAGGCTAGATTTAGCGCGTTTCTTGTTTTGGCATTGCAAAAAGCGTTGAATTAGTGCGTTTTCGCCTAAAACATTTTGGCCGTTTTTGGCGATTTTCTGGCTATTCTCGACCATTGTTAGCGTCTTTTTGGTGGTTTTTTTGCAATTTAAAAAGATTTAGCGCTTTTTGGGAGTCAAACTAACGTGAAAATATTTTTTGAGTTGGCAACACTGGCTGTGAGCCTTTGTCTTCTTGAATTGTATTAAAATAACCCACTTAATATAATTTTGTAGCAATGACAATCTTCTCTATGACTTGGGTTTGGATTTCAATTCGCATCTTTACTATTTTTACAAACAGTTCACGTCTTTTTATCGAACGAGAACATAAACAGATGATTTACGTCAATTTGAAAATGATTTTTCGCCGCCATCTGAACACCACTGATCTCCCTAAATTGATATTTTGAATCAGTCATTTACTGCGTATGAATATGGACCCGCTACACATTTCTGTTGACGAACAATATTAAAAATCGTCAATCAAAACTGTCAACATAGATTTCTTCAGTTTTTAAGTTGGTCTGGCTGGCTATGTTTGTATGTATCACACGTACGGCCTATATGTGTGATACATACAAACATAGCCAGCCAGACCAATGGAGCTAGAGAGCTGAACATTTAGATATTTACTCCTTATTATGTCTAGAAAAAAAAACCCTTTTTTTTCCTTTTTGAACCCCCGCCCTTAAACAGGTTCTTAGTAGGGGGTTCAATCTGCAATGTAGGTTTATCCTGAATTGATTCCTTAGTTTGTGTCCGGTACCATTCACGCTTGTTCTTTGAACATCCGGACTTTTTTTTAGTGATCACTGCCCAACAAAAGGCGAGAGAAGTAACTTATTCATTGATCACACCTTTTTCTAATCTTTTAATTGATCACCCCCAACGCGGCATGGTGCCAAAAGACGTTGGTCAGGTGATGGTTTCTATTGAGTGACCAAACATTTTTCTGTTCAGTTGAAGAAGAAGAAGAAGAAGAAGAAGAAGAAGAAGAACATGTCGTCTGCCTTTATTGAGTAATACATAATGTTTTCACTTATTTCTTTCCCCTGGAAATCTCTCTCTTCTTACCTTTTTGCTATCTTGGTTAAAATAGAACCTGCCTTTCTTTTTACAATTAAAAGAAACATGTTATTTGTTCTCGCCAAAGTATAAACTCGCATATACTCCAAAGTTTATTACGTGTAGCCGTGATTCAACGCATTCATTCAGCCTCCCTGTTTTCCCCCGTAAACGTCATCTTTCGAACTCACTGCACTAGCAATGAACTGCAAGAAGGCTTGCTCGCCATGGCTTCAAGCCAGGCGCCCTCTCAAGTGAAAGGGGCAATCCTGCAAGAGGCTAGTGATTGGCTCTAGTGAGGCCACTCGTCAACATGAGCCATGCTTATAAAGGAAAGGAAGCTTTGCACAACAAGAGGATGTTTCTTGGGGTTTGAAGAAGATGTCGCGTAATCGATTGTTTAGAAAACCAGCGAGTCTAGTGTCAGGTTGACATATCGTATTTAGGCTTTCGCTCTTACAGCGCGGCCTCGGTGTCAAATTGACATTCAACACCACCTTTTCGATATTTACTATAAGCTTCGAGTCGACAATCTTCCAAGTAGGGAGGGTCTACCTACCTTGAAAATCGGTATTTGAAATGTTCACTATTACCTGGGCTCGAACAACCACCCCGTGACACCGGTGGGAAATACGTTACTATTTAAGCTCCAAGACAGGTCTTCAACACTTCTTTCTCTCTATCTTCTTTTTGCAGAGTCTGTGTTTATTTGCATGTAAATTACGAATTCTGTTCCTCAACTCAGTTACCATGGTTAATTGTATGTTTTAAAAATTTGTCATACATACTGGATTCGTTCAACCGCAACCAGTAAGTGAAAATATCTAAGATAAGGCAAGAGCAATAGATCAAGAAGTTGACATTGAAACTTGACCAAGTCAATATTCGTTCATGCATCTGAGTCAGTGTGTGCATTTTATTTGACGAATTACACCATTTGCTTTTACTCTAACAGTGAGACGAGAATGTTTTCGTTCTTTTTAAAAATAAATAAAGTTCGTCTTGTTTCAGAGTAGTTGCGCATTTGTTTGCTTTTCTGTGTCCTGCTAACACGTCTCAATTGTTA
>VCCN01001112.1:5901889-5924950 GCA_006491835.1 Architeuthis dux
TTGACAGTTGCATGAGAAAACTTAGCAGAGATAAGTATAACAGGAGGAACATTTCATGGGAACTCTCTGTCCCAACTATTATTTGTACTAACCCTGATACCACTAAACAGCATCTTAAAAACAGCAAAAGATACCGAGGTAAAAGTCAATCACCTCATGTACATGGGTGACATAAAGCTATTTGCAAAGAACAGGGAAGGACTCGAAATATTGTTCAACAAAGTTAAAGAATACAGCAATGGCAATGGAATGGAATCTGGAATAGAAAAATGCGCGCTTTGGTAATGCGCAGAAGAAGGCTTATGGCGGTGGAAGGAATCGAATTACCGGACAACAAAACTATTAGAGCATTAACCATACAAGACCGATATAAATACCTGAGTGTTCTCGAATGTGACTCGATAAAATAAGAAGAAATGGAAGAGAAAATAAAAAAGGAATACCTTAAGGGAATAAGAATAATGTTAGAGACTAAGCAAAATAGCAGAAATAAACACATGTCAGTATCGGTAGTAAGACACGCATAACCATTTCTCGGATGGACAAAAGATGAACTTCAATCAATGGACCGGCGAACGAGGAAACCTATGACGATGCACAAGGCCCTACACCACAGAGATATCACAGCATAGAAGAGTGTCTAAATAGTCAGAACGGAGTTGGAAATGCATGTGGAGAACATATGAAAAGCGACAGAAGCAGTGCAACAAACACTTGGAACAGTGTCAAAGGCATTGAAGTCAGGATTGAAGGAGTTGGAGATAAGAGGAAAGATTGAGATTATGTAGACCGCATCACTGCTGGGGTCTGCGAGAATACTGAGAAGGGTACTGGAAATATGAGACTAACGACTTCCAGTCGTCATCAATGGCCTAACAGCTAGAATGAACATGGTATAAGTGTTAAAAACGTTGGGGAAGGTTGGGACAGTACAAACCACAACACTGCTGTGATATGTGACCACCAGATATATGTTGATAAAGTGCAAACCACAGCACTGATGTGGTCTATGGGAATGCTGAGAGGAGGGCTGAGGACTTGAGGAGACCTGATGTCACTCAGTCTCTGGGGATGACCACCAGGCATCTGGTGCGAACATGCAGACGCATGAATAATAATAATAATAATAATAATAATAATAATAATAATAATAATAATACTAATAATAATCGTTATCAAGGACAGTAAAGAAAAGAGATGCATGCTCATCGACATAGCAATAGCATCTGTCAGAAACACTTCCGAGTCCAAGTACTACTGGAAATCAAGATCAACAGGATGTGGGGCATGAAAACCACCATAACACCAGTGGTCATCGGAGCTCTATGACGCGTGAAGAAGGACTGGAAAAGTTCACCAACCTTATCCCAGGTAACATCAACTTCCATGTAGTCCAAAAGATCACCCTACTCGGAACAGCCCACATACTACGGAAAGTGGTGTCGGTTAAATGAAGACTCCCCTATAGCACCCCAGGCTCATACTCTGGACCCAGCACTACTAGGCAAAACAACAGCAAGTGGCCTCAAATATTTAGCACCTTACCCAGTATCCTCGCAGGCCCTAGCAACGCCGCAGTCTGGACAGTCTCAATTCTTTCTCGAATTTCTAATTCGTCTAATCTCAGCTCTATTGTTTTTGACAGCTCCCGGTCTAGGTTCTGGTATTCTTTTCCAATTTTTCGCTTTTTTCATTTTCACTCTGTGGTCTGCTAGCACAGCCACATCTGGCAGGTCTTCCTTTCCTTATCTATGACTTTCAAACCTGGTCTTCCATCTTGGTTGGGGTGGCCGGTCTCTTACTTTCTACGACAGCTTCTGGTTTGTGCTGATACCATTTTCTTTTACATTACCGAAGGCAAATCTCCATGGGTGTCCGCTGCCCCACCCCCGCGGCATTTACTGTATTTTAGGGTTTCGCTTTGATGTAATTTGTCATGATGCTTTTATTCTGGGCTACAACAATGAGGGATTCCGTTTTTTTATGTGTTCTAATTATCGTTTTCGTAAATTTGCAATGTCCTTTTGCACAGGAAATGTTACGTAGTTTTGTTATATAAACAAAAACCGCACTATTACAATGATTCACTTTTCCGAGTTTGTGTTGTATAGCCACGGGTCCGTGGACTTGGGTGTAAAAGCAAGACTTGTTTTATAAAAATATGATGATATATTATTATTGCATCAGACACAATGTTCAGTGGTGGAGAATGAAGAGTGGGAGAGAGATAATGAGAGCCGACAGACCTTTCTTAGACAGCAAGGCATACGGGTCCTTTGACAACAGAGAAATTGGTCCTGTCTTCGTCTCAAGCGTAAGGGATCTCTCGGGCGCTCTGTGTGGCTTTTATCGGATTCGAACGCCCACGCCGATTTTCCAGGCCGCAACTCAATTTCAGTCAATATCCTGTTTATAACTTTTCCACACCTGGTGTGTCTTCCGGTGCCTGGCCTCTGCAGTTTTGCTCTTGGCTGATATCTTGTTTATAACTTTCTACATCTGTGACCCCCGCCCACGGCTGCCAAAATATCCAACATTTGTCTAATGTAAAGAATTTTTAGAGCATCCAGTTTTACAATTTGTATTTATTTTTAATCTGCTGACCGACAATTCATTACCCAAAGTAGTAGAATGAATATCTTCTATTATTCATAACAATATACAATAGATATGATAGACTATCTTCAATTATTCATATTCATATGTGCTGGCAATTGTGCATCGGCCTATCCTTACTCTCCTATCCTTACTCTTCATTTGGCAATTAAATAAAGTTCGCGACTTGACATTATCACAGTTCCAAAAGCTCACTCACTGGACGGTGACCATTCATTGGTTTTGCCTAACTGGCTGAACACTTTAACCAGTCTCGAAGGTTCGATGACCACTTAATTCCATTGGGTCACTGCCAGTTGATTGTCCCATATGACTCGTTCGATTAGAAAATTATTTTTTTGCAAATGACTAAACAAACGCTGGTTATTTTGTGGAATTTATGCCCAAATGAATAACTCTTATGTCATAAATTAATAAAAAAACAACTTTCCAAAATATTTCTCTCTTTCCTGACGGTCGTAACTAAAAACATTGGAAATAAAGTTTTGATTCAATAGTTGGCAAATCCAAGGACTGTATTGCCTATAATCTTGTGAAGAATCATTAACATACTAACTTTTCGGACATACTAATCTCTTCTTCCTATCTTTTATGTTGATTCAACGTTTCGGCCGATTCATTCTACAGCCTTCTTCAGGTTAACATGTAATATCCGTAAGGAAAGAGAGTCTCTTTTATCAGACCGATAAAAAAAGACCCTCTCTCATTACGGATATTACATATTACACCCGAAGAAAGCCATTGAATGAATCGGCCGAAACGTTGTGTCGACATCAAAGATAGGAAGAAGAAACTAGGATGTCCGAACAAAAGTTGGTAAATTCAAGGACGTTTTGTATTAAAGTTATGCAAAATCACTGTGAATATACGGACAGGCATGCATATGTCGTGTGTACAAAATTGTATGAGTCGATGTTTGTGTGCGTTATCATCATCATCATAATCATCATACTCAGTCGTTTAGCGTCCGTCGTTGGGAATTGACCTTCCCAAGATTCGCCAGAAGGGTCTACAACCAATGCATCCCCCCGATAGTCGTATATGGAGCTGAAACATGGAACCTAATCAAAAGATTGGACCTCAAGTTCAGAACCATGCATCGTGCACAGGAGATTCCAATATCAGTAATAATTCTGACGACTTTACTCATCACTGTATCCATCATTTATTTAGATGTTTCTGTTCTAATTATCTTGTTTCGGTTCTTTACACAGAGACTCGAATGAAGTTTTAAAATCTTTATTGAAACGAAACGATGTACGTGGATATACAAATATGATAGCTGCAGCTTTTGACCTATAATTAACTTGCAACAGAATTCGCAATGTGAGAAGTTACAATTGAATAATTTGCGTCATAATCAGTACTGGTGTCTAGTTCAGCTGTAAAAGCGAGCGTTCAAGAAATATTAAACGGCTATCAGTCCATGACTCAAACACATTTCCCAGTGTTGGTTTCAATATAGATTGGGGAACTTATTGAATTGCCAGGTCGACATCGGATAGGTGACCATTTGAGACTATCAAGCTCTGTAAATATGCAAATGGTGAAATGACTGTCAAGTTACAAAACAGGTCACTTATAGCAGGGCTTCTCAAACATTTTTCATTCGAGACACTCTTTGATATTTCCCTACCCTCAATCAAAGCAATACATACCAATACTATATTTTACTCTTAAGTCGTAATTTAACAGTAACTAGAAACAAATAAAGACCAAAGAACTGTCAAAAATTGCAACGTATTTATTATCTATATTAGGTTTTTCTGTGTTTATTATGAAAAAGAATAGATACTTTTTAAAAACGTACCAAAAACGAAATTTAAAAAAAATTGAATAGTATTGATCCATTTTACAATAAGCACCAAAAGGAGTACATTTGGGTATGGATAAAATAAAACAAATTTAGTTACATACTTATTCTTTTAAAAAGAATTCATATATTTCTGCGACCCCGAATAATCTTTACGCGACCCCGAGATAGGTCCCTGCTTTGAGAATCCCTTACTTAGAGGAAGAACTTTTTGAACTAGACTGAAATCAATTTTTTCTTCTAATATAATTATTGTAAGTATCCAGCCTGAAATATCAGTCCATGGAAGTGTTCATCGAATATCTCACCATGGTATATGCAAGTGTTACTACAGGTTACTGACTTATTTTGACGAGAATTGTTCAACACTTGACGGAGAATATTTTGTCTTCATTTGAACGGGGCTTCAGAGATGATGAGAGCCCTGAGTGACATGTAAATGGCAGTAGTGATGACAAATGACAAACCAGGACGATAGGTGAACCACTATAATCAAGTTAGGAACATGATACTGTCAATTTGACTTAATCAGATAAGCACATGAGAAAAGATCAGATAAACAGGCGCGAAATCCTTGCATTGCACTGGGGGGGGGGGACTTTCTCTGTATGAGCATAACGCTACAACAAAAATATATTAAGGAGTATCCAAAGTTTTAAATAGAGAGTTTGGCAAAGTAGGACGACTTATCCATCAAAAATGATTTGACCGATCACCGCTAAAGAAGCTAACATTTTTTTACTTTCGTAATAAGCTGGTACGGTTTGAGCTTTAGAAAAAACGATTATCTTTTTTTTATTAAATCAAGTATTGTAAACCATTTTTATTGATTTTTTGTATTTAAAAAAAAATCACAATATGTAAAATGGTTTAGCGAATAATAATAGCTTTTTTTTTTACTAAAACCAAGTTGAATTGTAATTTAAAAAAATAACTAAACGTTAAGAGGAAGGTAAAAAGCAGTTAGAAATTACAAAAAAGGTTTACAATTCTTCGTCTAAATAAAAATTAAATAATAAAATAATCGATCGCTTTTTTACTAAAACCAAAACAATAAAACTGTCGTTCCGGCCTTACTGAAAGTTAGGATGAATGTGAATAGTAGTCAAAAATTAATAAAAATGGTTTACAATATTTGATGTAATAAAAAAATAAAATAGAATAATCGTTTTTTACTAAAGCTCAAACAGTCATTGCCGTGCCAGCTTAGTACGAAAATAAAACAAATGTTAGCTTCTTTAGCGGTGATCGGTCAAAGCAGTCCTTATGATGCGATGCATTTTTGACGGTTAAGTTGTCCTGCTTTGCTGAGAGTTTTTTTTAAATAATGATTTTAAATTTGAAAGTAGTTTTAAAAATTGATGGCATTTGTTATTTTAAGCGGAAATTTGTTCTTGTTATTTTGAGATTCGGACTAAAAATGTAATTCTTCATTTGAACGTAAATACAAACAAGAAACTCAAATCTTGTTCAGCACGAAACAGTTTTTAAAAGTCAACAATTCCCAAATCGAGCCATTTCTTTATTAACTTCTTATTCAAACTGTTCGTTGATTGTTTTGCTGAAGCACTCGATAAACCCGTATTGAAACACCTTTCTTTTGAATTACGCTGATCAGTTGGACAAATATTCGTGCATAAAAATAAAATACAATAATCATTGATTTCGGAGGAGCAAGATCAACCTTCAAGAACAAGAAAATCCCACTAGTCCTAAAAGGAAGGGTCTACAACAATGTATCCACTCGATAGACACCTATGGGGTTGAACATGGATCCTAACCAAAGACTGGCTCTCAAACTAAGAACCATGCAACGTGCACAGGAGATGATTAGGCTCAACATCACATGCAGAGATCACAAGATTGCACAGTATATTATAGAAGAAAGAGGAGTCAGAGATATAGAATCCATTAGACAACTCAAATGGCAATGGGCAGGCCATGTTGCAAGAATGTCAGACAACCGCTAGTAAGATGGCGTAATGAACTAGACAAGATCAGCAAGTATTGGCCCTCGATAGAGATATCTGGCGGATCTTGGCGAAGGTCTATGTCCAACGACGGACGTTAAAAGGTTAATGATAATGATGATGATGATGAATTCTGATTATTTACTGGTACTGACTTATGATTTTCTAAGTTGTTGGTTCACCAGCACGTATGAAAAATGCTTTTATTTTAAATTAGCGACAACTATATGGGTTATACAGTAACAATTTGAGTTCCTTGTTGTTTTAATGGATCTGCGTTGATTAGAGAGGATGTTTATAGCCACAACTATACAAGTTAGTCCCGGTTTCTTGGTAGATGATGGTTCGTGGACAGATAATGTTTCATCCCTCACAAAACTATGATAAACAAAACCTAGTAGTAAGAAGCAAACGTAAGAAAATCGTGGATGCAATGTTGATTTGTAAGTTCATTCCCTTGTTTAGAATTGAAAAGAGTCGAGAAGAGAGACGGTGCAAACCCCGCAACTTCGGAGGGGGTCGCGGAGCTTTAGCGGCGCAATCAGATGTACTGTTTAAACCTTTTACTTTTGTGAGGGTCTCACATTTAGTCCGACCTAGCACCGCCACTGTACTGTGATCCAAAAAAACAACAAAAAACAACAAGGCTTGTGTAGAATGTCGAAATATTTAACCGATTATCAAGAAATTAACCTGCACTCACGAATCAGACTCAGAGGAAATTAAAACTGATACTCACTCCATTGACTTAAAACACATGAGATTAAAGCGATATTCTTGATATTCTCTAAGCTTAGATTAATACAGCATAAGGCCAAATTGGCGAGGAAAGACTGAGTTACAGTATGCTTCCAAGTGCAAAGCGGGCTGCCTAGAAAATCGGCATTCGAAATCTTAACCCCTAACTTGACTCGAACCTCGATCTCTGACACCGTTGAGAAACACGAGACTGTTTCATCCACGAAGCAGGCCGCATAAACCTTTTCT
Source organism: Architeuthis dux (assembly GCA_006491835.1). Lineage (NCBI taxonomy): Eukaryota > Metazoa > Mollusca > Cephalopoda > Oegopsida > Architeuthidae > Architeuthis > Architeuthis dux. The sequence continues at coordinate 5,909,276 of VCCN01001112.1, forward strand.
TTCATTGGATTTCCGAATGTCAGCATGAAATGATCACCTTATTTCAGTCAACACATCTGCGATGTATTCCAATGTCAGTAGGACACCCTGCTTGAGTAAAAGCACTAGAGCTACGTAGAAAATGGCGATTGTTTTACAATTGAAGGAACTGGTCGATTTGACCTAATTGCATTTTTCAGCGAATAATTGTTTATAATCAAAGAAGGATGGAATTGTAGAGTTTTTCATCTTCGTCAGTTACAGTATTTGAGATAAATATGAGAGCAAATGTGAAACAATCTATTCGATTATTTGTACTTAGGCTCATGTTATTTTAAAATTGTATCTTTTCTATAGTCTTTTGCGAACGAAGCTTCAGTACATGACTACAACGGGAACTAGCATTCCAAGGGAAATAATGAATCACCGCCACTCATATATGCTGTGTTGGGGTGATCAATTAAAAAGTTGGAAAAGGGGATGATCAATGAATAAGTTACTTCTCTTGCCTTTTGTTGGGCTGTGATCACTAAATAAGGTTTGGATTTTCAAAAAACAAGCGGGCCAAATTAGTGACCAATTTAGCATAAACTTACATTGCATATTGAACCCCCTTTTAAAAACCTATTTAGGGAGGAGGATTCTCAAAAAACAAAAGCAAATTTTTCCCTACTCATTGAGGGTGTGTGCGTTCAAGTTTCTATTATGAACGGTTATGGCTGGGCGAAGTCCGGATATATAGATATATACACAGATACATATATGCATATAAATGTCAGAAAACATGAATAACTTAAACCCAGCAATCGGCCCTGTCGGCTGGGGCCTAGAATACGCCGATTACATCCCCTGCAGAGAGGTAAGACCCCCCAAAACAGGGGCCACCTGTTTTTTCACCAAAGTCGCAAGACTCTAGTTAAAAAAAACAATCTTTCACCAAAGTCGCAAGACTCTATTTAAAAAAGATGTTAAACTGATTCTGGCATTAAATGACCTATCAAGGGTTGATATGCCGCTCAACAAATCAATCAATCATATATAAACCCAGCAATAAACCAGTGCTGTGGGTAGCGGTGATTAATGATTTCGGCATATCGACTGCATTCTCTCTTCTAATGGTCATTCTGGAATAGGATCAGTTGCAGAAAGACAGGACTCAGACCTTTTCCAAAAGCATTATCTTGAAATCACCCAGAATCCGAAGTTCGGTTATTTCGCACTCTTACATTTGCAAAAGACACAATTAACACAGTTTACCGAACTTCAATTAATATACGAAATAGTTGTGGCTAAATAATGTTTCAACGTAAAATAACGTAACCTCAAACAAAGATACATTCTTTTGTCTGCAAGATTCCACATCCTGTTGTTCTAATTTGATTAAACGTGAAACATGAAAAGTTGTTTGAGACAATAGAAACCAAATGCGGTAGAAAATTGATTACAGCTATTTCTGGTGCACACTTTATATCTAAACAAATAAAACTATGCGGCAAAAAAAAGGTTATAAGGCCTAGAACGGCCATTGGCTAGAGGAGCGTTTTGCAGGCAGAATCTTAGTCTTTGTCAGGAAGAAATTTAATTGAGAACGACAGGTCTTCTGTGCTGACTGCGATAATCATAAATCTCTATATATGGAAGTGAACGAATATCTAATTGTACCAAATAAAACTGTCCCTATATAATTTGTTGAGTGGGAAGAGAGAAACAGGGGAGTAACGAATGTGACTGTCTGCTTTATGGTTTTCTTTACTCGACCGCTGACAAAATAGGATTATAGCCCCAAACTAACTTCATTTCAAACCGACGCGTGCATCAATGACTTAAAACATTGTTTCTCCTCTCTTTCTTTGTGTCTCCAAAGTTTCTGCTTTCGTCAGAATAAAACTTCGACATTTGACTTCGTCTTGTTTTGTCTTGTCCCTTTAACATTTATTGCCTATAATAAGAATATTTCCATTAAACATCCCGTCCCGAGAAAGTGGGTATCTTTTCGCAGGCAAACAAATCATCCTGATTGTATCGCGTCGATATTGGCTACAGCGCAACCAGAAGATATCAGATAAGTATCGTATCAGTTGCCTTCTCTTTTCTATTACTTTGGTAGCTAAACACGTCTGTTTGATATCATGATGATAATTACTACTAAAACTGTTGAGTACCTCTTGCTTCGAAGAGTTATAAATTATTTAAAATATTAGAAACCGTCAATCAAAACTGTCACCAAAACTAAGCTCGTCTAGCTGGCTGGCTTTGTATGTATCACGCGCACAGGCTGCATCAACGTTTTTGTAGCCCCCTCCCCCAATAGGTTTTTAGCGGAGGGTTCAGTTTGCAATATATATTTTAATTAATTAAATTAATTTTTAAATGATCATCCCCAACGCCGCATGCCGCCAAAAGATGTTGGTCACGTGACGGTTTCTATTGAGTGACTAACCAGACCTGCATCAATTATGTTTTGATATATTAGCTTCTGGTAGGTTTTACGATTTAGTAATCGTCTATGTCAATGATAATTTGCACTATTGGGGTTCCATCTGAAACACAAAGTCAGTGAAACTCGTCAGCAAAAACTCATTTTGAATGAGTAAGACTGAAATATCAAACCAGAAGAAAGCGCCTTTTTTTCTTCAGTGGTCATGACAGAATTTCTGAAATCCCAGTTATGTATATTCATAGTGATGTACGGTGACCCTCGCCGTGAGTAGCACTGACAAGACAGCATCAATCTCGCTGTCGATGATGGAGATGATTCATGCAAATGTATTTTCTATAGTTTTGAGAAGGGTCATTAATATTCAAATGGTTCGTTTCTATAGTTTTGAGAAGGGTCATTGATATTCAAATGGTTCGTTTCTATAGTTTTGAGAAGGGTCATTACTATTCAAATGGTTCTTTTCTATAGTTTTGAGAAGGGTCATTAATATTCAAATGGTTCTTTTCTATAGTTTTGAGAAGGGTCATTAATATTCAAATGGTTCTTCGGACGATTGAACCCCTTCTTGTTATTTGTGTTGTAAACATTACGTTTCGGCCGATCCATTCTTCGGCCTTCTTCAGGTGTAAAGTCCCAGTGTGATGGGTTAAAACAGAAGTTATGTTTAAGGGGGTGGGGGGTAACCCTTATAAAGTATTTGAGAAACCAAATGTTGTCAATCCGAATGTGAATCCATTGTCTTTGCTTCTGTGTTTTGTGTTGCCTTCCAATATTTGAAACCCTCAACCAAAACTGTCAACATATGTTTCTTCAGTTTTCAAGTTGATCTGGCTGGCTGGCTATGTATGTACGTATGTATCGCGCGTACAGGCCACACCAATGGAGCTAGAGGGCTGAAAATGTAAACATTTACTCCTTATTATGTCTAGAAAAAAAAAAGTTCAACACCACGATGTCACCAGACGTGGAATGGAACGTGGGAGGGCTTACTCTTTCAGGGGTGAGAAAAAGCTTGATGATGATGATAATGGTGATGAATTATAATTACGACTTCATAAAGAAAGATGTATGCTTAAATTGTTTCCGCCATGCTATTAATATCGTAGAGCGGCACGATCGCACAATTAGCTCTCTTGTATTCTTGTAATCGACTTCTCATCAACTAGCATATCAATTTTCAGGGAACAGTAATAACGTGTCAAGCAACAGCAGTAATGTGCCAAAGTGTACAAAATAGTATCCCATAAAGACTAAGAACGCTAATAAGCCTTTACAATGGAATCAGACCAGCCGCAGATTCCTCCCTCAAGTAGATTCCACACATCCATTAACATCATGTGTGGCATTATTCTCCGATTACTATTCAGCATATATCAACGGAAATACGGCCATTATCGTCGCCGTAATTAGCATCGACATTTAAACATTCATTTATCCCGTACTTATCTTGCTAATAGTTTAACCAAATTGCCCGACGCTAACACCCCGTTTCTTAGTAACCTTAAAAAGAGACTATGGGAACCTTCTTTATTTTATGCTACATCCAAGATTCCGCTCGCCGTTCGTGGACACTGAAGTTCAGTATTGTCATTTGATCAAATAATTGCAGTAGATTATTTGTTAGGTGTTCCCATATGTTTCGCACGTGACCCCGAGGGAACAATGATTCCGGCTTTGTTGACCCAATTTAATGAGTTTTGTAAAGCCATTGAAAAAGATTTTCATAATTGCTTATTGTTGTCAAGTTTCTTCTCATTGTCTTCAATCAGGTGTCTGAAATATTGTAACAAACCTGAAGCAGGGACATCGCATTGTGGATAAGTGGTAAACCATTAAAATGGGTGTGTAATTGTAAGGATATCGTAATAGGATCTTATGTTGTATAGCCATCTTGGATTTCGAGAAAAAGGAAAACTGGAGACTTGGTTTATACAAATATGACGATATATTTTTTATTGCATCAGATACATCGTGCCGTGGCGGAGAATGAAGACTGGGAGAGAGATAATGGGAGCCGACAGACTGTTCTTAACAGTGAAATTGGTCTTGTGTTTGTCTCAAGCCTAGGTGCTCTCCCTTCTTCTGAGGGCGCCACTGTGGGTTTTATGGGGTTCGTACGCCCAGGCTGGTTTTCCAGCCCACCACCTGCAGCTCGGGGTTTAGTCAATGTCCTGTTTATAACCTTTGAACACCTGGTGTGTCTGTTCCGGTCTCCGACACCTGCAGTTTGGGGTTTGGTCGATATCCTGTTTATGACTTTCAACACCTGTGGGGGTCAAATCGTGACCCCACACACGGCTACCTACATATCTAACACTTATTTGAAATCAAATAATTGAGAGGATGTTCTGAATTCATGTGGATGCAAGTTTTTTTTAACTATTATTAACTTGCTTGAATTGAATTCATGTTTATCTTTTTTACTTTGGAACAGGTTTTTAAATACAGTGATTACTGAATTTAATGTACTTGCAATGGTAGAGATAATTTGACAATGTGGAAATGAAAGATTGAGAAATGCGTGTTACGTCTCAAACATATTTATTATCTTGAAGATAAGCCTTTATGCATTTCGCCGCTGCAAGAGGCGTCACCAGAAGAGGTTTGAACATTGCAGAAAAATGCAGGTACAGCCTCCTATGTTGGGATAGCCAAATGCAGTGAGAAATGGTTGTAGGTTTTGTTTCTGGCGAGAGAGGGGGGAGGAAAACAAGTGACCTAGTTATTAGCCAAAGGCTTATATCATGATAATAAATATGTTTGAGACTTAACACGCTTTTCTCAATCTTTCATTTCCACATTCTCAAATTACCTCTACCATTCTGTCGGATTACTTTACATCCACATAATATACTGCACTTGCAATGTAATTGTTTTTTTTCATAACCTTCAGAGAGACATTAGTGTAATATAGCAACTAGACGTTCAACAGTGTCTCAGTGGACTTATGATTACAATCTGGCAGCACCCATCTCCTTTGAGGCTATTTGTGAGGGTAACATTACTACTTTTCTGGCTCCACTTCACTATCGGTACTCGCTGGTGCGTCTCTGGCTGTCATTCATGCTTTTTCAGCAGCTCTACTGGTGGAAAGAAATTGCCTTTTTGTTTTTTCTCTTTCTTAAATCTTTGACACTCATTACCAACTATGTTGTATAATGCCGGTAGTATTTCTTCTCGTCCATGTGAGTGAGAGACGTCTCGTCGGTGGGTTGTACCTTTACGGGAGCGAACATTCTGTGGAAGGAAATATATTTGTCCATACCGGAGAAAAGGCCCTCCTACGTGGTTGGATGGAAAGACGAAAAGATTCATTATTTTCAATTGAAAATATGGGTTCGTTTTATTGCCGTTCACAGCATCGATGCCAGGCCGATTCGCAGGCCACCAGGGGTATTGAATTCTTAAAGATTCTAACGAGTTTCTGTACTGAAGGACGGACAGTGATTGTAGCAGTTCAAAAATCAAATTTCTTCCTCCTTCTCCTTCTCCCTAGCTGGTTTGACCCGTCGCTCCTGTGTGTCGGATCCTAACTCTCTAAACTGCCGCTTTTGAAAAATCACGGCCGGCCTTAACCCACTTGTTGATCGAACGTATTTTCTTTGTTCTGACTACGTCGGCCGTTTGACCTATTTTCTAGCCCCGTAAATATGATATGGCGTTTTGGTCACGTACACATTATTATCTCCAAAAACGTGCGAACACACACAACCAGAGTGTATTTCATTACAATTATCAAGCGATCGTTTAAGATTATTAACGGACAACATTTTAATTTTCCATCATCACAAGAGAAGGTAACTAAATAGTTTCAATAAGAATATAGCCAACTCTTTAATATTTACCAACTACAGTATCGCCCATAAATTTTTAATAGAAAAAGTTAATGTTCTTCTAAACCAAATATAGCAGGATTTTATTATTTCTAGTGGAACATTACACAATCAAAACGGATATTATCAGGTATTATTTATGACCAAACTCTACAGCATTGAAACTCGTAGTGTTGTACTCATCGTTGGAAGGCAACATATTCATATTTTTGGCAACAGAATTTCAATGCTGTAGAGTTTGGTCATAAATAATACCTGATAATATCTGTTTTTATTGTGTAATGTTCCACTAGAGATGATAAAACCCTGCTATATTTGGTTTAGAAAAAAACAAACTTTCTATAACATAGTGGTAGGGGCGTACTTATTTATGGGCGATACTGTATGCATACTGAAGCGAAACTAGAATAACAAAAATATATTCTGAAAGTGGGGTTGTTGAAAATTACGGTTTGAATTACTGTTTCTGCCAGTCAGTAAACTTTATAGTTCAATTATGTAAACAAATGCATCCACGCGGAAGATCTTACTTGGTTCTTGTTGATTACGAATCCTTTATTGGACTTGATTGATGATTTATTAAAATTACTGTGACTTGGACAAGATCCTTTGATGTTAGTCATTAGTCCTCCTGTCCACTATGTCCAAATATATGAGTTCGTTCAAAATATTTGTGGATTAGGAAAACCTTAAATCCTTATAGGATAGTAAAGCGTCCGTCTTTTAAGAGATAACTCCTAATGGAGTCTGGAGCTCGGTGACGAAGTCCCGGTTTATGTTGCATGCGTCAGCTTTAGTGATCCTTGCAAGTTTCAAGTCTGGATGAGACCAGGACTTTATTCTTACAAGTTCTTATGACCACCTCCTTGGAAGGATGAATGTCCACCGAGGGGATACTTTCACCCTAATCACACAGCTTAGAGTGTACTCAATTAGCTGCTGAGTACACAGGGAAATTTGCCCTAATGAAGTGTTTTCCACACTCTTCGCTCATACCAGGAATCGAACCCAGAACCTTCTGCGTGTTAGGCAGAGACTATTTGATTCCATCTTCTCAGATGGTGGCCATCTTGGATTTCTTTAAATAGCGACCATACTAGCTTTTCAATATTTTGACTCCTAGATTACCTAGGATCATGATTCAAGTGACTAAATATACAATTTGGAGGCAAGGAATCCGATGTTGCTAATTAGAAATCAGTAGAGACGGCTAGTAGTTGGTGAAGAACACCATACTGTCATCTCATTTGACAGGGCCCTCTATGAGAAGATCGTGCAGTTGTTGGATGCCAGGCCTGGATTGAAACGCACGGCTGCCCAGAGACTTGGTGAACTGCATGTTGACATGGTTGTTTTGAGAGCTCTTGGAACCTCCATAGAGAATCCAGGCATAGATGATGCTTGGATAGAAGCTGGCATCTATGATGCAGCAACCACAAGCCAGATTCTCAAGTGCACACACTAGCGTTTTCTTTGTGCCTACATCTACTCATATGGATTTGTATGGACCGGTACTGGAGGAATTCTCCAGAGAGAACCCGCAGCTGAAATAAATTTGCTGGCAAGCAACAGAACAAGTAGAAGCATCCTTCTCTGAGAAGGACAAATCGGCAAAGGCTGAATCTGTCAAGAAAGCCAACGGAACCCTCTTAAAGGCATCGACTAATGCGGTGTTAGTGAAAGCATCCGAGCATTGAGAAGCACAGAAAGCCAAAAAACGCCATGTTCACGCCTATCGCAAACTACCTGCATCGAGTGGAAACAAACCTGTTCTTTGTGATCGCATCTCGTAATGATGATCTGCCACTCCATCTGCACGGTACAGAAGTACTTAGTAAACTGTTCTTGCTTGGATCAAATACAAGCGACTCTGCCCCCGATAAATAGCTGATATGCATGACCTCAGAACCAATCATTCTGAGACCTGGGAGGAACTCGAAGCAGGTAATCTGCCAGTTACCAGAAATGACATTCCATTTGTGTCCAAGGGTGCAGACTACGCATGCGAACATCTCAACAAGCAGATGAAGGTCCACACTGGACTGATTGGAATCTCCAACAAAGCGAATGCTAAACTGAGATTCTTCATGGCTGCACCAGAAATGTTCATGCCTGTCAAGATAGTTCAAGAGTCATTCCGGCATTGGAAAAGTTGGGAAGAACACAGAACATCCTGAACTGGGATCTAGTGAGATCAGGAGAGATCATGAAGCGATTGACAAAATCAAGGTTGCCATATTGAATCATTGTAACCCAGTTACCGCTGAAGGTGATAATTGTACAACATAATCACACATTCCTACGTCCCACAGGAATATGTCCTTCACCCTCTCGCGCCAGTTAAGAAGGAAAACAATGGAATGTTCATGTCTGCCAACAATAGGTCAAAACGAAACTGTAGATCTGAAGTTCACACATACACCAAGAGCACTCTTCGTCCCCAATGTGGACATAGTGCCATGCGCTGACAAATCAAAGTTGATCCCCGTCCTAGAACAGTTGGCAAAGGAACACACAAGATACAGGTGAAGCTATAATGGACACTGAAACTCTGAGCTTCAGTCAAGATGGTCATCTTACTCGCAAAATTGCACTAGTGGATGGCATGGTTGTTGTCCGAAAGCTGACAAAGAAGCTAGCAATAGTAGTCAAAGATTTAAGTGAATGGTTCTACGACAGACGGTTGTTCCTAACCAGAGACTACGATGAGATGATTCTGGTGTTTGGCAACTACAATGCTGATTCTTTGAAGCCCATCACATGGGACAAAAGAAGGCAAGGAAAGGATGCAATCTAATACCAAATCAAAGATGACACAAACATCAAGAACATTCCAATGAGCCGCTTACTTTCCCATGACCAAACAAAGGTTGATCTAACAGAGTATCTGGCATCAAAAACCAGTGAATACAGCAAAAAAACTCCCCCAATCGTGGCATTGCTTCTGCTGCAGGACACACCAAGAGCAACAATCAATTGCACTTTGAAGGAAACAACCATGAAGAAGCAGACACCTTGCTGATTTATTATGCAGTCCTGGCGTCATGCCGCAACCCCTTAGATACACAGCCATGTTCCTCTCTCCGGACACAATTGTACTGGTTCTGGTTGTAGCAATTATGAACTCTTGTTGAACAATACTTGTTTCAATCGCATCTGGGATTTTGGAAGTGGAACCAATATGGGCTGATCTGGGTGCAGATCAGGCCAATGCTTTGTAATCATGTCATGCATTTACAGGAGCAGACAACACTTGGCATTTTCTAGATTAGGCAAAGTAACCTGGCTGAACGTCTACCCCAAAGCAGATGATCGTATCCTCAAGGCTCTGCAGATGCTTTCTCAAACCAGCGCAGTGACAGAGGATCTGCTATCTACATTAGCTAGGTTTATATGCACTCCATACTTACCAAAAGAGATCCAAATCGACAAAGATTCCTGAACTGAGATGGCATCTTTTCTGCAAACACATGGCAGAAAGTAACAAGCTTCCACACACACATGGTGCTCTCAAGCTCTATGTACTAAGAGCCCATAACCAGGTCAGCGTGTGGGGTCAGGCAGACATCGCCAAGCAGGAGATCCTTGAGCCACTACAGAATGGATACTATAAGGACGAGGATGGCCAGCTGAAACCATTCACAACTACTCCATGTGGCCATCATTGAGATGTAAAACAGACTGCTCCTCGCACAGATGTTTATGCAAGTCTTCATCATTCTGGCAGAGTGTAACACTGAGTGCTAGAACGATGAAGACTCTCAGGATTTGTTTGTAACAGTGATGATGATGATGATAGTGAAGACAATGGAGACAGTTTGATTATGTTTACTGAAATAAGTTTTGGGACTTACATGTATGTCTTCTGGAAACCAAGATACGAGAGGAAACATAGATTCATAAAATCCAAAATGGTTACTCATCTATTTTGACCCTCAGTACGTGCTTGTAATTAGCACCAGTGGAATCCTTGCTGCTGACATGTTGGTTTGGCCACACAAATCATAACCCTAGTTAATATAGTCAAGATAATGAAAAAATTCAGTTACGCATATATCAAATCCAAGATGGCCACCCATAAATGGGTCATTGGCAATCTATATGTATATGTAAGTAACACCATTAGATTCCTTGCCCTCCAAAAGGTAGCCACTAGAATCTTGATCCTAGGTTATCTAAACTAGTATTCGAAGATCGCCATTTTTAAAAATCAAAGATGGCTGCCATACTGAGAAAATGGTATCAATGTTTTTATAATTTTCATAATCCCCAAAACATCTCAGTTCAATATTATAATATTCATTTCATTTATCCATATATGTCATTTTTAAATGCCAGGTGTATGACTCAGTGCTAGAGTTTCTTTTTCATTTGAACATTTGTTAATTTTATTTAAAGGATATTCTGATCTTTTCCAGAATTCTAATCTGTTTTGATATTTGTGCATCCGCGGTTTACTTTTTTTCCTTTGATGCATTGCTACATAATTTCTCTTTTCGACGTTTTCACATAAGAAATTTCCTTTGTGCAAGCTTCAATTGCCTTGTCCAATTAAATCACTGAACTAACAATAATTTGAGACAGAAATCTAAGTAAAGATTTGAAGAAAATTAAATATCTTTTCAGAGTTAACATATTCATCTTATATATAATGGAGATTTGCTTAACCTCTATGTCACGATGTCTCTCCCACCCCCAAACATATATATATATATATCCAATGTTCACGTCCTGTGGTTTAACCACGGGTCAACTTTACTGTCGGGACATTTCCGCAAAGGGGCGGCAGACCACCATAGCTAGCTCAGGCATCTGCCAGGAGAAGGACAGTCCCGTCAAACCTACGACCTATGGGATCTGCTCCTATTCCCGCCACTCCGGTGACCCATAAGATGCAAACCCTTCGTTTAAAGGGGGAGGGGGTCGGCCCTGGGCAAGTCGCATTTAACTTTAAAATTTCACTGCTCAGGCAGAATTAGTGGAGCGGATAAGTGACATAATCTTTCAGTTGGTGATACAAGCATGAAAATTGCCATGAGCAGTCTCCATGGGACACCTGACAAGAAAACAGTCCCAGCACTTGAAATTTCAAGATGGCGGCTATTTTTCAAGATTCCAACAGGGTGGCCATTTTCCAAGATGGCTGCCATCTGGATCGTAAATTCAACATTCGTTTTAATAGAGATTATTTGGATTGTCCAATTAAGGAGGTTTCTGTGTCAATTTATATGTTTTAGATCATGCTGAAACCAATTCTGCCATCCAAAAGAAAATATAGTGATTATTTAATCACTATATGGGAGGGGGTGGAGTGAATGATAACAGAAAGATTGGCAACACACTGAAACGAACAAACTTTTCCTAATACAAAGACAATCGGAAATAGTGTGAGAAGGGCGAGGTTGCAAAGCCAACCGCAGACTACAGGGACTGAAAAGCTATTCGAAAACTAAAAGAAATAAAGACAAAGGGAAGGGGAAATGAAAAGAAAAGGTCGAACAATTTCAGCTGCTCCCACAAGGAATGTAAAAGGTTTTAGCAGAGGCAACTACATAGACATAGGGGAAGCAGTGATATAATGTTAACGTCAAAGCCCTGGCTTCTCTTTTGGGATGCATGGTGGGCTGACCATGTTATACTGGCAGAAGCATCGACTTCTTTGTTTGGGCTAACCTTCTCTAGTCAGTCATACTCGGTTGCGACATTTCTACTAAATATGCTGGGGTCTGGCAAAGATAAGTTGGCTACAGGACGGAGATCCGAGTTTTTCCTATTGAAGAAAGCTGGTCGGGTGAAGGATTCAGGAATCTCAGGAACTTTCCTTGCTCTGTTGTCTGGAGTGGCGGCTTTATCTCGCCTTCATTGTTGGGGCTTGGATGTTGGAACAGGGAAATACTTGTACCATGAAAGGATGTATTTGCCGTTGTTGCTGTGGGATTATGGTCAATGTTGTCCATAGCAGAGTGCAGTGATGAAGAGCCCCTTTTGCAGAATTGGTGGGCATACAGCCCTATCTACCATATATTGATTCACCACGGATTCTCCTAGCAGTGCGGAAACTTCCAACACACTGTCGTAGGAGGTGCTAATGCCATTCTTATGAAGCACGTCAATGAGTTGTCGCTTTCGTGTCTTCGCAAACACTGTCATCCCGATGTAGACAGCGAATGGAGTTTAACGGACTTTCAAGTGTCTGTGGTTTGCTGCACCGTCTTTGCTCTTAGTGTAGCAATTGTATCGTAACAATTGTGCTATAGCAATGCCTGATTTGAATACTCCATAATTCAAATGTAATTTGATATCCACGCCATGTTCGATATTGCAGATGAACTGAAGAAGCGTTGGCGGAATGGATTCTTCAACAATTCCTTCGTGGAATTCGTTGTCAAACTTTGTCTTGTGATTAAGCATCTCCGTATGATGTTGGCAATTTTAGCTAGGCGAATGGCCTCATTGTATTTGCTTGCATCGTAAAGAACAGAGCTGACGTCCTTCTTGAATGCAAGCAGCACCTCACGTCCTGTATTGTGCGCTTCTAGCTCAGGTATGCGAGAAAGCAGCTGATCCTTCAGTCTGGTTGAATACACATCTGGTGATTACACACCAAGTTGCTGAAGGCGTTGCTTGTAGAGAGAGACTAGATATGCAAGCTTGAATACAACTGGATCTGTGCCCTTACTTATGGTCTTCATGTCAGTGATGTAGATGACAAGTTCTGAAAAGGCAAAGGGATACAAGTTCTGGCTAGCTGGGCTTTGGAGGTTCTGCTCATACTTGCGGGAATTGAGAAGGTTTCGCTCTATGTTGGAAAGTCCGGGAACGGTGGTATTTAAATGCCTGTGCAACACTAAGCTTCTCAATGAGCTTCATGTCGCTTAGATCCCTGGCACATTCATTAATGTCCATTGTCATCGCTTCTCTTAAGGCGGTCGTTGCACTCTCACGTTCGCAGATAAACCACAAAGCTTGCGAGGGCGGGGGTGTTCTTAGCCTATTGACACGGGCCTCTTCGGTATATTGAACAGCAATAGAAGATGCTTTATTTCGCGCCCTTTCCAACTTGTTGAACAATTTACAGCTTTGATGATATTTTGCCTTGTTTCTCGTCAACGTGCTTTCTATGCCATCACCTTCATCTAGTCTGGTCGGATTTAGTACGATGGGCAGATCATTGATCTCGTAAAACAATGGAGCATTTCTTGCAATGTTGGCGTAATCAGCACAGTCCTGCTCTCTGTTGGCTGTATGAGTTTTTCCTTTGTGTCCTGTAGACAAATGCAGCATTTGTCCCAGTTTTCTGAACTGCTGGGTTGGCTTCTGTCATGTCTGCAGTAAATTAATAGGTAAAGGCCGAGGGTTTATCCTTTCAGCACCTTTTACCATGCAATTTGAGTGTTTGAGTTGGGCAAACGAAATGTCTGATGGGGAGAAGAGAAAAGGGACAGAGAAGGAGCGAGCTTACCTTCTTATATGTTAGATGCGTATCTAACTTATTTTCTAGTCGGATGTAACGTTATTCATCTCAGTGAATATAATCCTCTCTCCTAGCTGTCCATCGTAGCTGAACGAAAAACTGCAACTGACTGAACTCATTAAATCGAATCCGAATCATTGATTCACTGAAAAGGGATCACGTGAGAAGCAGTGATTATCCCTTCGTTCTCTAGTTCCAAGCAGCATTCTTCGATATCATTTAAGACCTTCAAGAGATAAATCACTTTAATTGCATATATGCTGTCCTTATTTTAATTCTGCTATCTCTTTTCGCTGGTCAAGCCAGACCCTTGGGCACCAACGTCGCTCCGAGCGGCGGCCCTTGTCCAAAATGTGTATCACGTTTCACTGAGATACTATCACTTCCTATACACACGCTCACAAACACGCGTACACATACATACACCCACCCACACGCACATACATATGTGTACTTAAAAAACTGCTATGTTGATCATCTTGCAATGTTAGCAGAGGTATGTAATAGCAAGCCCCCTTATATTTTACAACAACACCAAAACCTCCTTAATCGGAAAACCCAATCAATTTCTATGAGAAAAGGTATCATTTAAGGATCCAGGTGGCGGCCATTTTTCAAGATGTGGGTGCACCAAGGCAGGTACAGGAAGGTATAAGTGCTCTTAGTAGTGTCTATGTAGTTGCCCTGTTAGAACCTTTTACATTCCTTGTAGGGACACCTGGAATTGTTTTAGTTCTACCTTTTCTTTTTCATTTCCCCATCCCTTAGTCTTTATTTCATAAATTTAGTGGCTTTTGGTTTTCGAAAAGCTTTTCAATCCCTGTGGTCTGCGGTTGGCTTTGCAAGCCCGCCCTCATCGCATCATTTTTGATTGCCTTTGTATTAGGCAACGTTTGTTTGCCGCTGACTTAATTTCAGTGTGTTGCCAATCTTTATGTTGTCACTCATTTGTACCCCCCCCCCACACACCATATAGTGATTAAATAATCACTATATCTTCTTTTGGGTGGCAGAATTGGTTTCAGCATGATTTAAAACATATAAATTGACACAGAAACCTTCTTAATTGGACAATCCAAATAATTTCTTTTAAAAAGAATGTTGAATTTACGATCCAGATGGCAGCCATCTTGGAAAATGGCCACCATGTTGGAATTCCAGGTTAATTTTCTTGCACCATTGTCTTCAGCCTGGTCTACAATATAAGAAACGACACCAAAAGCTCCTTAATCGGAAAACCCAATCAATTCCTATGAGAAAAGGTATCATTTAATGACCCCGGTGGCGGCTATCTTGAAAAATGGCCGCCATTTTGAAATTCCAAATGGCTGGGACCGTTTTCTTGTCAAGTGGCCCATGGAGATTGCTCATGACAATTTTCATGCTTGTATCACCAACTGAACTAAAATGCACTCTTATCTGCTCCACTAAATTTAAACGCTTTTTGTTGGGACAGTTGCAAGTAGCATTTCTGTTTACAAATGTAATTTAAATGATATTCTTAGTAAAATATTTTGGCACGCTAAGAGTTATAGTCACGCTCGCATGCATGCACAGAATTTGTTCTGCTTATTGCTGCAAACTTTCCTCGGTTATTTGAAGAGCTAATTACCTCTTGGGAGCCGGCTGGAGAATTAGTTTGCTGTGTGAACGTCTTTCTGGCATAATTATGTCTCTGTTGTACATATGAAAACATATGTACACATGCATCACATTGATTCAATAAGCACAACGATTCCCCGTTGAAGCTTCAGTTCTATTAACACTTTGTCTGCCAAAATAATTAATTCTTATCTCCGCTATTTGCATATCTTCTGAATGTTTTCCCGGTGAGTACAATCTCAATCTTTTTTAAAATTCAGGGTGAACAAGTGCTTTACCCAATGTTAGTCTTTTTTTAATTCTCCTATTGCTCTTCATGTTTAGTGTTTCTAACTCTTATAAGTCAT
>VCCN01001112.1:6128801-6139703 GCA_006491835.1 Architeuthis dux
AATAATGCCCGCCATCATTCTATGAACAGCGCTTATAAAATAAAGCAGAAATGGCGCCAATATTCATTCTGATGATGATTCCAATTTAACTCTCTCTGTCACTCTCTGTCTCTCTGTCTCTCTGTCTCTCTCTCTAAAAAACCAATAGCACAGCAACTTTTCTGTTTTGCCACCGAATTTTGGTCTTATCTTGTTAGTTAAGAGATAAGCAAAGGAAGTGATTTCACACACACAGGCACACGCACACACTCACACACACACACACGCACACACTCACACACTCACACACAAACACAGGCACACACGCACAGAGCTACGCACAGAGGTACGCACACTTCAATTTATGAATATTGTACAATATTAAGCTGTTTATAGAAGTGTGCGTGCGTTTCCATGTGTATATGCAAACTCTTATTCGTATCAAGTAGCATAAGTTATCGGATATGCAGATCCATCATCCAATGAGGTGTCATGCAGATTCATCAAAATGCAAATATGGTTTTGCTTGCAATTCTAGTACTAAAGCAAATGTGATGCTGTTAGGGAAAAGAGTGTCAGTACAATGGGGAAAATTACACGAGAACAGGGTTAACTTTTATTAGTCTGATGCAAATGTTCCCAGCATCATCTCTTGTGCAGTGTTAGGAAAATCTTAGAAGAGTCTTTGAAGTTTACTCAGCTCTTTGTTGTGTGTACGTGCATACGTTTTTAAGAACTGTTTGCGAAAAAGTGATAGTTTTACAAATACAAAATGCACGTTCGACTCAGTTGACTCTTCAGGTTTATTTTGTGGAAAAGTGCAGCAGATCTTTGCCAGGGGCAGTATAAAAAAGGCTGGGTGAACATCCGCCAAGTGTGCTGATTCCATAGTTTTTGCCAGTGGTAGTATTAAAAAAAGTAGGGTGAACATCATCCAAGTGTGCTGATTCCATAATGTTTGCCAGTGGTAGTATAAACAAAGCTGGGTGAGTCTAACAAGTCTTTAAGAAATTCAAAAGTTGGGAAAAGGGGTTCTACATGAACTTACGGAGAGAGGAATATTGGTCAGCATTTAAGCATTTTCTCTTTTGGATCAACGCAGAAAATGTCATTTTTGGACAAGTTAGTCACTGGCAATGATAACATGTATTCATTATGAGAATCCAAAATGATCATTGACAATGGCTCATTGAAGCTTATGGTAATTCTGCTGTACAATAGGTGCAAGCACGTCTCGAGAATGGTTTGCGAAGTTGTTTATTTAAAGAGGATTTAAGCTCAAGAACAAGAAACGCTCTGGAAAATTTCAAAACTTGAATTGGAGTAACCTTTGAAGGAAGATGCAGCACAAACAACACATGAATTGGAAAGAAAAATTAGAGGTCAATCAGTCTAACAAGTCTTTAAGAAATTCAGAAGTTGGGGAAAAGGGTTCTACATGAACTTACGGAGAGAGGAATATTGGTCAGCATTTAAGCATTTTCTCTTTTGGACCAACACGGAAAAGGTCATTTTTGGACAAGATAACATGTATTCATTATGAGAATCCAAAATGAAAAGGATCCTGGCTACATCAAAGAAAGAAATGTAGTAATTACTATTTAGTAAAGGCCAGTCTTTTGTCATTAAGACTGGTTTGAAGTTTATAAATAAATGCTAGTTTTTAGTTGTTTAAGGAAACAGAATTTCATTTAGCAAAATTAAATCATACGAAGCTTTAATCCTAATCCCCCCACCAAAACAAGCTCATTGTCAACAATAATCCTTAACAACACCACAATAATCCTTAATCCGTCCCATATAAAAAACAAACAAAAGAAAAGTTGCCAAATAATTCTATATTCAAACTATATCTATCTATTTAATTTCACAATTCTACAGTAGATAAACTGGTAAGATATACATTTAAATGTTTTTATTTATTTCAATATTCCAGTTTATTTTTTAACCCAAGAAAACAAGGTTGCCGATTGTTTGAGTCACTATTTCAATTTGAACTAACCAAAATCTGTTCTTCCCTTTTTTTTCTCCATCTATTTTTACCCCAGAAAAGAATTGAAGTTTAGAATTTAACAAACTTAATGAAATCTACTGGGAAGAAAAGTTCTTCTATGTGTTTAATGGAATCCAAAGGGAATACTGTATTACGATTGCTGGAAGTGAACAACTGGATGTTCACCCAGCTTTTTGACTTTGATCTGGAAAAAAGAATTCCAATAATTTAAGTATTTAATCTAATTTGTTTGGGGTATATTTCATGAAGCCAAAATGTTGAGCTATTAAAGAAAAATTGTTTTGTGTCATATCTGAGATTTGTTTATTTGCTGTGAAGTAAAACAAGATGGGTGAATATCCTCTAAGTGTGCTCATTCCATAATTGTTGCCAGGGGTTGTATAAAAAAGCTGGGTGAACATCTTATGAGTGTGCTGATTCCATAGTATTTGCCTGGGGTAGTATAGAAATGCTGGGTGAATATCCTCTAAGTGTGCTGATTCTATAGTCTTTGCCAGCGGTAATATGAAAAAGAAAAGCTGGGTGAACATTCTACAAGTGTGCTGATTCCATAACTTTTGCCAGCGGTAGTATAACAGAGCTGGGTGAACATCTTATAAGTGTGATGATTCCATAATTTGTGTCATGGGTTATATAAAAAAGATGAGTGAACATCCTCTAAGTGTGCTGATTTGATAATCTCTGCCAGCGGTAGTATTTAAAAAAGGCTAGGGGAACATTCTCCAAGTGTGCTGATTCCATCAATTTTGCCAGCGATAGTATAAAAAAGCTGGGTGAACATCTTATAAGCGTGCTGATTCCATAATATTTGCTAGGGGTAGTATAAATAAAGATTGGTTAACATCCAATAAGTATGCTGATATGCTGAGTAGTATACAAACAGCTGGGTGAACATCCTGTTAATGTGCTGATTCCATAGTTTTTGCCAGTGGTAGTATAAAAAGGCTGGATGAACATCGTTTAAGTGTGCTGATTTCATAATATTTGCCAGCGGTAGTATAAAAAAACCTGGGTGAACATCTTATATGTGTGCTGATTCCATAAACTTTGCCAGGGGTAGTATAAATAAAGCTTGATGAACATTCTACAAGTATACTGATTCCATAATTCTTGCCAGGTGTCGTATAAAAAAGCTGGGTGAACATCCTCTAAGGGTGCTGATTCCATAATTTTTGCCAGTATAAAAAGTTGATTCCATAATCTTTGCCAGAGGTAGTAGTAGCAAGAACCTCCACGGAAATCACCTTAATTCTCAGTTGACTATCTTTTCTTAAATTAAACGAACGATTATTATTTCAAGTATTGATATAAAAGATGACATGTAATAAAGAAAAT
Source organism: Architeuthis dux (assembly GCA_006491835.1). Classification (NCBI taxonomy): domain Eukaryota; kingdom Metazoa; phylum Mollusca; class Cephalopoda; order Oegopsida; family Architeuthidae; genus Architeuthis; species Architeuthis dux. The sequence continues at coordinate 6,132,130 of VCCN01001112.1, forward strand.
ATATGCAGTAATGAAAAATAAATCAATAATAACTATCTATAATGATTAAAGCATTTAAATTTGGAGTGAACAAACAGAGATGCGATGTTTATTGTAAAATTAGCTGTAACAAAAACTAATGCTGATCATAGAATTGAGTTTATTTCGAAAAAAAATGTAATTATTATTTCGAGTGATAGAAATAAAAAGTTTATAACGATGGTAAAGAGACATTAATTGAAAGGAAAGAAGAAAAATAATACTAAATATAATTATGATAAGAGTATTAGTATGAAATAAATTATATCAAAACAGCTTCTGACATTAACAATAATACACATTGACATTATCGACTGTTATAGAAATGTAACAAAAACAATAATACTGATTTTAATGAAATGAAAAGTGTAAAAACAATTATGGAAAAACAATTCAAAAAGAACAATTGTTATATTTACTAGCTACAATATATCGTTTTGGAGATTTGAAATCACGTCACGACATTGTCTTAAATCATGACGTCTTTTGGGTTTTAATGCAGATCAACTCCAAAAACACCAAGGTGGAAAGAAGATAATAATATATATACTTATTGAAACGTATGAATAAAATTGCTGTCTTCAGGATAAAGATAAAGATTATGGAAATAATCCTAATCAGACAAAGAGAATAACTTATTGTAACAAGAGATACAAAGAAATGTATTGCAGGTCTGGTTAGTCACTCAATAGAAACTGTCATGTGACCAACATCTTTTGGCAGCATGCCTTGTTGGGGGTGATTAATTAAAATAATGGGAGAAAAAAGAGATGATTAATGAATAAGTTACTTCTCTCGCCTTTTTTTGGGCCGTGATAACTGAAAAAGTCCGAATTTCCAACACAAAAAGCCAGACCAGCTTAAAAACCGAAGAAACCTATGTTGACAGTTTTGGTGAAAGTTTTGGTGACAGTTTTGGTTGACGGTTTCTAATATTAGTATCACAGAATTAAAAAACAAAAAAAAAACAAGCGTGAATGCTGCCGGACACAAACTGAGGGGTCAATTTATCATGAACTTACATTGTAAATTGATCCCCACTAAAAAAACCTATTTGGGGAGAGGTGTTAAAAAAACAATGAAACCGTTTGTTTTTTTTTAGACATAATAAGGAGCCAGATCAGCTTAAAAACCGAAGAAACCTATATTGACAGTTTTGATGACAGTTTTGGTTGACGGTTAAAAGACGATAAAAAGAGAAATATTATAACATAAACAACAATAAATGAATATTGATGATCATGACTGAGCTGCTGTTGTTGCTGCTGATACCATGAAGTGCTTTTACTAAAAGCATACGACAATCTAAGAACGTAAGAAAAAATAACAACGATTCTAAAATCAAATCTCATTAGTTGATGTTATCAAATTAAGTATAATGATTCAATTTCTATTTCTTCGAGCAAGCATAAGTGTCTGCTCATGCATATTCATACTTAATGCAAATTCATTAACGTCTAGAGGAACACATTCTTATTCGTCTGCACACAGTTTGTGATTGGTGGATATATTTCTGACGTCACTAAACAGATTAAAACGTCACTGAGTAGATTATTCGTCGGATATATTTTAATGTACAATAGAAGATCGAAGAACATTCTTAACTAAACATCGCAATAAAGAAGTGTCACTTTTAAAAATAACTACTAGAGTTTTTAAATGTGATGCATACCTGTGTATGTGTATGTAGATGTACAGACGTATATCTATTTACTGTATTGGTTAATTCTCTAATGTTGTATTGTTAGCGAATCAAAGTCAATCATAGGTGAGCGGAAGCCTATGGATAAATGTTTACCTTTGTGTTTATGCTTTTCCTAAGCTTGTTTGCTTCAATTGGAGGTGCGATTTGCGTAACGGTAACGGCTCCGGTCTGTTTATGTTCACTTCCCATTAATTCCATTGGGAAAGGCATGAATCCATCTCTTCTCCCCGAGCTATGGGTTAAATAGTCTTCGGAGAGCAACCAGTCTAGGAGAAGGACAACTCTGATTCCAAACCAGGCGGTTTGACGCTCCTGCAACTGATGCCAGACACATCGTTCTCTGCTTTCCTTTGAATGACATCAGCGAAGCCGAGAGGGGGATTCTGACTACTGGGCATCCCAGGATCTCCATACGCTTCTCTCAGGCATGCGCCCTGGAGAGGACACTCCAGTGTCGTTCCATTGTCTGTAGAGATAAAAATGGAGGTCATTAATTTTCTTCAAATAGTATTTGGTCGGGGTCCAGCAGGGCCTACCGTGCACCCCCTACCGTGCACCCCCCCTATAAAGTATACTTGAAATTTCCTTGTAAAATACTGAAATACCTATAAATTAATAACTTTTATGGTAAAAGTGAATTTTTGAATTCCTCATGTCAGAAAACCATGATGTAGCCCTTTAAACTACTCAGATATGTCAAATGGGAGACGAGATATGAAATTCTGTTTTTTTGGTGTGTGCTAGCGGCCATTTTGTCTTATGAAAATGAGGTAGTTCTTATCAACGTCTTTCTTAGGAATATCTTTTTTCTGAAAGAGGACATCCTAAGGAACATTTTGGTTCCATAAATATAGGATCATGGAAGGGGGGTGCATGGTAGATCCTGATGGTTATTGTAGACAGTAACAGACTCAGACTGATTCTGTGTACACAGGCCACAAACCTAGTTTTCTAAACATTTCTCGGTCACATCCGAAATCAATTGTAGCCATTGTGTCTTCTTTATCGTTGCAAAGTAATTTCGTCTCATTGATCTATAATCACACTTGATTTATTTTATACCATGATTCCAAAATAAGATATCAATATCGTTTAAAGTAGTAAACGCTCACTATAACGAACATCGATACAGCGAATTTCGGCTTTAACGAACTCGTGGATCCATCCAAACTGACTTCGGATTTACTGAACGAAGTTCGATAAATACGGCGAACACGTGGTCAATTAACGAACTTTCTTCTTATTTACCGAACGAAGTTCGAGAAAATGCGAGAACCAATCACCGATCGCGCGCGTGCCAAGACTGATCGGATACGTTGGTGGGAAGGAATTCTGGCACGCGCGTGCGTGGTTACGGCGTAGTCTCCTTGGATATTCATTCGTGTCAACGCATTTCTGACATAGCTTCTAAATATAAGTACACCTACGTCTACTCTAAGTTAATGAACGATGTGAGGTAAGGTCGAAAATAGAACTAGGGGCAGCCGAACCGTCCTTGGATTTACCGAACGATGTTCGTTAAATGTGACAAACTACCGAACTTACTTCTTATTTACCGAACGAGTGGGAAACCATCGGTTATAACGAACTTTCGGCTTTAACGACCATTCCGGCTTTAACGACCCAATTAGTTCGTTAGGGTTTACTATATTGCCGATTTTACAGCTACAAGAATAAACAAAAGAATATTGAGCCCAGTTTGAACTCGATCTTCTGAATTCTCTCGTGTTTAATATTCTCGTTCACTGTACCAGTTTGTTTCACAGTAATTGTGGACGTTCGTTGTCGGATAACATGTCTGGACGTGTGGAGGTGCGATTGGCGTAGCGGTAACAGAGCCGATAATAGAATCGGCGACCCGAGTTCAAACTCCGGTCGAGGCTGGGAAAGGCAAGAATCCAACTCTCCTCTCGCCAGCTATGGGTAAAATAGCAGGGCACACTGCGATGTCTAGCCTTGGGAAGGCAATCAGTCTAGGAGAAGGACAACTCTGATTCCAAACCAGAGAGTGGAGTCCCCCTTAAGGCGGTTTGACGCCCAATTTGACGCCCTTCCGGCAGCTCCTGCAGCCAAGCTGATGCCAATCAGCGAGGCTGAGCCGAGGGATTCTGCCGACTGGACATCCCAGGATCTCCATACGCTTCACCCAATGTCGTTCCATTGTCTCTAGAGACAAAACGGATGCCAATTCCTTATTAGATACTGAGTTTTTCACTGAGTGTTATAATACAATTAGCAAAGTTAGCAATACGAAATGGATGTAAAAAAACATTGGAAATGTCTAGTGACTGAAGGCAAAGGGTGTCCAGTATGAACTTAGGTACACAATCTGTATAGCATGTCTTTATATTGATTCAGTACTGCAGATTTTACAAGACAGATGTCCATGTAAATAACATATAACTGTTCAAATGGTTTTTCGGACGATTGAACTCCTTCTTGTTTGTGTTCAATCGTCCGAGGAACAATTTGAATATTAATCTTAATGATGGTCTGGAAAATAACAATGTGCCATAAGTGGATACGATATAGAATGATAAAAGAGAAAATAGGTGAGTTTAGAGCAATAGCTAATTAAGACATCTAAAACAATGCGAAAGATTTTGGATATCAGGAATTATCGGAAGATGAGGGTTGGTTGGTGGTTCGATATTTTATTGCCTTTGTCTAAATTTTCAATATAAGCAGAACACTGTCACCCCAAAGTTAATCGACGCCATGTCACTCTACGCGTTGTGGTTTTGTTAAGTTAGTTTGCAGCAAGCCAGTCTACAGAATTCACCAACTCAAGAAGCCGATTGGCATATCGCTAGTATTCGACTAAAGGCAACGCAGAAAGTGGGGCATTGGCACAGCTCTGTCCTTTTAAGATGTCGGGTCGCAAGCATCACGTATTCCCCTGTAGGAAGAACAGGCCACATTTCCCCCTCCCCCTTTGTAGTATCTACCAATTATAGTAGATATAACCTTGTATTAAGTGTAATAAAACATCATAGTAACACGATACTGGCTATATCGCCTTGGTCATTCCCGGTGCGTGGCCGTAGCTGGTCGGTCCGAAGAAAATCAAAGGAGGAAGGAGCAAACATTAGAAACGACTAAAACGATCATCACCTACGTGTAATTATTAGATGAAGCATTGTCAATTATAATTAATCATTTACTAATATTTCTTCCATCTTAATTTTAGTTGCCTTTTATTGCAACTACCCAGGCCGTCATTCTACAACAGTTAGTCAACAGTACGAATCTGAAATAAAGAGTAAGTTTCCGGCGAGACTCAAACTTCTATCTCTTTTTCCTCGGGAAAAAATAATGAACAAATCTCATGTTTTGATACAATTGAACTAAGTGGATGGATTATCATTTAAATCGTAGATGAAAGAATACGATAATGATTCTGTTTCCGATACGGAGTAGGCGTTGCTTTTGTTGACACATTGATCACGAATTTGAATTCAGTGCCAGCAATCGATGATAGAAAACCAGGTAAAAGCCGTGTTTGGAATAATGAAGTTCTTTTTAGTTACAGGATATCGATGCTACAAGATCTTCCAAATAATTTCCTTGGAGTAAACATCCGTCCACTCATCTATATTCCATAGTAGATTTATTTCTGTTTCTCTCGAATGAACAATCACGTATTTGTGAGATCACTTGAGCAAGGGGTGTAATTGCATAAATGACACCAATAAAAAGAAATCCACCCATTTGGGGTTCTACTTTAAGAAAACATTTTTTTAAATTAGTCAGCATTAACTTTCTGTTTTCAAAGCAAGACACGTGACTTTTTCCATGAGTGGCAAATTGTAAATGGTACAATTCATGGTAAAGGCACCATTATCGCAGTTATATAGTCCGGGGGCCAGCAGGGCTTACCGTGCACTCCGCCCCCATGATTTTACATTTATGGTACCAAAATGTTCCTTAGGATGTCCTCTTTCACAAAAATGATGTTCCCAAGAAAAAAGTTGGGAAGAACTACCTCATGTGCATAAAACAAAATGGCCGCCAGCACACACCAAAAAAGACAGAATGTCACCTAGTTGACATATCTGAGTACTTTAAAAGGCTCTATCATGGTTTTCAGACATGAGGAATTCAAAAGTATACTTTATTTTACCATAAAATAATTATTTATAGATATTTCAGGATTTGTGTATGTATATATCATTAGAAAGGGTGTGCTGGCGGCCATTTTGATTTAGACAAATGAGGTACTTCTTCCCAACTTTTTCTTGGGAACATCTTTTTTTTCTGAAAGAGGACATCCTAAGAAACATTTTTGTACCCTGGGGCAGCAGGGGTTACTGAACCCCCCGGACTAATACGCTCCTGGGTTACTACTAGAGGTCGACCGATTAATCAGGCCGATATTTGAGCGTTGACCGGAGGTGGGGTAGTAAAGTCCAGAGAGATGACCGTACAACACGTGTGAAGGTGTATGGAGGGAGGGCGGAGGCAGTCGTGTTGGTTCTTAGTCTTTTTTCTTTCCTATGAAAGAAAGGAGGGGAAGGCTTATTTAGCTGTCGACTGGTTGTCACTGGAAGCAAAGCGAAGAAAATACGGGAGGGGAAGAAAATAAAGGTTAAACATTGAGTAGATTATACAGTGTTTATAACTAATGTATACACTTCATAACGTTTTCATTTCCCAAACAGAGACAATGCACATTTTTTATTTTTCAAATATTTTTCTGTGTTCAAGTGAATAATACATTATTTTAGATGCAAAAAGAAACAAAACATATCGGCCATCGGCCGCCCTGCTCTCTAAATATCGGCATTGCATCGGCATCGACCAAAAGCCATATCGGTCGACAACTAGTTAGTACATTTGATTTGGGTGAGATTGGAGGCCGCGATATGAGACGAATTTGTAGATTATCTTGTTATTTCAATTCATGCATGAATGCCTGAGTGGGTAGATTAGTTGTGGTTTTTCAGAACCACACAAAACGCTGGTTTCAAATGCTGATTTTCATAGCAAAAACACTTGGCCTTGTGCCAGAACTGGCTGAGTCAATTGCATGCTCATGCTATTTTGTTTGAATTTACTGAATGATAGAATCGTTCAATGTACTTCTTGATCAGGACTTTTTCGCCAAGGGGGCAAATAAACAGTGATCTTAGTTCAGAAATGAGTTTTTAGGCTCATGCCAAGATTTTCTGCTGCCAAAGATGCATCAGATCGGAATAGATACATTAGAGGGAAGCAAAAAGCAACAGCACAGCAAGTTTTCTTTTTTGGCACCGAATTCTGGTCTCATCTTGTTAGTTAAGAGATAAGCAAAGATAAGCAAAGGAAGTGATTTCACACACACACACACGGGCGCGCACACTCACACACACACTGAAAGGAAAACATTAAAAAAGAATCAATGGGTGATCTGATAAGAGAGAGAGAGAGAGAGAGAGAGAGAGAGAGAGAGAGAGAGAGAGAGAGAGAGAGAGAGAGAGAGAGAGAGACGTCACATACATACATATAGATTTGTCAGGGACATGCACACTGATTTGATCTCAAATACAGAATAAATGAACAGAAGAATTTAAAAGAAAATAATGACTCCCCAAGAAACGAACACATATGAAATCACATAAAGACATTCAGCTAAAAAGAAATGCAGAAATACATATTATCACATTTATTTTCAACGACAAAACTTACAGACGTAAAGAAACGAGCAAAGGCTGCATTCTTACAGACGCACATACATCTATCTATCTATCTATCTATCTATCTATCTATCTATCTATCTATCTGTTCATATCTATCTATGTATCTGTTCATATCTATATATTTATCTATCTCTATCTGTTCATATCTATCTATCTATTCATATCTATCTATC
>VCCN01001113.1:8375-23087 GCA_006491835.1 Architeuthis dux
ACAAAAGCTGACATCTCTCAAAATGCCCCCTCAATCCATTTCATTATAAATCACAGCACACGCAATACTCATTCCTTTCATCTTTTTATTATCAAAGATTTCAAATTCCTCTCACACAATTTACTTGCCTAACTCCAACCTTATTAAATAACATGCTTTTCCCAAATGATTATGCTTCATCCAGATTGCGGCCTGTTAAGTGAAACTCCATACAAAAACTTTCCCAGCAGGTGAGAATTCCCCCATCCTCTACCATCCGCTATCTTTACCAGACTGTCAGAATCTCAGACCCCATCTTTGCTATCCATCATTTCAGACCAATGAAAATTAAGAAGGCAAGCAACAAAAAATATTGTTTCACTTTTTCACCAATTCTACCCCAGGTTTATTTTTACCCAAATCGCTTAAATCTTTCAAGACTTCTGGGACATCTATACCCTGGGGTTTCTATGACTGCTGGGATAGATATGTCCTCTAGATCTCAGACATTAATCACCTTAATAGTTTTGTCTTGAAAGGGTTAAAGGAAGAGTAGATAAAAATAATATAAAAATAGCTCATCTCTTATATTTTTAGTTTAGAATTCTTATTTACCTCTGCCAATGAAGTTGGAAGAGGTATATGTATTCACTGTCTGTCCACACAATATCTCCAAAAGTTCTCAATGAATTTCAATGACATTTTGTGGAAGGATGGGCCATGGGCTAGGGAAAAATTAATTAAATTTTGGGGCGGATCCAGGAATTTTTACAGTTACCTCCCTGCATCGTAGCTATATATGAATTGATTTTTATTCCGTTTTTTGACAATGTCGTTGGCAGAGGTATGCGCTCTCTGAGTGCTTTCTAGTTCTAGAATCAGACAAAGTTATTCAAATTAATTGGAACAAAATGAAGGAATACAAGAAAAATATATTATGTCTATTTCTTCTTGTGACTCATCCATTCCTTTCTTCTCAACCGTTGAGATACTTCATAAATACAACTCGCATAAACATCTTTTCCTTGAGTCTAATGAACCCATTCTTATATTAAAACAAGAAAAATATTTCTTTCTAATACAGAACTAAAATAAAAAATGTGAAGCTTGCAAACTTTAACTGTATTAAACAATTTTCTCCATAGCGTACGTTTTGACAACGGATATATTCTGGCTTGTCATGCCAATTTTAATATACAGTCAACCAATTCTACGCAAGTTCTGATAAAACACCTAAGCTCAAAATATTGACTTTAGCTTTGTTTTTGAAAGAACAGTAACTTTAATCAGATTAATTTCTTTTTTCTTGGCTTCTAGGTTTGAGCCTAGCAAAACAACACTGTCATGCAGTTAATCTAACTATTCAACTATTAACCAGCACTAGACCTTACAGCTTCAAGTTCAGAGATCTAATAAAGCTTTTACCAAACAATACATATCAATTATTCTAAAAAACAAAACAGCCACAAAACTGTTGCTATGATAAACAATTATCAAAACTATATATACAAATAAACTTAAACCGTGCCGAGTGGCCCTTCACTCTTCCAGAAATAGATTTTTTGAAAAACAAATGCAAATATCTTTGCAAAAGATAATTCCTTCCCTTAAGTCCATAACATTATCAAACCTATTTTGAAAAATCCATATTACTTATCATTTCAAGTGCTTCACCAAAAAAAACCCAAGTCGCTGCCTTTTTTTTTCATGGCCAAGATAAAGTTGATAATGGTATCCAGCATCTTCCACTTGTGCAAATCTCTACTCTATCAGAATAAGCTAACCAAGATAATCTAGAGACCTTCCACTTTTAGCACATTGCCCTGCAGGGTTAATCTAATCTTTCTTCTATCAGAACAGAGCATTCTCTACGACTTGCCAGCCAACCATTCTCTACACACTATGCCAGCTGGACACATGGGTTTTCATTATTTCTTGCAAATAAGATAATTTTTCTTTTACCTACAAAAAAGAGAAAGTATTAACTTTATCAAACACACATAAATAACCTTTAGCCTGGATCTAAAATGTCCCAATTTACCAGGAATTTTCTTTCAGTAGTCGCTATTGCTCTCCTCTCCTCTCTCTCTTTCTTTTATATCCAGTGAGAATTACAATTTCTCTATTCTTGAGTTACCTCATTTTGCTTGAGCCTAAGAACTCATCAAAAGAATAACAGCCTCTTGGATAAAATAAGGAAACATTCCATGTCTAATAAGAGAAAGATATTTTAGACATCTGAGATATGAATAATATAGCACCACAAGGCACAACAGATAAAATATAAGAAAAACAAGAGTATTTGACTTTAACACGTGGATGAGAATAATAAATAAATTGTTTAACTAAGCATTATAAGAAGAAAATTGCAAACAGAAGTCTTTGCATTTCTGATAATTCCAAGATCTGAGGTAACAGTGTACTAGCATTTTACACTTCTGATAATTCTAAGATCTAAGGTAACAGTGTATTAGCTCTTTACACTTCTGACAGTTCAAAGATCTAAGATAACAGTGTATTAGCTCTTTACATTTCTGATAATTCCAAGATCTGATGTAACAGTGTATTAGCACTTTACACTTTTGATAATTCCAAGATCTAAGATAACAGTGTATTAGCTCTTTACATTTCTGATAATTCCAAGATCTGATGTAACAGTGTATTAGCACTTTACACTTCTGATAATTCTAAGATCTAAGGTAACAGTGTATTAGCTCTTTACATTTCTGATAATTCCAAGATCTGATGTAACAGTGTATTAGCACACTTCTGATAATTCTAAGATCTAAGGTAACAGTGTATTAGCTCTTTACACTTCTGACAGTTAAAAGATCTAAGGTAACAGTGTATTAGCACTTTACACTTCTGATAATTCTAAGATCTGAGGTAACAGTGTATTAGCTCTTCACACTTCTGAATTCCAAGATGTAAGGTAACAGTGTATTAGCTCTTTGCACTTCTGATAATACCAAGATGGTATCCTGCTCTTCTAAGTCACCCATCAGTAACGCTTTCAAACTCCCGATCTTGTCAGATTCATGTTGTGCTAATAGTGCAATAAAGCAAAAACAGGAAAGTTATAAATACACAAAGCTGATCTGAAATACAGCAAGGTTAGTAGCTGTCTAGACAACCGAGTAAGTTTTCAGAATTCTGGAAATAGTTGAGATAGAAACAGTTGCACTAGCACCATCTCCATTGAACAAATGACTGCCAGCATCAAAGAATGGTGTAAACCTGACTGACGTGCAACTGATCCAACTGAGTAGTAGTAGTAGTAGTTTGCAGAAGGTGTTAGAACCCACAGACTTGAGAATTCATCACAGATTGGATTACCATTTTAAGAGATCCCAAAGTGAATTTCCTTCAAAGCAAGTATAAAATAAATATTTACAGTTTTGGGAAGATGCAAGAGAAATGATAATAGAGAAATGACAGCAAAGAATAGCAAATAGAGAATAATTCTAAAGATGAGAAGAACAAGAGTTTCTGAAAGTTTGTGTAAAGATCAACTTGGAATCTATATCTATATCTGTTCTTAGAGAGAAAAAACAAACTTTCTATTACACTATGAGGTAGATTGATACAATAAAAGATTTAAGACATTTATGTAAAATAAAAAATAAAATCCACCTTAGCAGCAGACTATTTTCAGACCATGTAGAGATCAAATTTTTATTCTTATTGACACTCTAAATATGAAAAAGTCATGTCAATCCAATTTTTATTCTTATTGACACTCTAAATATGAAAAAGTTGTGCCAATCCAATTTTTATTCTTATTGACACTCTAAATATGAAAAAGTCATGCCAATGCTTTACATCAATGGTTCCCAAAGTTTTTCGAATCACGGCGCCCTTAGTGTATAAGGATTTTTTTCACGGCACCCTAAATCAGAAAATATCTGAACAATTGCATTTCCATTTATGGTTAGGTAAAAAAGAATGAATCGTGTAATTTAAATTCATAAAAAAGTTATATATTTGTTTCAGCTTAATAATCATGCATGACGGGTGAGCCTGTTGTTCACCACACAGTTTCTCAAATGTTAAGAGACAAACTGGAGACAGCAACCCTCACTTCCTGTTTCATGTGGATTTTTGCACGATATCTGCAAAAGCTACTGGTGAAATCCCAGCTTTGCAGAGATAAGTCGTCACAAATGGAATTAGGATTCGCTGAGCTTTAGTATTTAGCAGAGAATATTCATCTTTACCGATATCCAAAACTCAATTTATATGCAACTACTATATACAGAGAATGCTCTTGAACAATCCAGAATGTAAACTATCAACCAAGCACCATCTACGGTTGAAACGGTAAAGTTCAACACTAAACGAACAGAGTGATTCAAGATGTGCCAGTTAGCTGTCACTTCCTATTATTGTGACATCAGTGCATTGAATCACGATTGACTTGAATTATTAAAATCTTTTAATATGCATGGGAGCCACGGCTCAGACTTTGGGAATCACTGCCTTACATGACTTAATATCATTTTGACAAGACTGGAATTCAAATATTAATCATCCTCTCAAAATGAAGATAAATGTTGTTCTTCAAGTCTGTAAATGTCAATCTCCCTTTATCCCTACTGAGAAGAGAACTACAAAGCAAAATACACTAACAGAGAAGCACAGATGGTTTTTAGGTCTTAATTGTTTCAGCAGATATTATTATGTATGTCTTTAGATACATAAAAGAGAAAATAGATTGTAAATAAATAATCATATTTCATAGCTGGATATTAAATACTAGTTTATCTGTGCCATCAGAATCGACTGCATATATGAAATTGCATTTTATAAATGTGGATAATAGAGATTTGCATTGCTGTGAGCTTGGAGAATATATGGATACACATTGCATTTTATATACGTGGATAATAGAGATTTGCATTGCTGTGAGCTTGGAGAATAGTATTCTGTTAATCACAAATGGATTTTTATTATTTTTTGTTTTTGTTACTTAAAAAAAAAAGATTTTTTTTTATTGTTCTTTAAATTCAGCATTTTTATTACGTCATCAGAAAATGAAATTCTATTTTACTACGTCAGTTGCATCTCTTGGCGTGACAGAGTACAAAAACATATTGCTAATTATTATATGCACGGATTATTTCTTTTTTTTCTCAGAACAATTGGTTAAAAATACTGTATTGAAAAGTCTGTTAAAATAACATTCTCATTAAAGTTTCTAATGATTTACACAAAACAATCTTTGAATCTAACTGCAATTTACCCCGCAAATCCAATCAGTCTGTTGCCGATTATGAATAATATTTCTCAATAATATATTCTTAATACGTCTTAGAAATAACTTGAAAAAATGTCTATCAAAATAGAAATCTAGTCGTGGCACATAGCAATGTCATGTAACATCTCATAAAATTTCTTTGGATCGAAACATTTTTTTTAGGAACAGTTAATAAGATAGTTAACAGACACCGATCTTATTGCAGACAAGATTGATTTTTTTTGTTGCCTCTTACAAACCTATAATACCAGTCTTTCTCAACTTTTTTAGACTTGAGGAACCCTTGAAAAAACTTTTATATCTCAAGGAACCACTGCATAAAAATATTATATGTACACTTAACGACACATCAGGGTGTTAAAAAATCTATATGTATTATAATCTGAAAGTAATTGTCCGTGTTCTACAGGGTACATATCTGTTCATTTTGGTGAACATTCTAAGATACTCTATTTTTTCAGCCCTCTTTAACCGAAAGGACATTTAATATAAAATCAATGTATATCAAATGGAGCAAAAGTTGGGTGCTTTTTTGATGCATTTATAAAATGTTCGCGGAACCTCTACCAACCTCTCGCAGACCCTAGGGTTCCATGGAAGCCTAGTTGAGAAAGGCTCGACTAGACAGAGAAATGTACTATTCTCCATTCACATGGTTACTGCCATCAAAAGTGGAGAAACAACCACATTCCTTTGCCATGCCAATTTCCAAGTGTACAACCCAACTTGGGCAATAGAATAACAATATTTTGGTACATTGAGATCTATATGGGTCATACTGCACTAATACATAATAGATCATTTGTTCTTTATGAACTTGTAGATAAGAGAGCCTTCTGTGCGTTCCACAAGAAATTGACAAAATACTACTATATATTTCTCTTTTGACCAATTTAAAAAAATATTATACCAAGAAAAGATTTAGAACAAGTCTGGTTAGTCACTCAATAGAAACCATCATGTGGCCAATGTGTTTTGGCAGCATGCCATGTTGGGGGTGATCAATGAATAAGTTACTTCTCTCACCTTTCTGAATTTTCAAAAAACAAGCATGAACACTGTTGGACACAAACTAATGGACAAGTTTAGCATACTTACATTAAAAAGTTTTTCTAGACATAATAAGGAGTAAATGTTTAAATTTTCAGCCCTCTAGCTTCATTGGTGCAGCCTGTACGTGTGACACATACATAGATAGATATATAGCCAGCCAAACCCACTTAAAGACTGAAGAAACCTAGGTTGACAGTTTTGGTTAACGGTTTCTGATGCACACAATTCATATAAGCTTGGAAAAAGAAAAAGGGGAGGGGAGCATTAACAAGAATTTATTTCTAAATCTGAACTTTGATTATTGATCTCAAGACTTGCAATCGAAGACTATTTGCTCTCCAATTTTTAAAAATGTTTCATCTTTATTACGCAGTTCAGAATACTATAGAAGGGGAGAGTTCTTTTATCCAAGGGAATCAATGTCTCAAAGGGATCTGATCGGGGGTTTGTTTATTTGTTTGCATCATCTATAATTAGGAAGTTGAGCGCCGCATCAGTCAATCGTGTAATGGTAGCTCTATCATATTATTGACAAGGAAAAGATGGAATAGATCCAACATCTCCAACCGATATTCCATATAATATCCGAGGAAATAAACACAAGAGGAAACACGTCTGGTTAGTCACGCAAGAGAAGCAGTCACGTGACCATATCTTTTGGCAGCAAGCCGTGTTAGGGGTCATCAATTAAAAAATTAGAAAAGGGATGTTCAATGAATAAGTTAATTCAAGGAAATAAACACAAGAGAAACAGGTCTGGTTAGTCACGCAAGAGAAACAGTCACGTGACCAACATCTTTTGTCAGCATTGGAAAATTGGAAAAGGGGTGATCAATGAATAAGTTACTTCTCTCGCCTTTTGTTGGATGACTAAAAAGTCAGAATTTTCAAAAAAACAAGTGTAAATGCAGCTAGACACAAACTAAGGTACTAATTTAGCATAAACTTACTTTGTAAATTGAACCCCCAATCCTACTAAAAAGTGTGTATGTGGAGGATTTTTTGGAAAAAAATGTTTTCTTCTAAATTTAATAAGGAGTAAATGTTTACATTCTCAGCCCCCTAGTTCTATTGGTGCAGCCTGTATGTGCAACATATACATAGTCAGACAGACCCACTTAAAAACTGAAGAAACCTACGGAGTGTCAGTAGACGACTACATTGTCATTGAACTCTGGAGCCTCATCTTGAAAGAGGTTTCTTAGAAACTGTCAACCAAAACTGTCAACATAGGTTTCTTCGGTTTTTGTTGACAGTTCATAACAAACCACTTTCGAGATGAGGCTCCAGAGTTTAGAGACAATATAGTCTTCTAGAGACACTAAGCCGTAAGGGAAGATTCTAATAACCACAACTCCAGTTAGATGCAACTATTTCAGATTACCAGTGGAAAAAATTCACGGACATATTTGAATTAAACAGTGGTGGTGGGCAGTGAACAAAAAATAGTCCAAATTTTCAAAAAAACAAGTGAGAATGCTGCTGGATACAAAGTAAGGGATCAATTTGGCATAAACTTACATTGTAAATTGAAACCCCACTAAAAACCCTTTTTTGGGCGGGATTTAAAAAAAAAGTTTCTACTATGAACGGTTAGGAATGGGAGAGGTCCAGATACATAGATACATATAAATTTTAGAACACATGAATAACCTAAACCCAGCAACAGTATTTAAACCAATGTTGTGGGTAGAGGTGATTAAAAAGTCATACTGTTCATTATATAGATAGCTGCTCAGCTATCAATTTTGCAAGGATCTTGAGATTGGTTCTTTGTGTGTGCTTACAAGATTAATCAAAGATAACAATTGGATCAATCTTGGTAGATAGGGTTGGACCATAAATGTATAAGCTTTTTACTTTTTATTGTGTAGTGAGGTTAAGCGAATCAGATTTTGGTCTACAGATGCAAGGAAGACTAAATACCAAACAATCAGTAGCAATAGTCATAACTAGCATTCCAAGGGAAATTATGAATCACCGCCACCCATATATGCTGTGTTGGGCATGATCAATTAAAAAGTTGGAAAAAGAGGGTGATCAATGAATAAGTTACTTATCTTGCCTTTTGTTGGGCTGTGATCACTAAAAAAGGTTTGAATTTTCAAACAACAAGAGGACACAAACTAGTGACCAATTTAGCATAAACTTACATTGCATATTGACCCCCCCCCCCTCTAAAAACCTATTTAGGGGATGAATTTTCAAAAACGAAAAAAACATTTTCCCTACTTATTGAGGTATTTAAACCAATGTTGTGGTTAGTGGTGATTAAAAAGTCATACTATTCATTATATAGATAGCTGCTCAGCTATATATTTTGCAAGGATCTTGAGATTGCTTCTTTGCATATAAATCTCTTTGTGTAAAAACTCTCAAGTATGAATGGTTAGGGGTGGGCGAAGTCTGGATACATAGATAGATACACATAAACTCAGCAATGAACCAGTGTTGTGGGTAGCGGTGATCAATAATGCAGCCTGAAGGGCTTGCATCTCCTTATCAGATACTTTTCTCCTTATAAACTCCCACTTTCTCGAAATAATGCAAATTGAAAGGTAAAACACATAATCTGACAGACCTTTAAAGTGTTATGGAGAACAGAAACCTCAATCATCACAAGCGTAAGACAGTGGATATCCAGTTCCAGTTCAACCCATGACCTAGTAGATCAGTGGGGTGCCATGTTAAGTACTACCCCTTCATGGCATTTCTAAGGGCAATGGGTGTTACTTGGAGGTGCCCATCTCCTCTCAAAGTAACATGCAACAAGTTGGACTGGGTTATATGGTTTGGAATCAAAGTTGTTCATCTCCTAGACTGGTTGCCAACCAAGACTAGAGAGCTCACTCTACCCTACTATTTACTCAAGTCTAGAAAGTCCATTCTACTCTGCTATTTACCCATAGTTTTTGAGTGGATTCGTGCCTTTCCCAGGGGCATTAGTATGGTGAACACCAACTGTCTCAGCTGGACTCTGAACTCAGTTTGCCGATTCCATTTTCAATGCTGTTAACTGTTAGGCCACTTAAACCTCCTAATTAATATAGATTTGTTTATTTGCAAATATAGATTTGCTTATTAGTATATAGTGGATATAGATTTGCTGATTAGCTGCTCAAGGTTCATTGTTGTGGGGCAAAGTAGGTCTTTGTAAGTGGCACCATAAAACAGAAGATAATTGGATGAGATCCAAAGTTTCATCAAGTTATCTTTCCAGTTTCAATACACGAGATGTAAAATGGGATCTGGTGATGAAATAAGAGGATCAAGTGTTCAGAACTGAAACATTTCTTTGCCACAACACGGATTTATATGTTAATGAAGAGGTGAGGATACCTAATCAAAATCATTGAGTGGTTTGTTTTGGATGCAGTCTAGAGTCACAGATGAATGGTAGGCACTAATCTATTTCTGGTTACGTTCAAGTGGCTGAGAAATGAAATTCAGCTAAGCCTAAATAACTAGAGGCTATTAACTCAGACATAGATTAGTCTGAAGGATTTTATGGATATACACTCTAAAATTTAAGTCGATTTGAGGCCATGTTACTTCCAACAAAGCACAAATAATAAGTTTGATAATAATTCTGCAATCAGCCACTTTTCATAATTAAAGCATTCTGCACATCTATACCCTACCAAATAAAATAGACTCTTCTACTCCAACCCTTCATCGTATTTATCATTAGTAGTAACAAAAATAGTCATGTATAATGATAAACGAACAGAGAGTAAAGCTTGTTCATCTCCACCACCAATAGATTTCCCCTCCACTCTTCAGTAATATTATTAGGAATATCTAGAACAAAAAAATCTAATCAAACTTTTGAATAGAGGGTATACATGTTCTAATGTGCATATAATTGATTGCATAACGGAGTGTTCTTAATTCATGCCATCATTATGAGCACGATACTGTTGATGTATACAAAATGAGAGAACCTTAAAGATGAAGGTAGAAAAAGAACAAACATAAGAACAAGGAATGTGATGAGGATGAGAGTGTGTGTATATATGTGCACGTGAGATAATGGCATCACACGTGGGCAGATTTGGCAAATCCTTGCAGCTGTTCACAGATGATGAGAGTCAGTTGCACTCGACAGAGGAGCGATTGTAAATTATTAGCCCAGAGAAGATAACTGGAGAGTCAAGTGTTGAAAATACAAACTAGATATTAACATTGAAACAATCAAAAACAGTAGAAAGGCAGGTGATCAAAGGTTGAAAACTGATCTAGAGTCTATCAAAGTGTTGAAAGGTACCCAGATTTAAAAGACATTTAATAATCTTTTTCCATTTTGTGAGCATAAAAACTGTGGTTAAAAAAAAAATGAATCATTTGTGTAACAGCTGCTAAATAAATGAGCCATCAGAAGGATTCGGCCCTCAACTTGATTATGGAACAGCCAAGTGCTTAAAATAGAATTATTTTATAACTACATGATTAGTAACACACATCTTTACACAAACAGAACAAGCAAAGTGGCTAAGAATTAAAATGATGAAAGCACATTGGGAGTTGAAACCACAGGGAGACCAGTTCATTGGAATTTAAATTCTTTCACTGAGAATAAATCCGGTCAAGATTAAGTTTAGCAAACCAGAGTAATTTTTTATAAAAATGTATTTTTCTAATATAGTTGGATATGCTTTGATTAAATTTGACCTTCATTTCTCCTGGAAATCTTTTCATTTTTGAGAAAAACTAACTTTTAAAGTGGAAGCGGATGAGCTTGCTCTAATGTGGAGGTTCAATTTACAATGCATGTAAAATACAAAACTGGACCCTCGCTTTATGTCCATCTTTCTGACAGTAGATGTTTGATTTACAATGTAAATATACTGCTAAACTAGACCCTTTTTTGTGTCGATCTTTATGCGTGTGAGTATGGCTGCAACTATAGTGTGTGTTGCTTTTCAGTTTGTACATTTTCCTACAGATAATACACTAGTTTCTGAAATTGAATTGCAACCATTAATCTGATTAGGTAGACATCCCAACATTAAAATATCCTTTCCAGTTATGAGAAGGGTCATTAACATTAACCCCTTTGAAATTAAAAAATCTCCTGTTTACCCCATCACACTCGGATATTACACCCGAAGAAGGCCGAAGAATGGATTGGCTGAAACGTTGTGTTAACAACACAAACAACAAGGAGTTCAATCGTCCGAAGAACTATTTGAACTTCTGTTTTGGCCCGACTTAAATTTGCTACTAATACAGCTACCCAGCATTGCCCTGTGGGTTGCCTTGTATTTAAGCCTATTTTTTTGGTTTTTTTCCTAAATGAAATATAAGTAACAGTATATTATTAGATTTTGTAATAACAATTATTTTAATTATGTGGACTAATTTATCTTTGTGTTCAAGGTGAACAGATTTCATAATTTAAAACTACCTTAATAATTGATAAGTTTAATCGTCCGAAGAACTATTTGAATTAAAATATCCTTTGACTAAATTTTTTGGATCAAAACTTGAAATCCTTTGATTGTATTTTTTTTTTATCATGATTTAATCAAAAATTTTAAAATGATGACAACTTCACCTGAGGTGGCTCAAATAGTGTCCAAACTCTTTTTGCAGCTCAACAATCTCCTGCATAGGCGCCATACCCACATACTAAGAGCCAAAGGATTGCTTTTCCATTGAACTCCTGTGGCATTTGCTGCTGCTCAGGAATCAAGCTGACATCTTTGCCACCAAATTGATAAGCAACAACAAGGAAGCTGACTCTTAGACTTTTGAACCATTCGTGCCACAGTTTATCAGTGGCATCTTCACTGGACCTGTATATTTCAATTGGCTGACATATCCTTGGATTCAAAATAGGGAATTGATAACAAAACAGGTTTTGCATGTCTTTTGGCAACATCTCGTGTTGGGGGTGATCAATGAATAATTTACTTCTCTTTTGTTGGGCTGTGATCACTAAAAATGTTCGAATTGTCAAAAAAACAAGCATAAATGCTGACAGACACAAACTAAGGAACCAATTTAGCATAAACTTACATTGTAAATTGAACCTCACTAAAGACCTGCAGGAGAGGAGTGGGGGTTAAAAAAAAAAAGATGTTTTTTTCTGGACATAGTAAGGAGTAAAGGTTTAAATTTTCAGCCCACTAGCTACAGCCTGTACACGCAATAGCCAGCCAGCCAGACCCACTTAAATAATAAACCTAGGTTGACAGTTTCTAATTATAAAAAAGAGTTAATACTGCCCTAACCACTGAATGTGATGGACAGTAGTGAAGAGAAAGAAAAGCACTTGAGTTAATAGCAGAGAAAAAGAGTGTTGGGAGTGATAAAAGAGGAAATTGCAATCTGTCATTGAACACCTAATATTCAGGCTATTAAGGATTATGCATATCAACGAGTGTTTATAATAATTTCCCTCTACAACAACAACATACTTCAAAAGAGATTAAATACTTTGTATCTGCATTATCAATAAATACAAAGGTTAATTATGACAATTACTGAAAAGTGGACTGGATTTTCTCTTGATAACAATCAGCTGCTTCGTGTTTACGGAGGAATGTTGGTTATCAGAACCACCAATTATCCACATTTCGGATTATCCAAGATTTCAAGGTCCTGTGAACATTTCATTTTATGACTTTTTCCCAAGCACGTATCTGTTACAAGTGATGGAGTTTATTGCTGTTCCCAAGTCTGAGAAGAGAGAGCAGTCGGTCTTCTTGATCTCAGTCGGTCACTTTAAACAGTGTTGAAATAATTTTAACACATAAAAAGAATGACACGCTGAAGGATGTAAAAGCATGGCAGAAGCTGTAGTGCTATCTTCATTCACTCAATTTTGAAGCAATCTCTTGTGTTTCTACACATTTTATCGATTGAATGAAATCAAACTCTTTAAACATTCTTTTCTATGTACTTGTGTTCTCTATGGCTTCCTTTTTTATGATCGAATCAATTATCCAAACAAAATACTCTGCACCCATCTTATTCGGATAATCAGCATTCTTCTGTATAAAGTTTCAGCTAATAACTTGGTTAAATTTTCACTTGTTTTGTTGCTCATTAAGTATTACCGTATTTGATGGCATATAAGACTCCCTCCAACTATTTTTAAAAGGTGTTTAAATGCATCATGTCTCTCATAGTTTCTTTTCAATACATCACAACCAAAACTAGCATTCCAAGGAAAGTTATGAATCACAAACACCCATATATATAAATTGGAAAAAGGGGTGATCAATGAATAAGTTACTCCTCTTGCCTTTTGTTGGGCTGTGATCACTAAATATTGAAACCCCTCTAAAAACCTAGGGGGGGGATTTTTAAAGAAAAAACAACATTTTCTCTACTCCTTGAGGGGAGGGTATGTGCAAAATTTCAAGTTTCTACTATGAAAGGTTACAGCTGGGCGAAGTCCGGATACATATAAATGTCAGAACACATGAATAACCTAAACCCAGCAATAAACCAGTGTTGTGGGTAGAGGTGATTAGTTAATAAATAGAATTCCGTATTCACATGCCAACCAAAATTGCTGCAAATAGATGATTGAACCAAGGCACAAAGATGGAGTTTGTGTAGATTGCAATAAAGATTAGGCTAGTATAAACGTTATTTTCAGAGAGATACCATATATATTTGTGTATAATATGCACTTTTTCCTCAGATCTTTAAACCTAACACTTAGAGGTGCATATTATACATGAGAACTAAATGTTACCCCCTTTTCCCCGGCCAAATGATGGCCATATTCAGGATGGCATGACCCAAACTAAGTTATATCATTGTAAAGAGTTTAAATCTCTAAATAATGTGTAAATTTTGTGTTTTTCAAAACACAACGTATATTATATAAAATCAAACCAGGTAAAAAGTTTACCAAAAAGTTAATTTTAGCCGCTACAAATTCTGAAATATCAGAGTATATTATACAAAAGAGATGTTTTTTTCCAGGATTTTATAGCCCATAATAAGGTGTGCGTATTATATACGAGTGTGTATTATACATAAATAAATACGGTAAATGGTTACAAATCAATTGAGAAAGCACTTACCATCCTGAAAGACACGTTCAACATTGAGACCGTATGTTGCACAGGTTTCATAATATGTACATCTTTTCAAATCTGTTGCAAGTTTACGGGCCCTTGTATCATCAATCACACGTGGATTGCTTTCACTGATAGCATCTGAAAATGGAAAAAACCAAACATTATTCTCTTATAAAATGGAAGAATATATAAATTACTTGTTAAAATATTTTTAGATACCAAAATGGCACAACATTTTCTGTCCTGCAATGTTTAAAAATCACATCAATAAATTCGATTGAATTTTTGTTTTACTTGGCTTTATATTATTCTTATACTTGTTGACCGTGCCGTCAAAAAATGACAGCAATATTTAAGTAATTTTGCATTTAGTTAAATTAG
>VCCN01001113.1:23431-34443 GCA_006491835.1 Architeuthis dux
CACCAAATGGCCAAAAGGAGATAATTTCAATCAAAAGTTATTTCCCTTAAAATTAACACTCTATTTTCCTTGTATGAATTTAAGAGTTAAAGAGAAATTACAAAGAAAATATCACTTTCTCGTATCATATTCTAACATTTCTAGCCAAATTTTCCTTGGCGCTACAAGCTGATACAGCACGACCTTTTGCAATTTAGATGACCTATGAAAGTCTCCATAAGCAATTCTTGCCACATCATCATGAGATTCAAATAATAAATATTCTATTTAATTAACCTCTGAAGCAACAAGCAATATTTCTTGTACTCAGTATTAGTGGTGTGAGGTAGAGTAGTGTTTATCGGACTGAGTTCGAGTTTCATCCGAGGCTGTTTACTTTGCACTAATACCTTTGGGAAAGGCATGAATCCACTTCTCCCCCTTAGAAATGGGTAAATAGTTGGGCAGTTGGAGAACTTCAGCCCTGTAAGGCAGTCCAGCTTGGGTGTGGTGCTAGCAACTTAATCCTGTAAAACCTACTTGCTACTAAAACTGCAATGTGGCCCTATGCTCCACAAGGAGTCTATAGGGGGGGGGGAATTAGTACACACTGTTGACTAGTGAAAGTGGCCGGTTGCTAGAGTGAGATTTTTAGCCCAATCAATTCACCCTGAATTGGATTTTTATCAGTTGGAAATTCAAAGCAGATTGGTATGTGTCTTTTGTATGCTTACCTCTGGTATATTGAAATTGCCCTAAAATCTAACCTTTCCAACCTCTAAAATAACCTCTGTCCTCCTCCTATCAAAAGCCAGCAATCTGAAAAAGGCTGGGGAACACTGCACAACATTTCTATTCCTGTCTCCAGAATTGTAAATGCATGAAGAAGCTGCTGCTATACGAATATACATAGGCCTTTGTTAAAGGGACTTCATAAAGATCTACTGTATTTTCACTTCCGTATGTGACATCTCAAAATGTTATCTTCTTTTTTAAATACACAAATTCCCATGCAGGCTAATAATATATATTAATATATATTTAATGATGGGCTACGTTTAGCACAAGGGAATTTATTTTTAGCCAAAGCAATATTATTTAATAACAACAATAAAAGGGCTGTTTACGACTCAAAATATATGATGTATATACAAAAAATATCCTAACACTAAAACGAATCATTTTTATCCAATTACCATATTTGATGGCATATAAGACCCTCCTTATTTCAGCAGGAAATATTATGAAGAAAAAAACACATTTCCCTAAATTCCTCACAGTTTTTTTTTTTAAACTCCTTAAGTTCCGACTAATGTGAGAATGAAGGTTACATTTACCTTTTTGAGCCATTTTTGGGGGGAAAGGCAAATATAGTAGTTTGAAATCATTTTAAGGCAAGATTATGGGAGAAATGACCCTCGTATGATGGGTTGATTTTACAAGTATTACACTAAAATTTATAGCAGAAATATCGTTTACAGAAAAATTGTATGATTTATACTGGCAATAACATAACCATACAAGGATATCTCGATTAGGGCGCTTGGCATAGTGTGATGGTTTGTAAGCTCCATCTCACAAGCTATTGCTAGTGAGTTCAATTATGAATAGGTGCTCAGCTATTGTGGCCATAGGCCAGACTAAGCTTCTCCAAAGATGGGATTATTTAATAAGGTAAAAATCTACTTTCGTTAACCAAGTCAGACAATGTAACTGTATGGTAAACAGGACCGTTACTTTCAGTCTGTTATATGGAAGTGAGGCTTTGAAGCATGTGTCCGCCTGGGGAGGGGAGACACAAGTGCACCCTCGGGCAGCCCCACATGGCCCCAAAAAAACTTAATGAAAACACATAAAAGATTGTCAATAAAATATCAAAGAAGCCTCACAAGGGAAGTAACCGAATACTTTGAAGCCTTACTTCCATAAAATGGACAGAAAGTAACGGTCGTGTTTACCAGACAGTTACATTGTAAATAGAACACCCCTCGTAAAATCTTAAAAAAAACATTTTTTCTGAAAAATAAAAAATCTCAGGAAGATTGTTAGAGTCTAAAGGATTAAAAGCACAAAACACTGGCGAAAAACAATTGTTTCTATTTTTTTTTTGACTTGTTTAACGAAAGATCTTTACCTTTAATAAAGTTGACCATAACAAAAACTCATACACAACAACAAAACAAATAAGGCACGTCTAATCCTTTAAAGAAGAAGCAAAGTATTTTCTTTCCTATAAAACACAAATGGGGATTTTCTGCTACAGGCCTCCCCAGATATAACACAGGTGTTGGGGTCCAAGAAGAGATTTGAACAAATAAACAGCATTCTTTAATGTTTCTAGCTGAAATACCGCTAAAATTCCTCCCTTTGGGAGATTCCTCCCCTAAGGGCCAAGTGCCTCATGTTGGAGAATCACTGTGTTAACAACAAGTATAATTTTCTTTGGTTTTTAACCAGGCAAACAAAAACTTGTTGATACGAGTTAATTGAATGCCAGCCAAGGCTCTTCTTATACTGCATAACATGAGATTTGTTGATTATAATGTGGGGAAAATTCTCTTAAGAGTGACAGTCTTAATAACCAGCTTTCCACACGGCTTGGAAACTCTCCATCCCATAGATTCATCAATCAATACTGCTAAGACGAGATTAGCACATTTTATTCACTAATAAAATTAAGGAAAAAAAGAAAGAAAAAAGAAGAAAAAAGCACTATCACAACAAACAACTACAGTCAAGTCAGGGTTCGCCTACTACTGGTACCATGTAAACCAGTACTACCTGTTCCATGGTCGGCAACTAAACCGTCTCCTGCATACAAACGGTGTGGATGATGAGGCCTAATTAGCAACCCAATAGGAATGAAAATAAGACCTATCAAAGGGCAGATGAACTCCAAGAGTCAACGGCCAGCTAACTAGAGATGGTGTCTCAATAAGAACACTGTGGAGAATGTAACGAGAAACCACTCTACCCTACCAAGAACAAATACAGTTCAGATATTATACAACAGCATGAAGGGGGTCAGCTCCTTCGGAACTAATTAAGGACACGTGCGGAAGGAGAAGAAGAGGTGGTAGGCAGCAGGTAACCTGCTTGACAAGTTTGGGCAAATGGATGGTGGAACAAGTACCAAAAAGACAAAGAGGGGTCATAAAGGAGCAAGAATTGCAGAAAACAACAAAAGAAAGGAAGCTGTGTAGAGCCATGATTGCCCATGTCCTGAGTGGACATGGCACAGAGAGAGAGATTACAACAATAGCTTTAATGATGCGATTCTTCATTAACTTTGCTGCAAATTAGTATTAAGATAAATATTCTTGTGATTTCAAAGAATTGGTCATTGAAATAGGACGACCACTTCTGGTTATAGAGGTGTCAATCCTCCTTCTGTTGATAAAAACATTTAGAGAAGAAAGCTGTTGGTTTACTAGAATGGAGTACATTTCCAAACAGATAAAAAATTTGTTCTTCAAATGATGGCCATTAATTAAGTTGAATGGAGAAAGAAACTTTTCAAATGTGGAGCATCGTTAGCACAAAGACAATTAGGCTAATGACCAATTAGTTGGCGACTAATTCTTTTGAGATGCATTCAAGCAGATCTGTCAAGAAATCCACAAAAATAAAATAATCAGTTACTCAAGTAACAATTCTTCAAACCATTATTTCTGTTGCTGGTTTAATACAAAGTTCAATTTTTAACAGTATCGAATGGAACTGAATCCACAAAGTTTGAAATGGGTTTTTATAGATTGGAGAATCTTTCCTTGTACTAATCAAATTCAAAACAAAGAAAGTTGTACCATTTTGTTTGACTGCCTTGTGAATTGAGAAAAACAACCAGAATCGAAAAAAAAAAAAAAAAAAAAAAAAAAAGCACTAATCCTATTCAAGACTCCTGGGACGTATATATATATCCAGAGGTTTCTATGACTGTGGGGATATATATGTCCCATAGATCTCTTTTAGAAGTCTACTGGGACATTTTAATTCAGGCATTAAGCACCTTAATTGGTTAGTCTTGAAAGCATTAAGATGGCCAGTAAGATAGGATTCAGAAAAAACAATCATTCTCATCAATGTGCTTTTCTGTGGCACCTTTATCTTTAAGTCACTTGACAGTAGGTACCAAACCACTAAAAATGAAAGAATTGTCAAAAGTTTTCAACAAAACTTTTTTCTGTGTAGCTTACCTAAATTCTACTGTAAAAAAAGAGCGCATACCTCTGCCTAAAAACTGAATGAAAATCAGTTCATATAGAAAGATATACTGGATCAGCCCCAAAATTGAATCAATTCTTTCTTAGCTCATGGCCTACCTTTCCACAAAATTTCATTGAAAACATTTGGAAATAATGTGTGGACAGGCTTGAGTGAATACATATACCTCTTCCAATTTAGTTGGCAAGGGTAAATAGAGAAGAGATTGAAAATAACTAAAAGTTTTAGTTATTTTCAATTTCTTCTTTTAGCATGAAATATTCTAGCAAAAAAGATATTGGCTTCAGTGATATCAAGTTGAACAAATAAATCTAGTTTTCTATCTTTTCAAGGGAAATGTTTTCCTGCCAACAAATCTACATATCGAGTAAAATTGTCTCTTTTTTTTGTTAAAAAAACAGGAATTATCTTCTACCTGGCTTGTGCGCAACTTTTCTTTGAATTATATACAACAGAAAAAAAATGCAGCAACCCCAGATATAATCAAAATGACACCAAGTGGCTGAGGAATAGATTGAACTCCTCTTTTATATTCTGATTTCCATTGTCTATAACTTTGAGAAGAGTTAACATTCAAACAATCCAATCTCTTCTTCCCATCCTTTATGCTAAAACAACATTTCGGCTGAATCATTCTACAGCCTTCTTCAGGTGTAATATGTAATATCCGTATCGTATTGTCTCTTTCTCTGATGGTGCAAAGCAAAGCAAAAATTTAAAAAAATAAAAATTTCCCAAAAAGATAGAGACCAATAAAAGAGACTCTTTTCTTACAGATATTACATATTACACCTGAAGAAGGCCGTAGAATGATTCAGCCGAAACACTGTGTTAGCATCAAAGATTGGAAGAAGAGATTGGACTGTCGGAAAAAAAACGTTTTAAAGATTTCCATACTGTTGTAGTCTTGTCATGACATGGCTTCATTTTGTTGGACACAAACAACCATCGAGCATTATGTGTAAGGAAAAAAGGCCAGACAGATTTTCAGGTGATTTCTCTAAAATAATGAGTAAAACAATTAAGATTTGAAAAAAAACAAACTGAGTTGGCAAATTGAAAATAACTAAAACTATGAAAACTCGCCAGCTGTTTCAATTAGTCAGAAATATTCCAGCAAAAAAGATATTCGGCTTCAGTGGTTTTAACAAATCTAGAGTTGAACAAATAAATCACGTTTTCTATCTTTTCAAGGAAAAAAGTTTTCCTGCCGACAAATCTACAGATCTAGTAAAATTGTCTCCAGTTTTTGTTTCAAAAAGCGAGAATTATCTTCTACCTGGCTTGTGCCCAACTTTTCTTTATTTGTGGACTTCATTCTATCAGTTTTGTTTTTCGGGGTCAAAATCTGATTGAAAAGTAATCTCATTTTCTTGACACTTCTAATTTAGTCTTCCCTGCCAATGTATAGATCACACACACAAAGCCTGCTTGAAATTAGTTACCATATTTGATGGCATATAAGACCCCCCCCCCCCACACCACACCCCTTATTTCAGCAGGGAATATTAAGAAAAATACACATTTCTATGAATTCCTCTCACTTATCGAGTTTTTTTTAACTCCACCTCAAATCCTGATCAAGGTGTTGTTTACGACTCAAAATATATGATGTTTATACAAAAAATATCCTAACACTAAAATGAATCATTTTTATCCAATTACCATATTTGATGGCATATAAGACCCTCCTTATTTCAGCTGGGAATATTAAGAAAAAAACATATTTCCCTAAATTCCTCACATTTATCACACAGTTTTTTTTAACTCCTCCTCAAATACCGATCAATGTAGGATTGGACAACGAAGGTTACGTTTACCTTTTGAGCCATTTTGCGGGGAAAAGGTGGGGTCTTAAATGCTGTCAAATACAATGTCAGAGAAGAATCACATGCAATGATTCTCCAGGGTGAAACAGGTAAGAGACTTAAATGAACAAAGAAAATAATTAGAGGGGAAAATGCAGGTAACTGGAATTGCTTATGATCTTTGCTTGTATTGAATAGAATTTTTTTTTCCCTTTCAATATCAACAGAGAATATTCAGTGAAAGACAATGAAACCCTTTAGAGATAAAAGGAAAAGTGGGACCTAATGTAAAATCATTAATTCATACAATGGGTCACAATAGCAAGAAAGGCAAGTACACTTTTCAGTGCATTATCAGTGAAGCGGACTCTCACACATATATTAGTGGCAAGGATGCCTTGGTGTGGGGTAATGGTTAGCGAGCTAGTCTGGTTGACCATTACTACTGTGTAGTGAGTTTGAGCCTCGCTGGGTGCCCCATACTTGTGGCCTTGTGCCAAAACTAAGTTAAGCTTATTTAACCGAACCTCCACGAGAACAGGATGTGACACAGGGTCGGTTTAACGTGGAGAACCACTCACGTGAACGTGCGGCGCAGGAACTTCCTCAAAAATTCTCTTTAGTCCTCACAATGAGAGCGCTGGTCTTGAGGTCTCAGTTAAGTTAAGCTTAGTAAATAACTACTATTAGTGCAATTTATACTAGTATGATATTAGTTATCAAAAATAACCATCACTATATTTGGGTAAAAAAGTCATGAAAGATTGTCAATTCATTAAATTTAATTTTATATTTGCATTTTGACTTTAATTTTGTCTAAGACAATCTTTTCACTATCGAGATAATCTCTAAGATTCTAAAATTTAACACTAGGTTAATGGAGCAATGCAAACAAAGAGGACCAGCCTTATATCAAAATCACAAATTATTGAGCAAACAGTTGGAAGTTTGGTAAGATTTGTGACAAATCTTAATGCAAATTATACTAATGACATATTTTCAAAAGAAAAGAACCAATTCTGTGAAATGAAGACTGATGATTTAAAAAAAAAAAAAGAAAGATTATTACTCACCCTGCGTTCCCACCAGAATAAGAGGGATATCCGTAGAATTGCGATAGTGTGCCATCTTGGCATAGTAGCTGTAGACTGCCTGGAAGCTCATTTCATTTTCAAGGCTAAATACAAAGATGACTGCATCCACCCATTGAGTAAACTGAAATCGAGAAGAATACAATTATTTGACACATTCAACAATTCATTCAAGAAAAGCAAAACGCTAAACTATGGTATGCCAAAAGAAAATTTCAGAAAACTAAATGGCTGATGCCTGAAATTCTATAAAAAGTCATTGTTATTATTCCATTAACTCTCAAATTCATAAAAAGAAAATAGAATGTCAATTCCAAGGGAATAACTTCGGATTAAAATTATCTCCCTTGGTGAATTTTATAATTTTTTTCATTCAATTCACAGAAGAGTTCCATTCATTTACAAGCGGTTTATGAATTTAAGACTTAATAATTCAGACTAACATCCACATCTTTGTTGTTTTTAATCATAATATTTGGGACAAAACATGATAAAAGCAATAAGGATGTGGATACTATTCTGGAATAAGTAGATGGTTATCTAACATGTTATGTAGCAGATTCCGATGGAGGACTTACTCTAGATACGCTAAAAAAACTCTGTGATATATGAAGACATTAACCTTAGGCAGGACTATTTTTAATTTATCTACAAATTTAGAAAATTAGAAATCTTTTTTTTTTATAATGCATATGATGAATTTACATCATTGCATTTCACACTATCGTCAAATTTTATCAAAAGTGACAAAAAGATTCAGTAATTTTTCAGTTTTCTTTACATGGAACACAGCGGACATGAAACATCAGTCATAACTAAGGATTTCTTCAAGACACTTAAAATTATTTTATAACCTAGCTACCATGAAACATTAAGATTACAGAGTATGTGTGTAATCTATGCAAGCATACTTGACTGATCTGAAAAGACTAATTTGACATTAACTACATGCAAAGACTGAATTATATACAAAATGAAGTAGTACAATGCATGACAGAGCTGAACATCTTTTATAGAGTGTGTTGGTGACAGTTACATCTACCAAGAAAAGGTCATGAGTTTTGGTATATGATGGACAGTTTAGGCTTTTCACGCACAGTGTGTGTGTGTTTTCACGTAGGCGCATACACAGACACATGCTATATAATAAGTTCACACAACTACTGTTGCAAAAACAGCAGCAGTTCCTCCCATGAAGCCCTCATCAGATGATGATGCTGGGGGTCAGGCATGTTTTCGGGGTCAAAGAACAATTACCACTAATCTCACGATACCATCAGGCTTTGTTGGTTCTCCGTCACATTGCGGGAGTACCAGATCCATGCAAATGCAGTCTCTGCCCGATCTTGGAGCCTATCTCCTTTGATGATAATCAGATTTTAGTCAGGTATGTCAGGGCCGAGATGGCAACAAAACGTGCATTAGTCGTACAGCCAAATCCCCCTCTCACCGATCAGTCCATCGGTAAATATGAAACATATCAAACAACCAGTCAAACAAGGAAATAGAAACGAAGGAATAAATCGCACAAATAATTAAATTCAAGATATTAATAAAAGGTTTGCCATGACTGAGTTGCAAAAAGGCATTTCCCAACCTGTGGTAATACCCACGTGTTATCTCTAGGTCAAGTATTTGGCGGCCATATTGTTTCTAGAAAAGTCATCCACATTTATATTTAAATACCACCAATTCATCTGTACATATAAAAGCCAAATATGCAAATGAGTATGTTCGTTTGGTTGTATAATGTTTGGGTGTCTGTAGTGTCTGCTAGCTGAGATCGTACGACTCATAATCAAGTGGTCCAAATGGTCCAACAAATAATAGAATTAAAGGGTGGAAAAATGAGAGATGCCCTTCCCATATGAATGAACTACACCGACCAAAGTCAACAAGCAACCTGTGTCTGTCAATGCAACACAACAATGTCCTTTCGACTTCATTTGATGTAGCCGATGCAGTGAAGATATTGGTGGGAGAAAGGCAGTTTCTGGCAAAAAACTCACAAAAATGTCTCAAAATTTAAATATGGCCAAACCAAAAACTTCATGGTCAAATGCTTTTTAAAAAAAAATGCATTTGTCAAATTTGGCCATCAACTTTATTTTGTAAGGAAATAAGTGATATTTTTAATAAAATAAGTTTCTTTCTATGAATTTTTTTCATACCGCACAATATCAGTGGTGACTTTTCTTAAGTTGAGACTTTAAAAAAACTGAAAATTAGGATATTTGAATAAAAAAAAAAAATTATCTAATAAAAATCGCTTTTGGCTCTTTATTGCCGACCCATACATAAAAACCCGTGTAATTTTTGACGGGTATATGCTTTAGTAAGTTAATAACAAACACAAAATAACTAACAATCCATAAATAAACAACACCTGAACTAATATATCCAAACAAAATAATTGAGACAGATAATTAAATCATACATAATCTTCTAATCCTAGCTGACTTTTTTGTAGTATATAAACATCTGTTTCTAGAGTAAGTGGAGAGAACCACTAGAAAATAATGCAGAAACATATTAGCAAAATACACAAAATAAAAAAAGATTTATCAGAAGTCCATAAATGTTTTTAAAATTAGATACAAAAAACGTTCATCTATCTATATAATGAACGGTGTGACTTTTTCTGTTTGTTCCCTTGTCTGTAACTATAGATTCACCCGTATTCTAGGTAATATCATTCAGGGCCAACACCCCCTTTCACTACCAATAGAACAGACCATTGTTTATAAGTATGGCTATGAAAGATTGGAGTTGCATAGATGGAGATAAGTTTTACATATGCGGTCTGAAGTAAATCATTACAGCTTTCCATTTCTGGATTTACAATAATATGAGGTCACAGAACTATACACATATCTATCTATATAATGAACAGTGATACGATTGATTGATTGATTGTTTTGTTTAACAGCACATTAACCTTGGTGGGTCATTTAGTGCCGGATTCAGTAGGGGGAGGGGGATCCCATGTCACCGTGACTAGAGACTTGAGGGGGGAGAATCTCAAATCCCTGTCACTGAGACAAATGCCACGAGGACCGGGATAAAGAGGTGAGGGAAGAAGGGGGTGGAGATCCCAAAAGCTTCTCAGGATGAATCCTGAGCATGCTAATGGTGATCGCCTCCCGACCAGTTGGCCAAGATATCCTGTGCAACTTCTCTCAGGACGATACCCGAGCATGCCACAAGGACCCCCGAAGTGCTGTGGTTCTCTGAATTTCAAGGCCATGGCAGTTTCAAAGAACAGATACTCCACTTTGATCCTAGCCACAGCCAAGATATCCTGCGCAACTTCTCCCAGGTCGATACCTGAGCATGCCACAAGGCCGCAAAGTGATAAGAGGAAAGACAATGTGGAGACTTGAAATTATTTGAAATAATTATTTATTTCCCGATATGTTTTTATCAAAGGTGGATAGATAGTCGGCCTACTGCAAATGACCATCTTTTTTCCACCAAAATTCTATCCACCTTTGATGAAAGCCGATTTTCATGGCTGAAACAAGTCAGGTAAGAAATAATTATTTCAAATAATTTTGAGTCTCCACATTGTCTTTCCTCTTATCATAATGTTGGATAGCCCATATCTTATTGCATAGCATAATGAACATTGTAACTTTTTGTTTGTTTCTCTGTCCGTAATACAAGATAAAATTAATTGAATGCGTGTGTATGTATATATGTAAATATAGGCAGTGTAGACACATAAATCAACATGGTAACTCAGTTTCACTTTGCTGCAATCTTCAGACCATGGGCCATTCCTGGCAGGGTGATTCCTATATATAGGTTATTTGAGATAACGTGAGGGAGGGGCCTGATGGGATACATTAAATACAAACTTTTTCTTTTTTAAAATGATTATTATTTTATTGTTTATTGACTGTTAAAT